>WBMY01002352.1:1226714-1360533 GCA_013397315.1 Donacobius atricapilla | reverse complement strand
CGGGCTGCCAGCCTGGCCGTGTCCCCTGCCGCCGGCCCGGCGGACGAGCGGGTGGAGACGCGGGTGGCGGGGCTGAGCCCGGGGCAGCCGGTGACCCTGCGGGCCGTAGTGGCCGATGACCGCGGCTGCCTCTTCCAGTCGTGCGCGCACTACCGGGCGGACGGCCGCGGGGAGCTGCACCTGGGCACGGACGCTTCCCACGGCGGGGACTACACCGGCGTGGAGCCCATGGGGCTCTTTTGGAGCCTGGCCCCCGCCGGCATGGAGAAGCCGTACCAGCGGCTCCTTCCCCGCAGCACCGGCGCCCCCATGAAGGTGGAGGTGTTGGTCCACCAGGGCCACAGCCCGCCCGGCGCCATGCCCGGGCCCGTGGTGGCCAAGGCCGAGGTGCAGAGGTTGTTCACGGCCCCCGGCGTGCGGAGGATCCGGCTGAAGGAAGGAGTCGTAAGGGGCTCCCTTTTCTTGCCGCCGGGTGAGTGCCCCGGCCGGAGACCTTCGCCCCGCGGCCGGCGGGATCCCCCGCCTTCTCTGCCCAGAGCACGGAAAGTCTCGTTAAACAACCCCCTGCGCAGGCTGTCACCCGGGGAATCCGCGTTCCCTCCCAGCCCCGCGCCGCGCTGCAGACAGCCAGCCCGGTGGCCCCGGACTCCCAGGGAGATACCCCAGGGCTTGTCGCGGCGGGGCCCGGGGCGTGCGTGGCCACCCCGCCTGCCCCTCGGCGGCGCGGAGCGGGGCGGGCACGGGGAGGCGGCTCTTGCGGGACGGGCCGGAGCCGAAAGAGAGCAGGGCTTCTAGCGTTTACTCCATGGTTGCGCTCGGCCTGTGGTTTTTCAGTAGGCTTGATGTTTGCTCTGGAGTACCAGAATCTAACGTCCAGAAAAGCTGATGCGCTTCATTGTGTGAGCCTGTGCTGAATGTCCCAAGGATTTTACCCTATGCAGGACTGAATTAAAAAGGTATTTTTCTTCCCTGTGAAACACAAGCCAGGAAGCAGAGCAGCAGATGAGATTCTAGAAAATACAAGTATCTCACATCTGTTACTACAGAATTACTACTATTAGCAGTTGGATTACTTTTGTGGTATAAAAACAAAATGGATTTATGAACACATTCTCTGCCTGTTCTGCTTATGAGATGGTTGTGCTTTATGAGGTGTGATATTCTGATGGTCTGTGAGTGGTGTTGGAAAATGAAATCTTACACCAGTGATTATGTTCGTACACTTGAGCTATGAGTTAAACTTTTTGTAGTTCCCCGAGTGTTGTGGGTACTGGTACTGCCCTCCACATTACCTTTAACTTAAAACTACTTGGTTCAGTAACTCCTGTAAGTATCACTGCAGTTATTAAGTATTTAAGTATTTTCATTCCAAACCAATGATTTTTTTATCCATTTAGATACGGATCCAAAGTCCACTGAGGAAAAAAACAACAGAGATTGAACTTTGAATTTCAGATGTTCAGTCAGCATGCTGGATTTTCCATCTGTGAGACATTGTTTTGATCTATCCTGCCTTAGAGGATGAGTTTGATTTCTGCTGAGCTCAGTGGAAATCCAGAAATCTGCAAGATGAAACTGCATTTTCCCCTTTAGAAAGTCTGGCATTGTAATAGTGTGGAACAGTCTGGAATCATTGCTTGTATGTTGTTGCCATCCCTCATGATAGAGGATCCAGTTACAGTATTATGACGATACCCTTCTTTGCTCCAGGGACAAAAAAGTTAATATTTTTAAGATGGGATTCTTAAATGTGAATCATTCTTGGTAAAAATGAGAGGACACGAGTGGGCTTATGATGTTGTTTTAATATAAAAGTGATTTCTCAATTCAGGCATAAGAGTTACAGATGTGTAGGTTTGTTTGTTTTTAAATGTTGGTAAAGTTGTCTAGCCCATTTTATCCTGCTTTTTAGTGAGCTCTGCAGGACCCATATACTTGGGCATGTGTAGGCACTCAGAGAGGCAGTCCAGGATCCTTGTGTAAGTTAAAGGGTGTCTTCATGGGAGAGAAACACATTCATCTATGACTATGTTCTGATTACATGCTCTTGCTAGAAAGCTTTCCAGATAGGAGTGATGACTGAATATGTATTTTCTTGCCATCTAGGCTGGCTGCTGCTAGCTAAAGGTTACTGCTGATCATAGCATTATAATAAATTTATCCCAACATATTTTCTCTCTAGTAGAATATTGAACTTCAATGAGAAAAAGATTGGAACTGAACGACTAAGAACCTAAAAGCATGTTTCAGTCCCTTTCTGACTTCTTAATGCTTTAATTTAGGAGGTTTCCACCATTTAGCATGTCTTATGCAGAACTTCCTTTTCTCCAGTGGGTTGAAATGCCAGAGACCTTTTCTTCAGCACGTACAGATAGTGTCAGAGAGTTAACACACTCTTGCAACAAGTGTGTCCTCTTTGTGCTGAGATGGTTGTAGTGAGCTGGATCAGGGCACGTCAGACATCTGGTGGCCAGGGGAAAAAGAAAAAAGAAAAACTGCTTGCTTGGGGTCTTTAAAGCTCCACTAAGTAGCATCTTTAGCCTTTTAACCTAAGATCTCTTGGCTTGGCATACAGACATGTTACAACATGAACTTGGCTGCAAAAGTAGGGCTGTTTAAAACTGTGGTTCTGAGTGTTTCTGGGGTTTGGTGGGACAGATTGTTCACATGTATGTGCACATTTTCCTGTACATCAGTCATGCACGCACAACTGCACCCACCCAGCTCCCAGGTCTGCCTTCCTTCTTGTCACATCTGCAGGAGCAGTTCTCCTGCCAAGTCTTACAGTGCTGATGTTGAGATAGAGCTAGTAAGTCCAGTTGATTTTAACAATGGGTTATCTTTGTTGAGTTTTGCTCAATGCAGTTTATTCCAGAGTTTACGTAAGTTTTGTAGAATTTGCTTCAAGGGCTCAGTGTTCTTGCCTCATTACTCATGAGCTTGCACTTTGCTAATTAAGATGTGACTTTGTGGGAAAATAGCTGACTTGGTGTATGATTGGTCTGAGGTTAGGAGGTTAAGACTATGGAAAAATACATTTAGACCAGTTGTGGGGTTTTGGCTGGTTGGTTGGTTTTTTCTGTTGTTTGTTTTTGATTGTTTGCTCTTGGGTTTTTTTGTTGTTGTGTTGGTTGGTTGGTTTTGTTTTTTAAAAAAGCAAAACATGGAACTTCAAATATTTTTACAGGAATGTAAGGACCTGGACCTGTTCTTAGTTTGAAGTAGCTGAAGTGGAATACAGCACTGGTTCTCTTAAATCTCTGCTGTGCAAATGGAGAAATAATGATTATTAACAGCAAATGTCTTAAGCATTCTGTATTTTGTTGTTCACTCTCCACCAGATAGTTTTTTTGTGTCCTGTTTGATAACTTTTCTTCTGTATCTCTTCTCTTTAATATAGGGGATGGTCCCTTTCCAGGAGTGATTGACATGTATGGTGATGAAGGAGGCTTAATTGAATTTAGATCCAGTCTCCTGGCTACCCGTGGTTTTGCTGCTCTTTCTCTGCCATATTTTGACTTTGAAGATCTTCCTAGGGTCATGAAAGAATTAAAGCTTGAGTACTTTGAGGAGGCAGCAAGGTTCCTACAGCGTCACCCAAAGGTGAGTGCAATGAGAGATCTCTTGGGACTAGGGAGGATTTAGCAGTTATGCCTAAGCGGTGATGGTAGTGATTTTTTTAATATTTGAGTATCAGTTTCTGCTGGGCAAGCTTAGGCCCAATAGTGGCTTACGCATATGACTGGGGAGAGTGAATTTTTTCCAGCACAAAGCATCTGGTAAATTCATGCTGGAGCTAAAAGATTGCTGATCAGTAGGATAGCGAATGCTGGAGTAGCCTCCAAGCAGGACCAGTGGTAATAAAAATGTTGTGTTTGTTTGGGTTTTTTTCTTACCTGAAGCAATTAGTTTTAAGAGAGGATGATACAATACTGCTCAGTAGTAGCTGAAAGAATGAATTTGACGATGTGGGATGTTGCTTTCAGTTTTATTTTCCAGGCTAGACAAATGCAAGACAAATGCCACTTATCTAATCCTTCAGATGTAATTTGTGAGGTTCCTTTATTTTCCTGAGCTATATGAAACAAACAGTGGACTGTGCTTGAATTTCCTGTTATCTGTTTTAGAAAAATGAGAAAAAAATTGCATTAACATATGCTGTAGGGACCAGGTAAGGATCAAGTATGCCTTGGTATTCCTTGTGCTTCTCTACATTTTTTGTGGGGTTTGATATCTCTTGGTGTCTCTGAAAAATAAGACCATAAACAGAAGGAGGAGCCTGGGTCCAGACTGCCACTTTCCAAAACGTTACATCAATAATTAACCTAATCTTTTTTTTTTTTAATAAAACAACTCCAAAGTCAATTAATGGCTAATCCCATTATAATGTATGCTTCCTTTATTCCTTTCTTCCTCTCTTTTCCACCCCTATCTTATCTGAAGGTGAAAGGACCCGGAATTGGAGTGATTGGGACTGGGAAAGGGGCAGAATTAGCACTCTCCATGATCACGTTCTTGCCAGAAGTAGTGGCTGCTGTCTCAATCTCCGGCTGTAGTTCAAACACAGTTGCAGACCTCCATTATGGTGAGATGACTCTGCCTGGGTTGCGTTTTGATATGAAGAAAGTCAGTGTCTCTGACTCTGGTGTATTTGACATTTTTGATGCTCTGGATGACCCAACAAATCCTGCTAATTCTCCTAGCGTGATCCCCATTGAAAAAGCAGAAGGTCACTTTCTCTTAGTGGTGGGGGAAGATGATCGGATGTGGAAGAGCTCCTTATACGCTGAGCTGGCAATCAGGCGTCTACGCCAGCACGGGAAAGAGAACTTTGAACTCCTGAGTTATCCAGGAGCAGGTCACCGAATTGATCCTCCTTCTACTCCATTTTGTCAGGTAGCTATGGATCGTGTCTTGGGGGTGCCTGTTCTGGGGGGTGGAGAGAGCAAAGCACATGCCCATGCACAGGAACACTCCTGGGGAAAGATTCAGGAGTTTCTGCACTTGCATTTGGGATGAACACTTAAGCACATGCAAGCTGTTGCAGATCTGCAAGGACTGAACTTGAGCCACCAAAATCACTGGTGATGACTGGTGAATTGAAGGGATTGACTGAGACAAGCCTTGAAATATGAAAATAAACCAAATGGCTACTTAGTTACAAGTATAAATCTAAAAAGGAAGAGATTTATGTGGAGCAGCCTAAGTTAATTTAACTCAGCAAAGAGATGTGAAACAACAAGCAGGCTGCACTATGGTACAAATTTGGCAGCTCAAAGTGGTCATGATATGAAGAAACAAGTACCTTAAGAGAGTAGAAGGTACTTCGTTGCTTGCAGTATTTACACCTCAGAGAATGTTAACAGGCAGCCTGCATCCTCAGCAGTGACAGACAGGATCACACCTCGGCAGTGATGGATGATGAACATAGACATGCAAATCATGAATGACTCTGGCTTTGAGTCCTAAGCTACCTTACCCCAGAATTCTCACATTTACAGCCATATACACTTTGGAAATGTTTTCCATTTATATGAAGCTAGAGATACCTACTTGAAATGAGGCCTGTATACTTAGCATTGTGCTCTTCTGGTGACACAGTCTGTTTCTTTCTAGAAAGAACTATGTGCTGAATGGGAAAATGAGGAGTACTTTTCCTTGTCATCCAAGGAAAATGGCAGTACTAGCACTGTCCTGTATGGGGCATGTACCTGTCTGTTCCTGTAATGTCTTGGATTGGTGTTTGACACCCGGGGTATTAAGATTCTGTTGGATAGGTTAGAGCATGTCTAAATACAGCCATTAAGTTAGGGATTAATTACTTGTGGAACACTTTAGTAATGATGTCAACAGATGCTGACAGCTGTTCTTACAGAGGGAGCAGAGTTGGGAGACAGAAAACCTAGCCTGTAGATTTAATCTGACTGTAAAAAGCTGTCACCTTGTGGTGGTGATTAACTTACAATCATACCAAATTAACAATGCCTTCCAAAAAAAAGCCTCCAAAGCCAAATCTAGGATTGCTTTTCCATGACTGCCTGAGATTTTTTTTTTCCATCCAAGTTCATTTCTGGCTAGTGCCTTTTTTCCCCCCACAATTCAGGTAGAAAGAAACAACTTCTCAAATGATTTGACGTCTCAAGAGGGTCTTGCTGAAATGGTGCCAGTGTGAAGGCCTGTTTAAGGAGGGCCTCTATCAAAAAAATTTCTACTTCCAAAGTCATTTTGTATGACCAGTTTGAGAGCTGTCCAGGAAGACACAAAACTTTCATTAGTGGTACTCAGTTTTGCTTTGCTCTCAGGGATCTCTCTCCAGTTTACTGTCATTATGCTGCTGCTCAGTCTCAATAGCTTTCTGCAACTCTTATTATTCCTTATCATTTGATTAAAGTCACATGTTCTTCACACACAATCAACTCCAACTAAACAATTTATCCATCCATTCTTTACAAGAGAAGCTCCATCCTGCTAACTCCACACAAGATTTATTCATGCCTGGTCTCTAAACTCCCTCACCAGCTGAATAAGCTTTTGCCAAGTCGTACCTGGTGCCTGAACTTCTGCTGACATGAGCAGCCCCAGAAGTTCAGGACCAGAGCCTGCTGAAATGTGCTCCTTGGTGTCACCCATTCCTGTCACCCTGCCTTTTTTTCCAAACTCATTTCAAGTGGCAACTGTAGGAGAAAGGGTTGTCTGTTGTATGAAGGTTCCTGACTCATCATGTGTCTCTTCAGTAGTTGGAGCTGTTATTAATTGTGCAAGAGCAGCACCTCCCCTATCCCTGTTCTGTCACTCTCCCAGTGCCAATACCTGTGTCTCCACACTGCAGTCCTACCTCAGCATATGCATTGTTATGCAAGATTGCAATCTGGAGGTTCAAGAAGTAAATGTTAAGTTGTAAATAAAAAACCAAACCAAACAGGTAGATTAAGAGTGCTCAGACCTGATTTCTAAAGCACAAGCTTTTAAAATAATTCAGTATTGGATTTTGTGATAAATGCAGTTTGAAAGAGAAGTAGAACTCTTCGTTTATTAAAAAACAACCATGTGTGAAAATTTGATGTTACATATTTGTTTGGAAGTGAATGACACTTTGTTTTGAAAGGAGGAAAAATAAAAACAATGTAACTTTACTGTGACGAGCCTTTTGTTGAATGAGTCAGGGTTTCCTGGACAAAATAATCAATAGGACCTGTTGAAAACTAGACTTTGGCACTAGCATTTTGTATATTTACAATGCTACCTGGGGACCCAAGACGTGTTGTAGGCACCCTGCAGAATGTGTAGCTGTTTCCTGAAGTGTACATTAAACGGAGTGCCTGATTATGGCCTTAATTACAGCCATGTTATTTATATTGGTTTACATTCACAGAATAGTTATAGTTGGAAGGGTCTTCTGGAGATCACCTAGTCCAATTCTCCTGCTAAGGCAGGCTCACCTAGAGCAAGTTACACAGGAATGTGTCCAGGTGGATTTGGACTGTCTCCTGAAGGAGACTCCACAGCCTCCCTGGGCAGCCTATTCCAGTGCTCTCCCACCCTCAATGTAAAGAGCTGCTTCTTCATGTTGAGGTGGAACTTCTCGCGTTTCAGCTTAAGGCCGTTTCTCCTCGTCCTGTCACTGGGCACCCCTGAAAGGAGTCTGGCACCATCCTCTTGGCACCCACCTTTGAGATATTTGTAACTACTGATGACCTGTCCTCTTCTATATATGAAACAGGCCAAGGTTCCGCGGGTCCCTCCCTCCTCACAAGAGAGAGGCTCCAGAGCCCTCATCATCTTCGTGGCTCTCCACTCCCCTCTCCAGTATCTCCTCTTGTACTGAGGAGCCCGGAACCCGCCACAGTCATTCTCTGCCAGGCCAAACGCGCGCCACGTTCCACGGCGGCGAGTGCTCGGGGGCCGAATGAGCCGCACCGGCCACAGCCGGGCCCCCGCAGCNGCCACGGGGGCCCGCTGCTGTGCCTCGGGAAAGGCGGATTTCGCGAATAAGCGGGGAAAGGGGAGTCACAGACTCACAAACCTCAGTTGGTACGGGGTTTTAAGGCGGCAGTGTCGGCGATTAGCTTGCTATCTGTTGCTGTGCAATTCCGATTTCATCTGTTTAAAATACAAATAAATGTCTGCAACTAAAGGCGAAGTGTCGCTGTTTTGCTTGTTCCTGACGGTCTAAATTTTGTAAATTCTGTATGTCCAACTGCCATGTTTTGGGGAGGGGGCAATACATCTTTTGTTACAACTATTACTAGTACGGGTATGGTTATTTTTCCCCTTCAGAGATTCTGTTTCTTGTTCCTGCCATGTTGACGGTGACTCTTCAGGGTGACCACTGGTCACTTGGCATTTTGAATATTTTAAGTATTATGACTTTCTTTAGTCTAAATACCTGTAGAAAATTGTTCAATAAGCAGGTAGAAGAAGCCTGCAGATAAACTTCTTGGAGGAAGTTTCCCTTAAGTAATCTCCCGTGGCAAAAGATACTCTAATTTACCTACAGAAATTTCAAGTGCACTTCAAAGAAAATGAAGTCCCTGATATGTGCTCTGCAGATAACCCGCTGTGCTGATGTCCATGTTTTCATCAAATTGGCAGATAGAAGTCAACAGAGGTCAGGGAAGAAGATGCTCCTTGTGCTTGCATGGATCAGTGGCTCTAAAATCCAAACTGTTTTTAGGCATGACTTTGAAACAGCAGCAGCCGCTGGTCTTATAAATGCATTTCTGTCTTCAACATGAATGACTGAGATCATGTACCCAAGTGCTGTGGTGATTAGCTGCCATAATTATGAAAAAGGCAATGAAATGCACAAAAACCCCCAATTGACTAGAAGCCAGCTGGTTTTGCCTGCACACTGGTAGCTGTTAATTGGCTTGAATGAGGCTGTTGTAGTGGGAACTTAGGGATGTGATCTTCTGAACCAGAGGATGTCATGCAGATGTTCATCTCTGGCAGACACTGGGGAGCTACTGCTGTGGCCCAAGTTTCCAGGTCATCTCCAATGGGGCTTAGAGCTAGCTATCACTTGGTACAGACCAGATGGAAATGAATGCCTGTCAGTGGGCAGGAACAGCTGGAACATCTGAGGATGTCTAAGTGGACATGCATGTTGATGCTTGAAATGCATGCTCAGGCTCCCTGGTGTTGCTGGCTCTTAGGCTGGGGCAGGGTGTTTGGTGGCTGTGGCCTTTTCTAATACAGAGGTGCCTCAGCTGTTGCCTTTTACTGCTGGGACCAGAGTTTCCTGTGGTCCAGAGTAAGTGCCCAGCACTAAAGCTCTGTGACTGAGGTAGCTGCCTGTAAGATTCTGGGGGGAAGTTAGTTTGTTATTTTTAACTTTTACAGTGTAGGGGGGTTATATTTCTGATTACATGAAAGGCTGCTTTTATCCACATCCTGATACACTTAAGAACAATGGAGATGCCAAAACTAGAGTCCTCCTGTATTTGTAGAAAGAAGGCTGTTGATCTTTTACTGTTTGTAAAAGACTGATCTCTGGAACCTTTTTAATCCAAAAGACATCTTGGGATATGTTTAATGTTTAGAGAAGCATTAAACATGTTGTTTATATACTACTGTTTTGGATATATTTATGTGGTTTCACTAAGATTCTGATGTGAGGTGGAAAAGTAAGTTAGTGACAACAGAAAGTTGGTCAGTGGGCCAGTCCTTAAAAAGCAGCTCTTGGGTTTTTTCAAACTGAATAATATGTGTTTTCACATTGCATGGTGAAACTCAATGCAAAACAATTTGAAAGAAACCCCAAATATACATAATCCTGATTGCTCTTGAGCTTTGGCGAGATGTACCTCATTTTCTTCAGTGAATTTTAGGAGGCTGTGTTATTTTCTGGTCACAGATTTGCTTTCAGAGAGAAAGTTGCTAATGCTCAATAGAAAGTGTGAGGGTTTAAGAGCATTAGACCACAATTTTCAATGCAGCAACTTCTTATGCCTTTGAATTGCATTTCACCATACAAGCTAATAAGCACTGTGCCATGGGGCAGAGAGTGAGATCAGGAAGATAATGTCCTGACATTAAGCCCATTGTTTGCTTCTGAAAATGCAGCAAAGTACCCCAGAAAAAAAAATTACAGGACACTGGGGCGTTCCAACTTCTTTGACTTGGCTGACCCAAGATAATACAGGAGAGTGGTAGAAGGGAGGTAAACAAGCAGGATAGGAAAGGGGAAGGGAGAGGAAACAGATTTGCCATGAACAAGCCACTTTAAAAAATCCTATGAATATTCACTTAAGTTTGTTTCACGTCTAGGCAAAAGCAACGACCATCAAAGAAGCTCTAGCCAGATGGGTAAGTACTACAACAGTGTCTAGCAGCATGGGGTTTGACTGTATTCAGCTAATTTTCTTTTTCAAACATTGTAAGAAATATGTTTGCTTGAAACATCTGCTTTAAGAAGTTTTACAAAGTAAAATGATTTCTGTTGTTGTGTAGTACATTCTGTTGGACTTCCTGTATGTTCCTGCTAAATTGATACAACTGGTAAAAATCAGTCTGTTTTGCCCTCCTGCTTTGTTCTTCGGAATGTGCATTGGCCTGAAGCCACAAAGAGATTCAAAGTTGGGGATGTATTATGTTTTAATTATGCTCTGTTCATTTTACCCAAGTGCAGTCCTTCCCACAGAATAAACAAGTATGAAATTCTCACTGGACTGAGTTCAGTGAAACTTCTACTTGTCTTCTACCATCCCTCATATTCTGCAAAGCTTAACTCAGAATGAGTTTCCTGGGGTTTTTTTTTCTTCTTAAAGTACTCTCTTAATACAAAAAGTCATTTGTCTGGTGGTGGCTGACCTGGTCTTCCAGAAAGCTGGGTGTTGACAAGGACGCAGATGTAATTTCAAATGATGACCTTCAATGTTCTAGGGTCAGGTTCACTGTCCAGTACAACCAGTGAGAATCTTTCCCTAGTTTCTGAATTTTAGATGAAGGCACAGATGTGCTGTTGGGTGTACATACACTACTCTGCTAGTTCTGGCCAGCTGCTAGAGCAAGGATTTGTAAATGTTTTGCCCTCTAGAAGATCTGGATGTGATAGCATGGGCAGGTACTTGAAAGCCAGAAGCTCAAGGCCTGTAACTGAAGATCACTTCAATTTTGAGTTTTATCATTATTTAGTAACTTCAGTATTTCAGGGGTTTTTCAGTTATGTTGGTATACCCCATAAGCTTCACTCCTGCTCTCCTAGTAAGAACTAGAATGCAACAACTTGCAGACATTAGCATTAATAGAGGTATGAACTATGTATTTACAAAGTTTGCTTTTCCTCCCTCACTCTTTCTCCTTCCAGAACTTCAGCTCCATGTTTCCTGTTACAGATTTATTTTTCATTTGCTCCTCTGTCACATGTCTCCTAGACAGATTCAGCCTGTGTCAATGAGTTTCCTTTAATGTTAGGCAGAAAGTGCTGAATTTGCTTTTCTGTTCAAGTTATTGGGGGTGGGTCTAAATCTTCCTTTTACTCTGCCTAATCTGGGTCCGTGTGACTTGTCCAATTGCATTTGGTGTTGTGCTGCATTCCGAATTTTTCATCCCTTCGGCATAAGGGTTTACCTATGCCCTACAGTCAGGGTGACATAAATTAAATCAAAGCAACTTGAAATCAAAGCAGCTTCTACTTGGCAAACATGTAACCTGTTCTTAAAAAACATCTCTGTTCTACCTATACTTTCTCTGTGGCATACTGTGGTTGTGCAGCTGCTTACAGAAGTACTTGGCAATCAGGATGAATTTTCTTCCTGCAGGTGCTCACTGCTGGCCCAGTCTGTGTTGGAAGCTCTCTCCCTTTCATGTTTTTAAGGAAAAATGTATTTTTATTTTTTGGTATAAGCTGATAGATTACAAACTGAGTGTAAATACCATTAGAAAGAATACTGTTCTTAGAAAAGAAAATGGAAGTTTCACATTGATATAGTTATTTTGTTTGAACATGTATCACCATATTCCAGCAAAACAGGACGTGCTTATTTGCTAAATCACTAATTTTGAGTAAAAATACTGTCACACTGAATTTGGACAGAAACTGGAATATAAGTAAGTGTACAGGACAACATGATTTTTTTTTAATTAAATCAAGTTTTCTGAAGTATTTTGGGTGCATAAGAGGAAAAATAATGTTATCAAAACCTGATGGTCTGCTGTGGGATACTAAAAGACTTATGGGATATGATTAATTTAATTACAAAGTAGCCAAATAAACTGAGGCACTCTCAGCTGTCTCTCTTTTCAGTAGATGTATGAAATGGTGGAGAAAACAAGAGTCCTTGTTTTGAAAGCACCAAGATTTCTCCTTTGTTAATGGACTGAAAACTGAGTGAACTGACAAAATGCTCCCTTTGTGCTGTCAGGGAGGCAGCTGTCAAAACTGCTGCTACTCTCTAAATAGATACTTGTTCCAAGTGTTTAGTCAATAATTGCCGTCACTTCAGATTTTTAAAAGCTTTAATAGACCACATTTTTTAATAACTTAAATGTTGAAGTTATGCCCATTTTTCCAAGGCTGTGAATTATCAGCCTAGGTTGTAAATAGGAAATGTCTTTTGCTGTATTCTCTAATGTGTGACATCTTCCGCCACTCTTTCTTAATGGCTAATTTTTTTTTTTTTTTTGATTCTTAATACTGTGAATCTGTTGAGGTTCTCCCCCAAAACACACTCCCCTGTGTTCAGTTTGTGTTATGAGCCAGGTGTGAGTTCTGAGATTTCTGGGTGAAGTGGGAAGGAGACTTTTCTGTCAGAACTTTTAAATCTGATTCTGCTATAGATTGGCCCTAGCTGAGGTTTCTATATGTCAGTCGCCGTGGAAATACCTTAATTCAGAATTTTAGCCTTCCACCTATTCTCCACTCTTTATGGCAGAGGATTCCTTTATTGAATCGCTCAAGGGTCACACAACTTTTAAAAACCAACATATGTAATATAAGTTATTTTGATAGCTTGAAAATAAGCTAGCTTTACCCTTTCTATGCTACATCAGCAGGAATCTTGATAACAGGACTCAAAATGCTTTCTCTTTCCAGTAGTATATTGGAATTACTTCTATAGTAATCACTTTTAGAGTAATTCTTTTAGTATAGTAGTTTTTGGTAATTACATGTAGCAGTGAGTCTCTTCCTCACCTTCTCTTTTCTTTAGGAAGAGAAAAGTGGCCAGAAGGCTTCAGAGGCAAAGGAAGTGAAACTGTATGGGCAGGTTCCTCCTGTGGAAAAGATGGATGGCGCTCTCTCTGCTCTTGTTAACTGCGAGTAAGTTCAATGAAAAACATGTTGGAAGCAAAATATTCTCCTCTCTTCATTTCAGTTTTTCTGCTTTCCACTGCAAATATGTATTTACTGTGTTTTAAGTGTGGCCCTCAAAGCAGCAGCTTTCTCTTCTTTTTTTCTGAACTGAGCTTCTCTTTCTGCACACAGTTGCTCTTTTTAATTCAAAGACCCCTGTAGCTTAACTCAGAAGGTGTTACGGGTAGATTCTGTATTGATATTTGTCCCCAGAAAAATCATATACTGTTTATCAGTATATAATTACAGATCTGTTTGGAGTCTTATCAGCTAAATGGCAAATATATGATCCACTCCAAATTTCATGAAAAAAAGAAGTGATTTGAACAGGACTTTGAGAAAGAGATTATAGTAATTTTAGAAATAAACATCCATGCATTTGAAAAGGCTGGGCATCAGAAGATAATCCAGTATGTCATGTAAGTAACTCATGGTACTTTCCCAGAAGCTAAATAAAGTTGAAGAAATCTTAATGGTTTGAGGATATTTGGATCTGTTTACACATCCAGTTAATTTACCATCTAATGAGACAAGAACATATAATCATTTCTAATGCAGTGGTGCTGGGACGTGGAACTCTTCCAATGTAATGATCCCTCATATACTGTGCATTGATTATTCTTGCTTTTAAAGGAAACTATCGCTGTCTACAAACTGCATTGATAGAATTGCCAACTTGAACAACCTAAGTAAGTGACAAGCCAGCTGTCCATTGTGTTTGTTTTCGAGTTGTCTGATTAGGATATATGCCATCATTTGTTACATGTGTCCAGCTTTATTTATACCTGTTATTATCCTTTTTTATTCCCTCTTTGTAGAACATTACAAGTTTTTTTAAATGACCAGTCTTACTGGAGAATGCATGCTGAGCAGCAGTGGTGAATTGCAGCAGGTATCCCTGCACTGGCCTTCAGAGTTGTCTCACAGTGCAACAATCAAAAAATGCCATTCAGTAAGCACTTCAGTACCCTCCCGTGGGCCTTGCTGTGCTATTCAACACCTAATCAGGTCTAGAGTGATGTCATGACCATTTTCCACACTTCTAATGGACACAGTCTGCAGTTCAACAACTCTGCCAAATGCATTATTGGTTGCAGTGGGGTTGGAGTGTTTTAGACTTGGATGGAAAAATGTCATTCCACTTTGCAGTGGATATTGGTTTCATTTTGTTCATACTTTATAGATGGATGCCACCTGTCTAGAAGCTGATTTTCTCTTTCTTGGTCAGCTGTCTTCAAAACTCTTGGGTTACTGACTTTGGAGCAGAAGTCTTAATGGTCTGTCCTCAAGACTTTGACTGTTGGCATGAGGCTGGGAAAGAGCTGCAGGTTTTGAAGTGGAGCTCCCAGGCTTTTCTGTTCTTACTAAAATGCCAGCTGGATAGATGAGGAACTTGGAATCTCATCCTTTCCAGCTGCACACCAAAACATCTGTCAAAGAGCTTGATGAACTTATTTCTTTTCATAATAAGCTCAGACTTCAAAAGATTTGGACATGCTAGTCAGGGAAAAATATTCCAGTAGTCTTTCCAAATAACTGTTCTGTAATACTTCAATTGAGTAATGATAATGAGAAAAAATAATTAGGCAGTTATACATAGAAGTGAAACCAATGACATTTTTTAGTGGGATAGAACATTAAAAGCCTTTAAAACATTTTAAATATTTATGTTAATGTAGATTCAAAACATCCAGTCTATGCCAAGTATTTGATACTAAAGCCAGACAAACTAGAACTAAGTTGAATGTCTCTCATCAAGCATCTGTAAGGCAGCTTTATATGCTGCCTCTAGTATAGAAACCAAATCTGCTGCCTTAAAATAAGATCAGAAGTGCTCAACTTTTGCCTGGAGACAAATGGATATGAATTATATAAGATCAAAAGAAGCAAGTCAGCAGTTAGAGTTCAGGTGCAAGGTGAAATAATTTTTGTTCAGTATTAATCAAAACTGAATTTCAGCTAGGTAGCCTACACTTGAGCAGTTTTTTTATTCATGAGTGTATTTCTGAGCTTTCCCCTGCATCAATTCCTGCTGATCTGTTTAGGTCAGGAGGTTTTGTTTCTAAGGTTATTCTTTCTTAAGGCAGCCTGTTCAGAGTGCAGTTTGTAAGCAGAGTATGGCATTTTACCTGACTTACAGCATCTTCTTATTTAAAAAAATCCCTGCTTATTAACAAGATTTTTTTTTTAATTTATTACAGAAAATTTGAGGATTCTGTCTTTGGGAAGAAATAACATAAAGAACTTGAATGGATTGGTATGTGCTTTTTAATATCAATTCTTCACTAACAAAATAGAATATGAGGTAATACCCCTGTGTTCATACAATTCTTTGCTGAATTCAATAAAATTAATCGAATAAAAGGTTAGGCACTAACCTTTTATATTCTCCTTTTGCTATCATCTGTTCTCCTTATACATTGCTTCTGAATTTTCAGATAATCGTTCACTTTTTTTGGTTCAAATTCTCTTAATGTTTGGAAATTTTGCCACCTTAATTTACTACACAGAAGAGATTTTGTCTTTAATAAAGATGATCAGAACTTCTATTTGAAAACTGCTGTCTATCTGTAAAGGCATTTAAATTCCACCGGTTTACATGAATATATTTTCTACAGCCTTTTTGCATGCAGAATTTTTTACGTTAAGATACTTAGGCTGTACTTCGTTAATACAAATATTGGCAGTCCTGTAAACACACACTTCCTGAGAGTCAATCCCTTTTATGTTAACTGGCACTGAAGCAGTATGGCTTTAGAGTTGATGGTGGCAGGACTGAGTCTACCTAGTAGGGGAAAATGAGTTAAGAAAAAAATTGAATCCATTTTGTTACATTTGAATTCAGGCCAGAAAAATGCTTTTTTCAATCAGTATTTTTTAAATGAATACATAAATTATTTTCTTTCTCAAGAGATACTGTTTCTCCTCAAAGCTGTTCTCACCTTCAGAGATGCCGTATCTCTTAAGTGTGAAATGCAGAGTTATTGTGTAATGACTGGTTTAAAAAACCCTCTTTTGAGAGAACTATGAATGTGATTTCTGGCCACCAGATACAAACATACCAGAATATACCAGAATGAATAATGCTCTCACACTGTATAGCATCCCTTCCGAAGCAGTTGTTGAATTGCATTCTCTTCACATATGCTTGCATTGCACAAGTAGGCAGATTTGTGTCCTCTGCCCCTATGTCTTAAGAAGTACTCCAGCCAGCTATGTCTTGTTTTAGTCCAATATAGCAATTTCTGTCCTCCTTACATATGTTTGCATATATAACTTTGCCTTTTAATTCCCATGAGCATTTGCCGGCCTAATAATTAGGGACTTGCTTAAAAGGAAAGGAGGACCAATATGCCTTAGTATTTTCTTACATGAGGTGACCTGTAGAAGGTGAAGAAAGAGTATGAATTATAAGGAAGATGTACTTCTGCTTATCTGAGTAGTCCTGTCATTTTCCAGGAGGCAGTTGCTGAAACTTTAGAGGAGCTGTGGATCTCATACAACTTAATTGAGAAACTGAGGGGTATTCGTGTAATGAAGAAACTCAAGGTTCTTTATATGTCAAATAATTTGGTGAAAGACTGGGGTAAGCCATGCATCCCCACTCCATAGAGACTTCTGTAGAGAATGCATGAGTTAAGTCACCAAGTGAAAAATAGTGTTATATCTCATGGAGCTTTGATTCTAGCTGAAAAGCTTGCAGTCATGTGCAAAATCCCTAACATCCACTCATGCAAGAGAGTAAAAATAATTAGAATTTTGAATTTAACTTCTAAGTCCAATTACGTTCACGCTTTGAATCATCTTTCTCCAACCTCTTTTAGAACACATCCCTGTTCTTTAACCTGACACTAGTCAGAGCCCAAGCAGTCCCTCTGCTGTTTGTCTCCCATGCACTGAGTGTGAAAGGAATGTGTGGTGCAGATGTACTTTCCCTGTTCCACAATCTGGTTGATGTTTTCACCTTTGCGGTTGCAGCAGAGTTTGTGAGACTGGCAGAGCTGCCAGTACTAGAGGAGCTGGTGTTTGTAGGCAATCCACTACAAGAGAAATTTGCCACTGATCACAACAGCTGGATTGAAGAAGCAACCAAACGGGTACCCAAGCTGAAAAAGCTGGATGGTGAGTTTGGGGCATGAGGCAATTGGGGTGAGTTAAAAGCTTAATATAAAGACAACCACAGGGAAATTAAACATAACCTCAGAGATTCATTTGTATGCCCATGAAATTAATATTCCTCCCTCCTCTTCAGAGTTATTCAGAAGTAGTTACTGACATCTTGGCCGCAGTGTTTGATGGATTTTGGAGTGTTAAATCCACGTGGTCTTGCAGCCTAGAGTTGGGCATTATTCTGTAGTCACCCAAGTAGTTTTATCAAGTACCTAATAGGGAATGGAAAGATTCATCATTAAATAAGTTAACAAGGCTTTCATCTGCCAAGTTGAATTACAACAACAAAAGAGGTGACATGACAGAATGGAGATAGGCAGGGATATGCTCTGGTTTGCTTTCTTAAAAGGGCAAATTTTTAAAATTGTGTGCAAATTTCCTAAATGCCTGAATATCCCCTCCCATTACTGCAGTAAGCCTCAATTTGTGAGCTGTCCTCTCCTATTTAAGACACTGGTATGAAAAGATATTCAACTGTATAGTGACTAAAAATTGTGAAATCTATTTTTAAATATGTTAATTCCTGTCAATGAAGATGTTAGCTGTTCACTATTATCCCCTGATTACTAAAGCAATGAAAGGGAGAGCAAGAGTGGTAACACTAACATAGAGTCAGAATAACAGCAGGGAAGGGAAGAGTGGAGGCATGTCAACAAGAGGAGACAGCTTCACTACAGGGTGCGGTGGATGGGAAATCTACCACCAGATTCTATCTAAAACTGGATCAACTGCAGTTAAAAAAAAATCATTAAAAAGTGGAAGCCTGATGAGAGAATTGCATTGCTAGGAAGGATGGCCTGCAGGGGTCCATTTGCTGTTGTAGTAGGAAAACTATTGAGTGTAAAACAAAAAATGGAATAGGGCACATATTTGTGGGAAGAAGTGCCCTTTGTAGTATAAGGTTAGACTTACTAACCACACTAAAACTTGGGCATATATGTCCTGGAAAAGGCAACACAAAGTAGGGGCCCCACAAGAGAAGGGTGATGTGCTGATTGGTTGTCAGCAGTTGAACTGACTTGGTGCATTTCCCAAAGACCAAATGAGGCTGATCTTTGCAGACCATGCTTTAGTACCTTTTAATACCCTGTAACCCAAGAAGCTGGAAAAACATCCAACAGAAGAGCTCATCAGTTGAAGGCTCTTCTAGTTAAGAACAGTTGAGGTATGCAGAAATTCATGTTGGTTAGAAACAGGCAGGAGATACAACTCTTGACTCTTTCCAACAGGACAGATACACTTTCAGGGAGATCATAATTAACTATGTCTTCCTCTTCTTTTCCTCTTTTTTTTTTTTTTTTTTTTTCCTCCTAGGTACCTTAGTTGTTAAAGGAGAAGAGGAAGAAGGAGCAGAAGGAGCAGAAGGAGCAGCCGAAGGAGAAGCAGAAGGAGCAGCAGGAGGAAACTGATGACAGTTTCTCGTTGGGTATTAAATTATTAAAGTAACTCCAGATAGCTTGGCACATAAACTTTTATAAAAGTATTTGTTTTGAAGAAAATCTTTGGGCAGTTTTTAAAAGACCAGCTTGTCTCTACAATCTCTCACCCAAAGAGTTAGTTACCAAAAATTGCTCACACTGGTTTTGTCAAGCTTATGACACCTTCTGCAGAGACAAGTGGAGCTGAGTTTACCTGCTGTTTGGCTAGCAAGAGATCTTTATTTAAATTAATACATAGCTATTTTTAATTCCTGATTAGTGGTGCTTGTTGTTCACTCTTGGGTTATAAAAGAACCGTTTTACCTTATTTGGTGCTGCTGGCCAACATTGAATTGGAAACTCTGAGGCCAAAAGAACAATGTTGTGGCTTAGAGACACCTGACAAGCTTTGTTGTTTAGTTTTGTCATGAGACTTTATCAATATTTTTAATATGTGAGTTTGCCTTTTCATTCCTTGAAGTGTTATGCCAAGCAGCCCCAGCGGTTGCAGACATACGCACAAAAAGGTATTGGTCTGATGAACGCTTGGCCTTAAGTCTTGAAATGGGCTTCTCACATTGGAACTCTACTGCATTGCTTAGAAGGTCATGTATAACTTATATATTTATTTATTTTTAAGAGGCAGTGGGAATTCTTTGCATGGTTTCAGTAAGACTAAAATACCTGTTAATTTTGGGGTTTGTCTCTTACAAAGAAATTACTTTAGATTGGAGTATGAGACCTATTAGCCTACAGCTGGTTTCTGGCTTTGGATTACGTCACTGGTGGACATAATCCTTCTCAACTCTTGAATCTTCCTATAACTAGGTAGGCTGGTAGTAACAGAGAAACTAACAGCAAACAGAAGACCTGGGCTTGAGGACAGAAAATTTTGATTTTGGGGATACTGATTTTTTTGTGAAAGCACAGGTATAAGCAGTGAGTGAAAGTATATACACTTGGTGGGGATAGTGAGATGATGAGATGATGAGATGAGATGAGATGAGATGAGATGAGATGAGATGAGATGAGATGAGATGATGAGATGGGAAGTGGGCATTGGTAAAAAAAGTATTGAAGAGGTACTGAATGTGCTATATTGCAGATTAACCAGTTTTAGTAAAGCCCCCTTATGTGGCTATTTCTAGTGAAAGCATTAAACAACAATGAAGACATACCTGATTGCACGGTGGGATGCTAATAGTGTGGCTTTTCTTCTTCTCTTTGAAGAATAGATGGAGTCACCTGAGTAGATTTTTCGGCAGTTCCTTTTTGGTTTATTAACAAGCTTGTCTTCTAATTTGTGCTACCATCTTTTCTAAATTGAAGTGGCAACAAGTGTATCTGCTGGTTCCAGCCCAGGCATAGAAGGGATGGGGACAGAATGCCACTCTTAGTTATTTTGTTAGTGAAGGTGTGGCAGGAGTTGAAATCTTGGCAGTCAGGTTCAGAGATGAAATGGTAAAACTGGCCCAGGCAACAGTGGTACTGATCTCCAGCTTCAGGTATAATTGCAGCAGGCAACTCTCTCTAATCAGTTTCTAAGTGAACACTGTGAAGTAAATGATTACAAGACAATCACAGTTTAGTTTCAATATATTGCTACTTAATCTGTGATTATTAGAGGAATTCTAAAGCATTCCAATTTAAGTTGGCATTCGCTGAAGAGGTTTGAGTTTGATTTGGACCTGTTAGTGTTAGATTACCTAAAAGTAAGGTCAAGAGCACAATGGCAAGAACTCTGGACATTCTTCACCCAACACAAACTGTTTCCAGGCAGCTGTTCTCTTTACCAGAAACTACTTCCTTAGTTAGCTAGTTCACTGGATTTAGACAACTTCATTTTCGTTTGTAATATCTTTAGAAGTATTCTCCTAGCTTCATCATGAGTAAAGGCAGCATTGACCAAGAAGCACCATGGAGTGTCTACAGTCAGCAGTCATTTCACACATCTTTTGAAGAAAAGCCACTCTGTTCACTTGCAGCCAACCACTCTTGGCCAGGTGGGTGTGCCTGGGCAGTGCAGAGCCCATGGCACACTTAAGCGCTGCTGGCCCCATCTGCCAGGCTGTGCTCTTGACAACTGTGTGTGGCTCATGTGAGCCAGAGCTTGACTGACTCAAAACTTGCCTTCTGAATGTTCCCAACAAGCAGAAATGCCAGATTCATCTCCGTGCTTGGCAATATTTTCAAAATAGACCACGTGGTGCTCTTCTCTCAGTGCTTGGCCACAGAGAAAAGCAGTTGAAGCTCTGGACCTGGTCTCTCCCGGCACAGCTGCAGGAGTGGTGGGTATGGCTAAGTTAGCACCACACAATTGTGATAGGAGTGAAGAGCACAGTCCAATGCCAAGTAATCCTGCTGGTTGATTCTTGAAATATGGCCTAAGTCTGTACATTTCTGAAGGTTATGTTAGATACAGCAGATACTGTACACTTTGGCTGTATCGGGGCATTCTGAGAGTGGAATACTCAGTGTTCTGACTGTTATAACAACTGAAGTGAAACACAGATCCATCGACCAGTTGTGAGGGATAAGAGCAGTTCCTGGCTCTTGCAAGTGATCACTAGAGACTACACCTACAGGAATCAGTCCAAAGCTATTGTAGGTGGTGGTAGAGCTGGGTGGATTGTGTGGCCCACTGACATTGGTGTTTTCCACAGATGAAACGGCACAAAATCTCTAGTTCTTTTCTTTGGGGGCTGCATTATAAATACCAACAAAAAAGGGGAAAAAATCATTATTGAAGGAAGGGAGCATCCAGTCTTAGCATGTAATTTAAAACCCTTCTGATAAAAATAATGTGTCAGTGTCATTGAAACAATACAGTAAGAAAAGAATTGACTTTGGCTTTAGTTTGTCAGGAGCTTTACTTTACCTTACTTTTGTTTTTGCCTAATGAGCCATGATGACTCTCAAGAAGAAAACAACAACAAAAAAATTTTGTCTCTTCCAAAGTAAAGTTTCCCTAAATTTTTAAACTTGCACTTTAAAATTAGGCACTGGATGTGGTGGAAGACATAGAGAGGTGGTAGAATTAAAACAGCTGGTTTGCATATTGTTGGTGCCACACAATGTTATGTTTAAGGTGACAGTGACACCTTGGCCTGTGCACTCACAGGGACATTGGAGTGAGCTGTTGGAAGGCCTGGCTTTCACTTGTAAACTCTGCTGTTCCCTATCACACCACACCTGGTGAAGTAGTAAGCACACTGTTATTCATGGATGAAAAGAGCACCCATGTACAATGTGCAAGCCATGTGGAATTCTGCTTTTCCCAGCAAAGTTACAGAAGACTAGCATCCACTTTATTCCTTAGAGAAATATCCTAAAATTAAATTAGTGGTAGGAACTAGCTAGGTTTTTTGCTTGCTTGTTGGCGCACTCACCTGTCTTCAAAGAGCTGATTGATGTATGCAGTGATTATTGAGAAGTGATGGAAAAATGACAGAAGAGACCTGAGAACCAGATGACTCAGGTTACACTAGAAGTAGGCTCATCTAGAAAAACTTACAAGCAAGAGAGCACTTTTAACATCCCCTTTGGCAATCTTTCGTATACAGTAATTTTGTAGCATGAAAAACTGTTAAATTTGCCGTGTTTAAATTATTTAGGCCTATGTTTATAAATGTTATTCTGTGAAACTTGTTCAAAAATAATATAACCTTATTTTATACAAATGTCTTTGGCTGATGTGTAATGAAATAGTTCAGCTTATGAAGAGTATTTGGAAACATAAATTTTCTCATTAAAGTTTCCTAGTTGCTCAGGAAGCAATGTATTTATAGTATGATAGCCCGTAAATGCTGTTCCTTATTGCCTCTATATTTTAGAACAGAAAATAACGTAAGGCTTTAAACTTGCTGATATATTGTGACTGTTGTCATCTGATACATAAATATTTTTCAATCTTTTAAGACATTGGTTGTCAGAATTTGTTCTTAGGTGCTAAGAGAAAAGTCTTACTACTGCTATATGTGGAAAAAAATCCAGGTAAGTTAGAGAAATGGCTGGTCTTTCTTCAGTACAAAACTACTAATTCACTTTGAATTTAAATTCTGTCAACAGTAATATACAATCAGTTCCATTAAACCCAGACAGGGGAAGGCTAACTGATTCATAAGCTTCTCTGATAGAAACTTCAGCCTTCAGTAGACCATGTCACTGAAATGTAATTTCAGAACTCTGATATAAAGAAAACTCTTCCTACCCCACAGCCGTCGGTCTCAATAATGACAAGAGCAGCATCTTACACTGACGGTTGTAATGCCGTTTAGAAAACACATAGGGGAGTTACTGCAGAACTCCTCACAGTACCACTAACTCAAAGCTTACTGATCACTAAAATGCTTTATGAGGTTTCTTGCAGTAGCTGAAATAAGTTCCAGAAGCTTGGGCTTAGATCCAGCAGTTAAAAAAAGAACCCAAATGGCTCAAAATATGTGGGTTTTTTGATTGTCCAAGGTTTGTTTGCACAGCCTCAGATTTTGTGCAAAGTACTAAACTTCAGCACTTTTGCCAGCTGACTTTGACAGGGAAGCAAATGCATGACTTAAAGCCTTGAAGTCCTGGTCTGTTATCTTAAGTGAAGGCTTCGGTGTTCCCTGTCTCTTCACACACCAAGCAAAATACATTTTATCCTAGCGCTATTGCTGATCAACTGCCACAGGCACAGGACTAAACTAAAGCAAGGACTCCTACACTGAGCTGAAAAAATTAGTGTTTTCTTGTCTTGGCCTGAGTCTTTCTCCTGCCAGCTTTGCCAAAAATATTAAAATGAAAAGGTCGGCATAGATCAGCTGGTGCGCTGCCTTAGATCTTAAGTGCAATCTCACAGTCAGGGACTGATACACATTTCTGCCATCTGCTTTATGTAGCATTTGTAGCTTTTAAAGACATCATGCCCATAGGGATGAGAACACCTGCGTAGCCTGGTTAACTAAAAAAGTAAAATAGCAAAACAGAAGGAAGATGTTCTGAGGATAGATGGAAGAGTATTTAAAATCCACAGCAAGTGATCCAACTGCTGTGAGAAGAAACAAAATACGTGCTGTGTAACAAAACCTGTAAACCCACCCCTTAGATTCAGGTAACAGGTAAGTGCCTTTAAGACAGTATTTCCTAAAAGTTTTTTCAAACTTTGTCACTGCGAAGTGTGATACAATATGATCTACAACTGAAACCATCCCAGAATTCACATCTGATGCAGGCCCATCAGGTACTGAGTTACTCCATGATGTCTTTGCCTTGCCCATGGTCTGTGTAGTTGTTTCGGGTAGTGTCAGAATCCCACCGGCCTTATGTCCAGCGCAGCAGACCTGGAACTATTCCCCAGGAATTCCTAGCACACTGTCAAGGTTGTTTCTGTCTTTCTGGGAGGGTGCTCAGCTTGGAGTGGGACACACATCCCCTCAACATTTGTGTAAAGCGGTGGAGCTGCACATGTCTCTGGTCTCCTACAGGTGCACGTGCCAGTTACTTCTTTGGATGTATGACATAAAAAACAGCGCAGGCTTGTGTCTCGGGAGAGCTGAGAAACAGCCCCGAGGGCTGCTGTGGGAAACACAGGGGAGTGCGGGGAGAGAGCAGAGCAGCCAGAAGGACTCGAAACAGCCCCCAGTGCGTCACAGCCGGCACAAGCCCCCGGCCACTCCCTCACACCATCAAAACACTCAGCTAAGAAGCTATTTTTTAAACCTCATTTAATAAAAGGTTTTTTAGATATATAGAGGATATTAAGTAAATAAGTTACATAGTACATTACAATCACATCCGCAAGATTTCCTTTAGTGTATTAATATTTTATAAAAAAGCACACAAAAAATAAATTCAGTCCAGTCTATCACAACTGTACAGCAACAGGTAAATATATTTATATATGTACATTTTAAACATGTAACAGTCTTTTAAAAGGTGCCCTAGGCAGCAGACACACAAAAGGAAGTGTCTGCTCACTTGTTAAAATAAAAGTAATATACTTTATTATAAAGCATTTATACAGTAATTACAAAGGCTGACTGCTCCTGTACAGTACACCAAAGCTTTGACTACAAATTTAAAAACAGAACATAAAAAGAATGAACACAAAAAAAAGTTTATATCAAATCTGAACTACAAGGGGAAAAATACGTGGAGAAGCTGCAGGAAACTTTTTTAAAATACACAATTACATTTCTATAAAAATATATGTTGTCTTCTAATCTGGAGAAGTTAAGGGTTTTTTCAGGCTCAGCCGTCAGTGGAAAGTCTTGGAAAGAAAGATCCTTAGACAGCCTGGGATTCAAAGTTTGTGTCTTCCTAACATACGACACAGGAGAGAAGGAGGGGAAAGTAAAGCAGCTGAACCCAAGTGACAAATTTATATAGAAACTCACCCCCCAGAAATCAAAGATGATTTGTAGACTCGTTTCTGTCTCTTTAAAGCTTTATAAACTTCCAGACATACATCAGAAGATAAAGCAGGGAGAACGTTTGTGTGGGAAAATGTGTATTAGAATAATGTTTCTGGTAAGCACAGGACTAAATGTGCCATTGTATGAAAGCACACAAGGCTCCTATAGGAGGAGCCTCCTAAGGAAGGCTATAGTCCTTCCTACTACCATTTCTTTAAAATACAATATGTATCTGTAGGAACCTTTTAGTCTACTGCCTAAAAGAGAATTAAGAAGTGTGTAACTGCTGAGAGTGAGAAAGATCACATTTGTGATTTAAGAAACACTTTTTTTGAAAAGTGTTGATTTTAATCGAAGCTTGTTGCAATGTCAAAAATGACCAAAAGCCTCGGTTTGATAAATTAGAGAGTATTTTTAGTTAATTTGGACTTTGTCTACAATGGATTTAACGGATGAGTTACCTTCAAGCTTTTGAATTTCTATCTTTGCCCTGCCTTTAAGCAGCTACATCCCTGTTTCTAGCCAGCAAAATGCCAAGGTCCTGCACAGCTGAGTGAAATTCTGTAGGCCTTCAACTTACACAGCCAAGTTCTCTCTGATACCATCACCTGTACCAGTAAAAGAACAAACATCAAATAAATTAAAATGCAGAATGGTTCTTGCAGCTAGACTGCAAAACACCTGCAGCTATATCAGATATGCATCACAAGTGCATGCATCTATGTAGTAATAACACACACACAGTCTTACAATACTCAGATGCTATCCCATGCAGATCACAAACCTGAAAGACTGAATCTATCTGTAAAGGGCAGGCAGAAGTACATGATCAGGGCAAACGTGATGTGTCACTGCATCTCTGTGATGCTCAGTGCTGGCATCGAGACTCAAGGAGGTAATGATTTGAAATACAGCCCTCTGACTATGGGTACATGACCACCTGAAGCCTGACCCTGCACTGTAGAAGGCAAATCTATTAGTACACATTTACAGAATTACATTCTATAAATATTTGTTCCCATATAACTAAACTAAAGTTTAGTTCCCATAGAACTAAAGCAAAGACACCTTGTTCAAATTAATGACTTTCTACTGCCTGTTTCCTAAATTAGCAGCAAACCTTTACACTAAATGGGGATCAATCAATAGGCCTTAAAACGATGGGAAAAAATAAGCATGGAGTTTTAAAACAGACATATCAACAGAACATTGACAAGAATTTTGTTTGTTTGGGGTGGGTTTTTTTTAAATCTTAACAGAAATAACAAACTTAAATTAACACTGTGCTGCAGTAAAGAGCCACTCAAATTATTTAAAATTGTTTTTCCCCCACAAAGAGTAGGAACATAACTTGTTCCAGATTAGACAAGTTCCATTTGAATGCTTTGTCCACAGAAATTGGGGGTTGGCTGCTTAGATTTTGGGTTTGTTCTTTTTTTAAAAAACAATTCTCTGCCAACTTTTACTAGTAGGCAAGCTCTAATTCAAATGCAGGAGCAATTCCAAACTCCTACTGTAAGCCAGTGGGTAGAAGGCTTGGTTTGCTTTTTTGTCTTTTAAGATGACACTTGGAGGAGCTGTTCCCCTTATTACCATGCCAGAAAAGAAGTCTTCTGGTGGCTACTAGCAATTTGGAAGTATGCTCAGAAATGTACTCATTCCAACTTGATGCCACTTACTTGGCACATTTACCTGATTGTGGTCAGCCCTGCTAACCCACAGCTGTTATGGATGTTATCCTCAGAAAAAGCCCTTTTCTGATTTTCTTCCAGTGACAGACTGTGTCCAGTTTTCCTGTTCTGTTCTACTTAGACTGCAGCAGGATGGGAGAGAAACAACCAGTACTGCAATCAGCACATAATATACACAACATTTTTATGCAAGTGAAGAAAATCTCTGATTTGTTTTAATCAGCACCTCAATGGCTTGTCCTTGACAAGAGGAAAAATTATATCAGTTTCCTAAAATAGGGAGAATCAGTGAAAGATCTGGCCTTTGGAAGACTAATAATGCTTGCAGTTGCTTCACCTACTGTTACTCCTGACACAGTGTGCTAAAGCTTCTGTTCTCTCCAAGGGCCCTAAGATAATGGCAGACAAGGATTTTCTCCAATTTATAAAATTAAAAAGATAAAAATCAACACTGAAATGCTTAAGAGGAAGACTGGTTTGCTTAAGCTTCTTTTTAAAGAAGCAGCTTTTAGTTCTTTGCAGTTTTTGAATGATTTTAACAGTTCATGATGTGCCATGTGCTTCTTGGTTAGTCAACAAGATCAGTGTAGGACATGGTACAGTCATCCAAATGCTGAAAGGAACCTCAGTTTTGATAGGAATGAAAAATGCAACCTCAACAGAAAATTGAACACTTACAGGTAAAAGTGTCAGCTTGGCAAAGAATGCAGTCCTTAATGATGTTCCTCCTGATTTTTAAGAGTAGTAACTGTTTCTGTTATTCAGAAAAACTATTCTGTGCAAAAGCATAGATATGTCAAAGCAAACGTTGTACAATACACAGCCTCCCAAACAAAACAGCGAAGCCATCATGGTTGCATAAAACTACAGGACAAGAAGACTGACAGATGACATGCTGGAGTTATGGCCTCTTCCTATAGTTAACCAGGAATTTATCGAGCAGCTGGAAGGGTCAAGGTTTTAAAAAAATCAAACCTGCCAGTCAGGCACACTCTGTAGTTCACATACAACAACACCTCTTGGATCCCTGCAGGGGAAGGCAGGAGTGATCAGCTCCTTCAGTACGGTCTGGTCTGACACAGTGCCAGCACTGTGAGATCAGTGCTGCTCCTAAGGCCTGGATGGAGGGAGGCAGCAGGACGGCACCAGCTGGCCATGAACCACTTTTCTGCATCCTTACAAATAATGACAAATGTGGGCTATAAAGATGTACAGAACAATCCTGTGCAAACCTAACATCTGTCACCTGGGCCACTTCTTCTTAACTCTCTTTTACCAGCAGCTTTTGGTGGCTAGACTTTTTGGGCTACTAGCTTGTGTCAGTTCTGAAGGAAGAGTCAGCCTTTCAGCAAAGAGCGTAATTCCTAACAGGACAACCCAGCAGGCAGCAGCACCCAGACACTGGTGTGCAAATAGGTGATGAGCTTCTCCTGCACATACTGTCAGCAACTGTCTGGGAAACTAGGGCCCTGCCATAAAAAGCTTGATTATGTTAACGTCAAGGAGTAAATGAGGGCTGCTATAAGACAGAGAAGGATATTGAGAGGTAAAAACATTCACAGAGGGATCACTGCTGGATATGAGAGTCCATTCCTCCCATTTCTGAGGTGCATACAATCCAGCACACACGAAGATCATTTCACTAAATGATCATTTAGTTCATTTTCACTAAATAAACTTGCTCCCATTTATGTAAATTCAAACCCAGGAGTTTTCATTTCAAACTGCACTTGTGAAGGCCAGACTCCTTTAAGTTAATCAAAGGCTGACTATTTTGTTTTCGAAGATGAGACAACCTGCAAGGCCTGTGGCTACTCTAATCCCACAGAATATTTTTATATCCATTGCTACATTCTTAATGCCATAAGATAACTGACCTCAGGCTTCCATTTGAAAAATAAAACTTACTCTCAAAAGGAAGAAGAGTGTCTTGCTCATCACATTTTTCATTTTTGTGAAACAGAGGTAAAAAGTGCACACCATCTTTCCACAAAACTTGTTGTCTGCCTGAATAACTGCTCAGAAAGAAAGGCAGGAAAGCATAAGAGGAAGAACAACTTGCTGAGAAAGGAAACAACTAGAAATCACCAGTGTCACGGTAACTGGATACACTTAGCTCAGAGTAGAGCTTCATTTTCTTGCTCCAGTCTGGAAACCTTTATATCCAAGAGTCCCACTACCACAATTCCTGACATGAACAAAAAGAAAGGTCTGACTGACCTGAGAGAACTTACTTCCACTGCAGGTGACATTGTTCTATTATGTACCTCAGATATCATTATAAATAGAATAGAAATCTTATTAGTCTTAAAAAAAAAAAATCCAAGTTGAAACAAATCTTGTTATTCACCATTCAGTACTGGCAAGGTGAAGTGGAACATGTGGTATGAGGAAATGGCAGCACTGAAACCAAAACCTGATGGTTCAGGTAAGAAAAGTGCAAGCAAAAAAACGTGAGACCACTGAGAGGGAGGTTGGGTCCAGCCTTGCTCCTCCCTCCACTTCTGGTCTGCTGCTATATTTCTCCGTCTTCATCTGAGCTGGTGCCGCTGCTCCCGCTGCTGCTGCTCTCACTGTCGCTGCTCTCTTCCTGCTGGGCCTGGCTGCGGGCCGCCGCTGCCGCCGCTTCCTTCTCTTGCTGCCTCAGTGCCGCCGCCTTCTTCTCCTGCTCCGCGTGGCTCTTCATGTGAGCACTGCGGCTCTTCACCTTGTAGAACACCCTGAGGAAGGCACACATGTACATTAGCACTGGCCTCTCCTATGGCCTCCTTCAACACTTCTCCAGAAGAGCTTCTGCTGCTCTGGCCTCAAGTTCCTGAGGTCGGGAACTCCCACTGGCACTGCGATAGAGCACCTACAGCAAACAGCGCTCGGCACGTGCCAGCGCAAGGTGCAGTGCTAGCAGGAGATCCTGAGCACCCTCAAACGACTCACTTCGTTTCTTACTGTGGCCATTTCTCACTCAGCTCTGAATTCAGAGGGGCCCTGCTGGTATCTGAATTACGCACGTGCTGCTTAACACCACATGGCCCTGGTTTTCAGGCGTGCCCCCTGTGCTGCTACAACACAGTAAGCATGGGGGCAAATGATGGCCCAATGCCACTCCTGAGCTTTGTCCACAGAGCTCAAAATGCTTGAGCTTTTTCCTTCTGACTCTACATTTCGGTGATCTGTTCCTCCACCCTCCACCATTAACTATTAACTAACTCCACCATTAACTATTTGGATTTTGCATCAAGTGCCACAAGTGAAGCTCAGACACCATTAAGAATCCTTGTCTGCTAGTCCTGTTGTTTTAAGAGTAAGCAACTTATGTAGGGAACTGAATTTTCTTGACAGTTATGATTCTGCTGGCAACAAACCTACAGAAACTACTAAAACTGTGTGAGGAAATACAAATATATTTGACATCCACCAAAGACAGCTGCAAATTTAACCAGATGAACTATGTACCTACTGGCCTAATAGCTGCTGCTATAACGATGGTAGTTTCTCACATTTCTACACCACTGTTCTTAAGTCTATACCAAGTTCTATATATGTGATCTAGCCAGTACATAGAAACTTCTTGTTACAAAATGTAAGCATTACAGAGGGCCAACACAGCAGCTGCTTGAAAGTGCAGCTTAACACCAAATACTGTACACCGCTGAAATGCAGGTGGTATCTCATGCCATTTGAAGAAAAACAAGCCTTAATCTGCAAGTATTAGCAGGGCAGTAATTCATTTAAATTATTGCCAATGTCCATGGCCTATATAGAAAGACAGAAACCTCATTTGAAAAAAAGCTTCCACAGGAGATGCCTTACTGTGATTCTGTGACTATTGCTGGAAGCAGAGTTGGTCTTACCTGCCACATTTTTTACATGGAAATGTGTTTTCTGTGTTTTGTGTTTTACTGGTAGCATCTGATTTTATCTTCTGTTTCCTCTTCTTCCTCTGCACGGGAGCAGTAATAGGCTTTCGAGGCTTCACTGTTGTCTCCCTTGGCTTCCTCCCAATTCTGCCTGTGACAGTTGCCTCCTGACTCCTCATATTGGTGTTGCTGGCCTTTGCAAAGAGGAGAAGAGTTGAGGCAAAGTGACACTTAAATCCACCATCAGAAGGAAGACAGTGGTTGAGCACCTGTGCTTCATGCATTCCAGAAAAAGGTTTTATTTAATGAGAAAATCTTCAGGCTATTTTAAGGACATTTCTCATCATGGCTCTCATGTGGCTGTGTGCACCAGCCACAAAGAATACATTGCATTTTTCCACCTCACACATCCCAGTTCTCCCATCACAGCACACAGTCTGATTGATAGTAACACTGAGCTACCTCAGCCCAATCTCTTGCTCCAGAAAATGTTAGAGATGGAAACTTTTCTGCATCTGGAACTGCCCACCTGTTTTCTAAACTATTTGCAGAGTGAAGGTGGCATAGAAAGCACAACATGCACAATGCAACACTTACTATTACCCCATCCTGTAGTGTCTGTTCATCTTTCAGAGCATCGGCACTCCTCTTTCTGTTATCCAACCCTTCCTCTACCTCCTCTTCTTCCTCCTCTTCCTCCTCCTCCTCCACATGCCCCTGTTCCTCACTGAAGATGTCCCTTCTGAGAGGAAGAACACGTGCAAACCTATGGGAACTCTTCACCAGAAGATAAAGAAACTGTTAATTTTGATGTCTGTAAGTAAATGACATTACGTGACACAGGACACAAATTTGTGAGTCTGGACTCCTGTGGAGAAGCCAGACTGTGCCTTTGATTTGACCATTAAATGAGACAACACACAAGACTTCAAACCTCAGCCCAGAAGAGGTGAGAGAAATTTAGGAAATTATTTACCTTGATGTCAACTTCAGCTTCATCTTTCATAGATCTCTCATTAGCACCATCAATGTCCCCAAAGATTAAGGTCCCATTCCGACCAATTTTCACCTGTTTCTTGTATGTGTAGTAGAATTCCACACACTGAGCCACTGTTTTTGTTTTTATCTGTTGTTTAAAAAACATGAAAGTCCAATGGATTACCTGATTTTAAAAAGACTTCTAAATAATTCTAGGGGTGCAATAAATACATTTGGCATTTTCTTTCCTCAGTAGTCTCCATTCCACCACAGCTGCTGTTCAAGCCTCCTTTTCTGTGTCATTTTCACCTGTCTGCCTCATCCCACCGCCTATCCCCTACTGCCATTGTCATTCACTGAGAACCAGAGGACAAACTTTCCAAAGAAAAGCTGGTTAATGTAAAGGGGACAGAACCTGGAACTTTGTAAGCTTAATGCACCTCTTAGCCTCTGAAATGTTCCAGTTGTGCTATCAAGCTCAGCAGCAGCCTCTCAGTTTTATGGGGGAGCTTTATTTTGCAGCAACACTTCAGAGAAGACCAGACCAGAATACCAATCCAAAAATAGAAGTGAAGGTTTGCAGCCCTCTCCTGTTTTGGCCACATGCATTTTGTAGGCATATGGTGGTAGACAATTATCAGCACAGACTTGTGACCATTTACATATTCTGCATCAGTGATTTTTCTGAAAAGTCTGGAATATATTCGTAGCTTCTGACCTTTTGCAATTTCAAGGCCTTTGGGGAATTTATTCAGTAAATATGTTTGCAGCTCCTGGTTTTGCACTCTCCTTCAGTGACTGCCCCCTTGCTGACATGTCATACCTCGTCAAAACACGGGAGTGGTTATTTTTACTATCATTGTCACGACACTGGAAAGAGAGATCTAAAGGATGCATCATTTTCATATCCTTCTTTGGTCCTCTCCATCACTGGCAAAAATGTGTTTCTTTTCAGTTTTATCAGCAAGCCATTTAAGCCAAACGTTGCCAGTGCTTTATAAATGTGCTCTGCAGAGGAGATATCTACAGCATGGACTAATGGAAGTAATGCAGTTTAAGTACCAGGGTTAAGTAAACAACAACATTACTGCTCTAGCTTTCTGGTGATATTTTATGCTGTGCTGGATGCTGACATTTTTCTGAAATCTTTTGAGTGCAGGACCTAATGCTTAAAACTGAGGTTTCAGAAAAATCAAGATTGAACTTCCTGTATTAAACGTTCAACAAACATGTAAAAATGTATCACGAAAAACAAACAAACAAACAAAAGTAACTTACAAGCTTTTGGACCAAGAAAAAGTCTTTCTTGTAGATTGCAATGCCTTTGTTGAATAGCTTTTTTTCAGCAACCTTCCACTTGTCTGATCCTGTAGATAAAAATAAGTTGTAATGGAAGCCCATACAGTTTCAAATGTTTACTCTTCTATACACCTTTTCCTCATGTTTGCCTTAAATAAGACCAATACACATATGTGAGGGTGCAGCCTCTCCTCGAACCCTCTACAGCAAAACTGAGACTGCTGTTAAGTCCTCCCTTACTGCTCCACCTCAGCTCTCCTCTCAACACTTCCTTTGTGTTAAGATCTGGTGCTCAGCACCATAGCTTAACTCAGCTCAGCTTGCAAAAACCACTCAATTAGATGAACTGAGATGTTGCCCAAGCAAGGTGAAGTGACACACTTTGTGGTGGCCCAGTCATAAGATTTTGTAGTAGGGAAATGGTGGGGCAGGAGAACAGGATCTTCTCTTTCAGCAGCAATCTGTACTTGAAAATTTACTACATCTCCAGTATTCCCCATTATTCCTTGCCTCTAATAATAAACACATTTTTGAATCCCCTCCTTTCCTTATAGATATTATTCAAGTATTATTTGCCAAAAACTACAGTAGGAATGTGCAATAATGAAGAAGAGTAATTTCTATGCTTTGTGGCACTAGCTATTAGATGTCTCGCTACCACTTTACATCAGGTCTTTCAGGTGACCTGGGTCACTCCAGATCACCAAGTCAGTGTCACCCAGCTGATTATTTTCTAATTAGGTGCAAGACTACAAAGGCAGTTTATGGCATTTAAATTTTCCAGAAACACTAACAGGTATCCATAGCTGGCTGAGGCTTCTTCAGCAATCTATTCCCCATAAACCCCCTGCTTAACTCCACCCTGGAAACTCATGCCAAAGAGGCTATGATTCTAAGGTTACCACAGCCTTTCTTGTACATACTGGCTATCTTTCTACATTCTCGGTGGCTTAGTTCAAGGGATTACCTTCCCTTTTCCCCATAAAGAAAATCAGAACTCATACCTATCCCAATACACATGCCCATGTTCAGAAGGATGCAGTGTTTCTTATATTTGAAGTGTCATAATTAGCACAAGCAAAATTTCTGGCAAGTCATAATTTGAGTTACAAGAGAGGACTGTTCTTTTAATCTTCTTGTAATGTAACAGAGTACCCCAAAAAATCAGAAAAGGATAGAAAAATTCCTGTACGATAAGCAGGCAGCACAGAGTTGTTCTGGTTAACAAACCTGTGTAGTGATAATCTGCCAAAGCGTGGGTAGGCGGTCGCACTGGCTTCTTCAACAGCAGTTTGGTCAGAGCTCCCTTGGATAAACACAAGTAAAATAATTAATTTTATGTTTAGGCTACTAAAAACAAGGATCAGGCAATTGTTAATCCCCTCTTTCCTGTGGCAAGCTAACAGAAAAGAACCAGAGCATAAGTTTACCACTTGGGACAACTTTAAAAATCACATTCTTGACTACCCACTTAATCTTGGGTACCACAGGCAAGTGGTACGTTCTTGGCACCTCTTCACATCTATGAACAGACACAACCACCAGGGTACTGGGAGAGAGTGAATTCCATAGATAAAGACCTTGCATCAGTTTCCTCTCATTAACCAAAGGCCTATTACACACACATCCAAAAATGCTGCCCTAAATGAAACTGGTCTTACACATCCAAGTAATTGTAATCTGATCTCACTTGAGTAAGCAATATTTCAAAATAAAACAGCAGTCATGTAACTGAAAGATTACACACACAAAACCCCCACCTCTCAAGCTGCTTTTTAGTTTTCATTTAAACCAGAAAAGTTTTCAAATTTTGTAGGAAGGAGACAATGGAATCGTGCTTCCACTGGCAGTTTAAACCACCTGAAAAATGAGCTCCTGCTGCCAGAGGCAGTCCTGCTCCTCCCTAATGATAACAACAGCATTCACAACGATGGGCTGGCAGAAACCTAACATATACACACAAAACCTGCTTTCTGTTTGATCTCTTCTCCAATCCATGTCCATGCAGTCTCACAACTGTCAGTGCCAGAGGATGGGAAACAAGCAGACAGGCAAAAGTGTGGGATACTCCTGACCACAGGGCTGATTTATGCCAGGTTAAATCAGTCCTGGAACTATAAAAGGGTAACAAAGCTTTGCTGTTTGCTCTGCTCTTTGATATTACCTCCCAGGGGTGTCAAAGGGCAATAATGAAAGTGTATCATGTCTTACAATACTGATACAAAATTAGCTGCACAGCTGTTCTACAGACACAGACAGAGAAGTCAAATGGATCTACCAAAATAAAGGGATGCAAGACACTGCCCTCTGACTCAGCTTTCAGCCCCAGCCTCTTATTTTTCCTTTTTAAATGGTAACCTTTCCAGGTAGACAACATCTAAGATTTATTAAGCAGTCTTGGCTCACTTGCCCCGATAGACTGTCAGTGTGTTTGTTAAAAAGCCAAACATGTCTAGGTTGGAAATATAAAAGCTGGTAAGTGCACATGGCACTGTACATTGGTCAGAACCCACTTTAGGGACATACAAGGGACATCAAACAGTGGGAACCAGATGCATTGAAAGGAATTTGCAAGGCTCTCCTCTCAGGAATGAGAGGTTACCTGACCTTCCTTAATATCTTTGACCACATTGAGGTGAAGAGCTGAGCAGACTCACCAGAATGCTTCCCTTTTCTTCATGTAAGAAATGCAATGCCAACTCCTGGTTGGTTCCAGCCCCAGGAAAAATGCTTGAACAGGCAGCAGCTAGCAGGTTTTCCACTATTTCCACAGGGGTACCAAAAAAATTCAGAAAAGAAGATTAAAATGAAGTTTCCTACAGAATTTGCATGATTAATTACCTCTTTTGAAGGAGGAATAGACATAACAGAAAGTAAAACTCAGAGAAGCTGAATGTCCTTGCAAATTGATCTGGGTCAAATTTGGACTCCAGAACTCATCAGACTACAAGGTCATGCAGCACTACTTACACACGGAGTTTCTTGCAAATCTCCTCCCTCCTCTAATGTCTTCCCACCTCCCTTCACCTCAGACATTTCTTGAATTCACCCTTAAATTGTGAATTTCCATTTCACAAACCCCTTTTTTCTCTCTCATTCAAAATATTTCTTCCAAGTTTGCCCACTTCCTCTTCCCTTCAGGATTTATACAGGCCACAACCCATGTGCAACAAAAGGAGACAGCTCCCCAGGTCTGCTATTAGCCACCACAACTACTGCTTCCTCATCCTGACTTCTGCCTACAATTAGATTTTTTTTCAAAATACTATTATGTCTAGAACATCCTTCAAAAATACAGGAGCTGAGTGTGGTTTTCAAATGTTAACAGAACCAAGGAAGCTTCACTGGGCAAAAGGCTGCTCTTGGCCTGACAGAAGCAATGGTCCCAGTGTTTTCACAATTAAGAGAACCAATCCTACCAACCTCCCTTTGCCCCATACACACAATCTGATAAATAGGTTTTGCTCCTAAAACTGTTTTCAGGACCACTCAAACACGTCACTTGAATGCCACTCTTAAAAGATTTTTAATTATGCTTACAGTAGATATGTGGTTACCCCTACAACCACTGTGACAACTCTGTCCTCTTTAACAGCCTTTCACCTTCTTACCATTCTCTTGGGTGACTTTGTTGGTTTCCAAGTCACCCCATGGCTGCCACACCAGCTCTGCCTTATGCTCATCAGCTTCTGCCAGAGATCTGTCTTGGAGTGATGGGATTTCTGCTTGAAAGCGAGTTCCTACATTTATTCGCCTGCAGAGAAGCAAAAACATTACAGTTAGGCCATCTTTACAATATCCAGGAAGTCTCCATCTCTGCTAGAAACACTAATGAAGAATCAAAGAAACAAATGCATATACAAATGCAGGCTCTTGCATACAACACCAACAATGTTGTAGGTTACATAAATGACTCAGAAGTTGAGAGGTTTTACATCTAGTACCAGTTCCCCTTTTTTATCAGCATAGGTTGAGACTTTACTTAAATTAGCATCCCCAAATAGCTGCTCAAAGGATAGTTATTAGCTTCCAATAATCATCACTTTTTGAGAGGTTCTCATACAGGGTCCTCTTATGGCAAGCTTGCTCCTCAGGCATAGGGTAGGTGAGCCTGTTCAAGTATTAACATTTTGTCAGCCAACTACTGAACCAGGGTTTCCAGAAGTCCTTTTCAATCTAAACATTGCCATGTGGTCCAACTTCCCATTCCAAGCAGGATCAAAATTTGGTCCTTTATGACCTTGACACAAGCTGGTGTCTTCTAGGTACTCTTTCTAACAACTGAAACCAAAAATATAAAACGATGAAACCTGCATTGCTTATTTTGTGCCAACCCAAATCCTATCCTTTTAGCAGCAATCTCATACTTTTACATCTGAATCAGCAGACAGATTTTTTTCACTGCATGCAACCCACAGAGCACTACACTTGCTTTAAGTCAAGTGACCATCGAAAGATTCCACTCTGTACTAGCAAACATGATTTTGTGCACAGAGGTGGGTAAGAATCCCCATTGAAACAACCGTTCTACTACGTACTTAATGCAAAAGTGTTCCTCCTTCAGATGTCAGTCAACTAGCACCCCACTGGTGGCTCTTGACATAGTAAAGTGTAGAGAAAGAAGCTCTTTTTTGGAGAGAGCAGATCAGGCAATGCCCAGAAGATTATAAAATTTTGGAGTTGCTTCACTACAAAAAAGTAAAAATCCCTGCCCAGGGCAAGGTTTGTTATAATTCTCAAGTCTTGGCTTGGTGCCCCACATCTAGCACAGTTACCAGAGAAAGAGCATGATCTAGCGCAAAAAGGAATAATAACAAAACCTTCTGAGAAATGCCAATCTTCAGACTTTTCTCATCCTCTGAAATGAGATACACAGGTCTATTATGAAAAGCAGTCTGGAAAAGGTGTGAGGAAGCCTTGAAACAACATATAACCTGTACAAAAATCCAGAGAGATACTAGCAAGTGTCCCAATACAGTGTTGTGAAGACCTAAGAGACTATGGTATCAAAGGGGAGGAAATGGGTATGGACGGAGAAGAAGCAAATACCTTAATTCCCTTTTACACCCAATTCCTCATTTTGGTATTGTCATGAAGCACCTGCATCATAAGATGTCATGTTGGAAAAGCCCATGTCCAAAAAAATGACTGACTTCTAACACACATTAAAAGAAATTTTGCAAACTATTTCTGTTGGATCTATAGCAGATCCAGATCTCCTTAAGGGGAACAGTTCATGCGTAAACAACTTCATCACCCATTCAATCCCACAGGTAGGGTGGGATTCCTTTCTTCAGAATCTGCTAGATGCACAGACTGATGCTAACTTCCTCTCAGTAGGTGATGGCAAGATGACATCAAGAATGGTGGATGCTAAGCAGGGAAGTTTTAGGCAGGCTGCCATACACTATCTGTCTTTTTTCCCAAAACCCACTATTTCCAATAACTGTTGTAGGTAAAGCAACAGGGACATTACACATTTCAAATCAAAGCCATGGGCAGGGATGAACTAAAGCAGTTGAAAATATCTCATCTCTGATGCTCCTTGTTACAACTGTTTCAGGACCTGGTTCTCAAAAGTAATTTCATTTCAAATGCACACTAAAGCAGAACATGCATGAAGAACAAAGAACCCCAAGAAAATGTTAAAATTTGATTTTGAGTATTTTACAGTACTAAACAGACAAAAGTCTGTTTATAATACTATATGATCTTCCATTTGTCCTATTCATCTTGGACAGAAAAAGCACAATCCAGACTAAAAATGAAAAGCAAAAGATTTCATGCAAGATTGAGAAGACCTTGCTAAAAAAGCAAAGCCAAACAACCACCCTGGTAAACCAGCCCTCCTTTCAGAGCACACTGAGATGGACTGCAGTGATGTTCATGTGGAGTCTTCTACTCATTGTGATTAGTTTTGTTTCCTGTTATGGCATGCAGTTTCACAGAGGATGAAAGGGTTATGCATTATAATCTGCCCTAGAAGGGATGACTGCTTGAAACTGACACTTTGCCGTCATCTGGAAACAGATAAGAAGGTGTTTTTGCAGTAAAAAACTGCACTGGGAAGTTTGGGAGATTTCACATCTCAAGACACAGACTCCTCTGACCTCACTTCTGAGAAGGAAAGAGACAACTGGAAAATATGGAGGGAAAGAATGTGGGCCTTCTTGAAAGTTACTTTTCATTTCCAAACCAAACTTGGAATCTGACCTCTCTGGGCTAGAAAAAACTGAATTACACCTCGTACCTGCAATGCCCAAATAAAACCAGAGTTCTGCTGCAAGAGTTGACCTGGGTAACCTAAATTTGGCCTGCTCTGAGCAGGGGCTTGGACCAGATGATCTCCAGAGATCCATTCAAGTTGTATTATTCTTCTGTTGCTTTACTGATGAAGTCTAGATTTCAATACATCAAGACCTCTTGCCTGTAAGCACCAACGGTGCTCCTGGGGTGCCATGGGATCTGAGTGGGACAAGATCCAGAACTGAGGATGTGAATTGCAAAGGCAGTTAACAGCTGATGCACCACAGGTATATTTAAGGTTGCCTACTTCAGCAGTGACCTCAAGATCCCAGCTGAACTACAAAACCAGTAGGACACAAGGATCTGTGACAACAGCTGCCTAAGGTGCCATGGCACAAAGAATTAAGCTTCATTATCACATTTCCTATTTCTAATCACTGCAATTAAATAACCTTTTGAGAAGCATTAACAGAAGGTTTGGCAAAGCACAAGCAATTAAGAACACTGTACTGGGTAATCACAAGTTAGAATCAGCTTCTGACAAGACCACAAAGCCAATTAAACATTTTTTTTCTCTTCTAAAAAAAAGTGCTTCCTGCCATATTTTCTTTAAGGAAGATATGTCTACATAACAGACCACGACAGTGCTGCCAAGCACAGAATGACACCAGGTTATTGATTTACTGTCATTAAAAGTTAAAAGCCATCTACCTGCATAAGCATCTGTTCAGGAAGACTTAAGATGACAGTAAGACAGCTCTGCACATAAATCTGTTTTGACAAAAGCAAATGAACTTGCACTACTAAGTTTCCCTGGTTTGAAATTTCCAGCAAATATGAAAATTTTCACACACAACCAAAATCACAACTAACTTTATGTCATTAACTTCATCATTTTAAGCCAACAGACACAAGAAAGACAATTGCACCATAGAGAGATCAAAGATCAAGACCTGAGAGGGACACAAAAAATATCTGTTCAAGAAGTTCCCCTGGATTAATGTGAAATGAACAAACAGGAAAAAGATGAAATAGGCAACTTTCAAAATAAATTTATACAACAATTAATGTGCTTATTTCAATGAGTGGGTTTGGTATAGAGGAGGTTTGCAAAGCCGACAAGAAACATCTACGTTCATTCACAATTTTAACATTTGCTCAGGACAGGCTGCTGCCACAAGTGCAGAAAACTGAGCTCCAAACAAGAAGGTAGAATGGAAAAAGGGCGAGAAAAAAATAAAATTGTCAGCAAATGCTCCAGTTCATTCTTAAAATATAAACCATTTTGGATAAAAGCAAAAGAAGCACTGTATTTACCTGGGCAAAGTTGGAGTCAAATATCTCAAATGTTACAGGATATGCAGCAAAGTTGGAGCAGAGATTCCTGGCTGCACAGTCAGACACAGAGCCATGTGCGTGTTTTTATGCCATAAGGGTGCTTTCATACCATACATCTCCATGATTAGATTTTGCAGGAATTAATTAGGTAAAATAATGAATTGGAACTACCTTGCTGTTCTGCAGTATTGAGCTTGAACTGATAACACTCCCACAGCACCGGCAAAGGCTGTGCGGAGACATTTGCAATTCTACTCAGGTTTAGCAGGACTGGCACCAAGCCTAAGCTCACAATTCCAGCTTCAGTATCTCCCGACTGTGTTCCCTACTGCGGCTGTGTCCACGTGTGTCTGAGGTCTCCCAGCACACAGCCAGCTAAACACTAACACGGCTGATCAGCTCAGGCCACAGATCCCCTGTGCCACTGGCCATAGTGTTTTCAGGCTGAGCGTGCCCGGGGGAGTGAAGTGTTCACAGCTGCGCTGCAGCTACAACACACCTATGATCAGACCAGTCCATGTGATAGCTAACTCCAGCTTTCCATGCTACATTCTGTCCTTCCTCTAAAGGAGCATCTTCCCACCCTAAAACAAACACACAGCATACAAAGAAGTGCTTGTATACAACAACACGGGACAGATTCACCTTGAGGTAGCTAACAGTAATTCAGCCCAGAGAGAGATGAGCAGTAATAAAAAGCAGTTAAGTGTCACCAGAATTATATCTGCCCAAACAAACACTACTTACCATATGGTGTAACTTTTAATCAAGACAACTTATATTTTGAACCACCAATATGAATAGTGTTAATGCTACTAAGAGATACATCAGGGAGCAGCTTGAAGGTTTAGAAGGAAGCAAGGAAGCATTTTTACTAAGAGACTCTGAATCTCCTGGCTACTTACGGTTCAATGCTGACTGGGGTGGCTTCCCCCACTACCGTAAGAATCGGAGGGGTAACTTCTGCACTATCTGCAACGAGAGGAAAGAACTGCTCAGCTTCACATCTGAGATTTACTTTTCACACAGCCTGCAAATCTAATCAGAGCTGTCCCTCTCTCAAAAAAAGGTATCCCAGGCTAAATAAAGGCGTTTCAGATGACGAAGAACTTGCCTTCCTCCTCTCAGTTCAAGACACTATCTGCAAGAGGAACTGACTTTCCATTCCCAAGGGCGTCAGCAGGGGGTGTTGCAGGCTGCTTGTGAACGCATCTTAACACCCATGCCAAGATGGAACAACACTGCATTTCCCCCATTCCAGCTCCCCAAATAATCAGAAAGAAGACCCAGTCTCACATAATCACACCTCCTAAGGGCATGCTGTTCCTTCTAATGCAGGAAAGGAAGGTTAGAATGAAACTTACTTGATCTAAGCAGAGTTCTGTGACCACTTTTTGGAGTCATTGGAGGTGGAACCGAATGACCGCTTGAAGAGAGGATAGCGTTAAAATACAGCCCAGATCCTTCTCTCACTGGACTAAGGATTGGTGGGGGAGTGTACGGAGGTAGCTCAAAGTTCCTATCGGAAGGATGGTCTGCCAGACGGACGGGTGACCGTAAGTGGCTCTGATATGGAGTAATGTTGGAATAAACAGGTGGTGCAATAAAGGTGCCGGCTTTTGGTGGTATGAAGAGCGGCTCGGGTCTTGGCCGCTGCTTTGGTTTTCGGGCAAAGCCCTCTGCTTCATCCTTTGGAACAGCATCTTCATGCTATTAGGAAAAAAAAAATTACATCATTAATTTAATTTAAAACCTCAGGTTCAGTGAGATGACATCATTTTTTCATGGCAGCTCAAAATCTGGATATGACAGTTGGAGAATGTCTCAACAATTAGCAGAAGGGGAAAGTGAGAGGAAGAACACAGGGAATGGAATGGCCTGGACATAGGAACTATTAGGTAGCAGCCCTAGCTCATGTGCTTACGAAGTTATATTTTACAAGAACTACATGTATATCTGGTCCAACCTACATGGCAGCTTTAAAAGAGAACAAAAAAGTACAGCAGAACCCTGGTACAGATACACCAGAACCCTGAAACAGATACACAGTGACACCAAACAGTGGTAAGAGAACAGAAGACAATGTAACAGTATTACAGTAGATGGTCAAGCATTTAAATACAGAGAAACCTCCCCAGGTGCCTGACATTTCTCTGGTATCTGAACATTCTGTTGTACTTCAGGATAGAAGAGAGGGAAAATAAAAAAATCAACCCACCCACTTGTCACTACCGCACTGCAGGGGAACAATCAATTGCTGACTTTCAGAACTCAGTAAAAGGTTTCAATTGCATGAGAATAAATCTTCACTTTGGGTTTTATTCACATTAAGAGATATGTGCACTACTCAGAGCTTGTTGGTATTTATGTATGTGTGAAGAAATTACTCTTGACACAGACAGACTATTATTCTAGTCTTAATGCCCATCTGGCTTTATTCACTGTTTAGTGAATGTAGTGAGGCACTGCCTGGCTTTACTAGCATTAGCTGTAGGTCATGAAAAGCCAGCAATGCCCAAATGTAAGGCAATATGATGATAAAAAAATCCCCAGACTACATACATTCCAAGTTCAAGCCTTGAGATCAATCTACTTTAATAGAAAAGTTCATGGCTAAAAACTGTGTGATTAAATCTAACAGATGTGGCTCATCTTTGGCTTCTTAGTCCATCCATACCTGACTCGAGGTCTCCATGTTCGTATTACGATTAGATCGCCTCCGAGTGACTATCACAGAAGGCTTCCGTTCACAAGGAGCTCGATCGTTTGTTTGGCCTCTCTGGAGCTTTCCATCCTCAGACTTTTCCTTTTCAAGGCTCTGCAAGTCAATTTTTCTCACTGGCACAGACACAGGAATGATAAGAGGCACAAGGCTGCTATCCTCCCGGGCTTTTTTGGGAGCTGGTGAAGAACTGGCAAATTCCACAACACTTTTTGAAGCTGCAGTAGGTCCTGGAGCTGTTACTAGCACACTCTTCTTCTCCTCTGAATTATCCAGTTCCTGAGAAGAAAAATAGATTCCTAAAAAGTTCTGTATTACTTACATAACAAATGAGATACCATCTCACTTTCCTTTCAGTGTATATCAAGTTTCTCCATGCAATTTGCAAGCTGAAATGCATTTGGAAACGTTACTGGAGGAAAAAAGAATACTTCAGAGTGTTTCTAAAATTTCGCAGAATTACCTGAGGATTGCCTGTAGTCTCAACTGCTACAATACTTACACACATCATTCTTAAGAACGGTTTCACTACCTATGTTTTGACATTTTATTTTCCATGTGGATTTGTGTCCTGCTTTGTAACTTTCAACAAAGGCTCTTTAGTTTTAGTAATGATCAAAAGCTGCAGGTTATTAATTTCAAATATTGGATTTCTGCTCCAGGGAAGACTGAGCCATGATAATATCTTAATTAAATCTCTCACACACAAAAAAACCCAAACCCAGAGCTAGCTTTTTGCTTAATCTTTTTTTTTTCCTGACTCTGGAAAACATTAAGCCTCCAAAATAAGCCAGGTAACAAGATTGAGCACATAAAATCTACCATATCAAGAAGATCAGGACTGCCTCCTTTCCAGACCTTTTCTTAGAGTTGGGTTAAGTGTGCACAGAAAGGTTTATCCCATAACTGACCCTGGAGTATACAAGTCTGACTGCTTCTTCACAGAGACTACAGATGTACACCCCTACTACACAGTGATGGAACACAAAATTGTAAAGTCACAAATGGCATCCATTGTCCCAGAATAAGCCCCAGAGAAATAAATGAGGTCTGAGGACCTGGCATAGTTTCAGGCTGGTGACAGGCTCCTGTACTTTCCCATAAAACTACCAGTTTTGGATTTGGAGGGCATTCATCATGTTCATCATGCTGACAGACACTACTAGAGTCCACTGACTCTAGATAGTAAGGGGTTCTTGTGCATTTTTGTAGCCTCCCTTCACCACTTTCTGGGTACAGCAACATGTAACGACAATGTGAATATGTGAACAAGCACCAATTCTGACCAATCTAAAAACCTCAGGTACTTCCTGAGGGCTACACAGACCTCTGTAGGTCAAGAGACCTGAACTCATTTGCTGACTACAAGGAGGAAATTATGGCAGCTCAAAAGTGCCAGTCACCCAAAAATGTCACTTTCCTTGGCCTTATGATCGGTTAACTATGCTCCTTTTATTTTCAAAACTGGGAGGCAATCATCAACAGACTCTTCCTCAGTGATGGGAGAGATGATCCCTCCAAAACTAAAGAAGAGGACACCTGAATAGTAGCACAGATAGAGAAAAGGCACCAGTAGGAACTTAATATAAATAGTTGAGACATCCTTAAAGATGTTCTGGTCCACACCAGAGCTTCTCTGATCACAAAAGTTTACACATACCTAACATTTACTAAGAGGGGATGTGACTAATTTTGGAATTAAGCCTTTTGCTTCAGATCCCCAAATAGGTTCTCTGCTGTTTGATTATTCTCAGAGTTAAGCAGAAAGGAGTCTCATAATAAGGGATGGGACCTTCATTTGTAGAGCTGCTAGGGGATTTTCAGCTACCTCAGCATCCCTGTTGCAGAATTTGGGGCAGGAGGGCTGCTGGATAACTTCAGCAAGTGCCACATGTAGCACTTTCATTTAGACTTGCATAAATACTGAGGTATGAACTGGTCATCTAGAGTCCTCCAGGAAATCCACAGAAACCCATCAGACATTCCAGCATCGATACTGTCTATCCCTTAAGCTGTTTCTAAAAAACTTAGAATTCACAGAAAAAGCCAACTGCAGCAGCTGAAAGAACTGTTCCAAGGCCACATCTGTGATCTGATAAGAAACCATACCAGCCTTTTAAAAACACCTCCTCACAAAGCGCCTTCTGACATCATTCTGCATCATCTGCATCAGGGAGAGGCAGCTTCTGTCTGCAGTTAAACCAAAGCTTGTCTATGATGGAGGCAAGCCCAGAACTACAACTCTGAAAACAAAACTTCCTTTTTTCCTTTTGTTTGTAGCAAGTGGTGCCCTGCCCTGTGCCACGGGAAATCAGCTAGGTAGCCAAAATCTGTCTTCCATCAAAAAAGGAGTATTTAAATTCAGACATCCTTTAAGACAACCATTCAGATTTGAGAAAAGTTTTCTATACTTTTAGAAGACAACAAGTCAGACCGAAACCATTAAACTAAGAGCTGAGGATTTACTGCAGCCTGTAGGCAGAATAAGCTTGCATCACCTGAAAAAAGGCAGCCACAGGCAGCTCTGGTGCAAAGCGTCAGTTGTAACACTGCATGTAAACAGATATTGCTGTCCAGAATATTTTTGCATAAGGTACACATATCTAGATAGGAGGGATGTTCAAACAGCTGCTTCAAATTATGAATGTTATCTTCTTTAATCAATAATTTAACTCTATGGCCTTCTACACGCTTTTAAGATAACCTATGCAGAGAAGGCTTCTAGGTAATTTCTAACAGAAAGACACTCAAAAGAGAAGCAGACCACTCTCATTCAGCAAACGTATTTTCTTTTTCTCCCTCACAAAATATCCAACATTTTAAAGATGTAAAATCCATCAGACCTCTGGTAAGAATTTTATCATCTTTCAAAACCTCATCCTGAAAGCCTGAAGAGATCTAAACATAAAGAGCTCTTCTGCTAGTGTCATTACACTTGCATAACTGCAAAGAACAAAAGAGCATCTGTCAAAACACTTCTCTGGTCTTTACATTATGAATCAGACAGCAAGCAGACGTGCCTTCAAACGGCCAATTCCTTGTCTCGTCTCTCAGCACCTTTTCCTAAATGCTCTATTTGCTTCTTCTCGACACTCTGCTAGTGATCCAAGTGCAACATGAATTGCAGACCTGCAATACCACACAGTGGCTGGCAAAGTATGAGCAAATACACCATGCTACTATGTACTACCAGTTCTTTAACAAATCTGCTGGTTCAGCTGGAGGTAGAGCAAAAAGGATTGAAGACAGCATCAACCAAGCCACTGTCTGCTTTCTGCTGTACCAGAGATGGAGTAGGCTATGGATATTCAGCTTGTTTATTAGTTTAGTTCTTTCACTCAAACAGCACATTCCTTTAAGAAAGATATGGGAAAAAACAGTGACAGACAGACAAGGATAAAAAGGATGATGAGAACAAAACAGGGAATAAAATGCCCTTCCCTTTGTTATCTGACTGGACAGCAACTCAGGTGTCAAAACTGCAGGCAAAAGTAGCTCATGTAACATGTATTTCATAAGCCTTTGGCAACAAAACTTCCAGGGAAAAGGAAGCACTCAATAAAACATTAGTCAAACCACAACTCTAAGAAAATGTTCAAAAACAATCCCTCAAAACCCCCCCACTCAACTCCAAAAATCCCATCACTTGTCTCCCATCCCAACAGGCTACTTAATTTTGAACTCTGTCATCTTGCCATATGGAACATACGCTGTGCAGTTTAGACTTTTGATGGGATATCAAAAGATTAGGAGTAGTGAAGTACCAAATCAGTCAGCACTAAATTTCTTCCCCATTAAGTCCTACAAGAGGTCTTCAGGCAGACAGGTCATTCTACAGCCCTCAGGTCATTCTTAGAAACAGGGTGCTGCATGAGACAGGCCTTTGCCATGCCTGGTATAGGTTCTTCATGTAATTGAAGCTTTCTTAGACTTTTAATATTTGTGAAATATTGAACATGTAAATTCCATTATGAAATTTTTAGATAGCACATTTTAGAAACATTTCAACTGCTGAAACTGAGGAACTGGCAGGTAAGCCTAAGTCTTTTAACAGAAAAGAAAGAGAATGTTAAATTGGTAAAAAGACAACAAATATACTGCTTATACTTGCTTCTCAAAATTCCTGATCACCTTGAGATCTAAGCTGAAAACATCTGTATTTTCATGTCATGGGCTAAAATAACGCTTGGTGTTAGTGAAAACTGTCCCTTAGTGGTTTCGCTACACTACGTCTCTGCTCTCCCACTTCTATGAATTACAGTAGCTGAACTTACACGCCTCCACACCAGAGCTGCCCTTGTTGCACACTTCAAGATACCATCCTATCCTGCATATGTACATAACTTTCTTTCCTTTCACCCCTATTTTGTAGTCTAAAACATGCTATATTGGTTAGGCTCTATACCTTACCTTTACATTCTGAAGAGAAGCCAGCTCAACAGCTTTTTGGGCCAAAGTCAGCAAATTGGCTTCTTGAGAAACACGTCGCCTCCGTCGGGTACTCTGGATTACACCACCTCTGACACTCTGAAAATCATTAGTTCTCTGAGTGTTTTCTTCAGGTGCTGCTGCCTGTTTCTCCTCATCTCTACCATTCTGGGCTGCAGCTTGCCTGTCTGTTTCCATCTGGCACTGCTCACTATTGAGCAGAACATCCTTCTGCCCCAGATCCAATCTTCTGGGGTGCAAATAGCCACTTTTACTGGGGGCCAGTGACTCAAGTGGCTGCTGTAATGGGACCTCTTGCTGATGTGTTTGCCAGTGATGCAGAAATAAATTGCTAGGTTGTTCTTCTGCCTGCTTAGAAGTCATCACTTCTCCTGCAGATGTCAGCAGGCCACCTTCTTTGGAGAGTCTCCGTGACCTTCTTGGAAAGGGAATCTGGGTCTGAGGTAGCACAGTCTGTTGGTTCTGCTCTGTTAATGCCTTGAGTAACTCCTGGTTCCTCTCTGCTTGCTGAAACTGGTGTGGCATCATGTGATGCTGGGGTGCTGCAGCTGCCACATGAGGCTGTGTTATAGAACTTGTCTGCTGCAGACTGAAGGCTTGTGTAGCAGCCTGTTGTTGCTGCTGCTGTGGATAGAAATTTTCAAAGAGTTGTAGCTGGGGAAGAGCTTGCTGTTTTTGTTGTGCAGTAAATGCTGGACTGGAAGAAGTTGGGGCTTCTTGAAAGACATGTAACAACTCAGGAAGACCTTGCTTTTGGCCTTGGTGACCAAATGCAAGTTGGAAAGGCTGCAATGGCAGAGTTTGATTCTGCTGCTGCTGTTTCTGCATTTGATGAAAAGAATTCATTTGAGCTTGTTGTCTAACCAGGGCTTGCTGTTCCAGCTGAGCCTTCTGGGACATCATCTGCTGGACAGCATCTCCATATAAATCCAGCTGTGACACAAACACTCCTTTCTCTTGATTTCTTTTAAGGGCTTCTGGGTGGCCATAGAAGCCTGGGGCACCAGCATTGGAGTGGGGTCCTTTTGGAGTGCCCCCAAAAACCATACTGTGGTTCCACATTGAAGGTGGAGACTGCCAGTGGCTGTCACCCCTCTCTGGCAACCGGTTTCCCATTAGTGAATTCTGCCATTTGACAGCTGTTACTGACTGGGGCATCATCACTGATTCTCCCCTATCTTGATTGTAAACAGAGTTCATCAAAGCAACGCTGTTGGGTGCGCCTGTTAATCCTCCTGGATGAGAAATCTCCACAGTTTGGGAGACTGGTATATTCCCTCCGTGACCATAGTACTGTCCTTCCTTAAGCTGCTGCTGTGGTTCTTTAGATGGCACAGCTATGTCCTGCTCATTAAAATAGGCAACTCGTTTCCCAGTCCGTTTGCTTGAAGACTTTTGCTGAGCCTGAAGATTCATGGTTCAGTCTATTCTCCCAGCCACAGACACAGTATTTATAATCCACCCATCCCTGAGGTTGGGGGAGGAGAGGCACAGCAGTCTTTCTTTTCCATTCAGCTTTAGTAATAAAGGGCAGGTAAGAAGTGCAGATGAAAGTGCATTCACTTCCTTTTTCTTTGCGTGCTTCTCCCACTTCTTTTCGCTCTTCTACTTTGTGGTTCAGAGGTCAATAGGGTCCACTTAGTTACAGGTCCTGAAATAGAGAAGCAATTGCAATGAATCATCAACAGGCATAACTGGCCTATGAACACTCATGTGATAAGCAACAATGTGTATGTCTCTCCCATATCCCATGGAAATGAAGACCAGGATAACAGATGGAAGAAACAACAGATCTGACCTGCTAGAAGAAAGCAAAACAAAACCACTTAGTTTTACAAAATAGGTATCACACTGTATTTGCATGATGCAACTCCCTATTGCACCCAGAATTCTGACTAATCACTTAAGTTCATCCTGCAAGTTTTACTCTTAAACTGCCTTTATTCTGGCCAATTACTTCCACATCTTCTTGTAGCCAGAATAATCTGATTTTAATCTCAACTCAAAACCAAAAAACAAAAAACCTTCATGGCTTGCCAAAAGGCCACATTTCTCGAAGACCTTTAAAAGACATATGTCTACATGAAGGCTGCAAACACACAGCAAGGTGCTCAGTTCAGTATTCTGAAGGAAAAGGGTCAGGCAACAGCCCATCAGTCATCACACCACCAAAGATTACAGATGCTTTCCAGTCAAGAACTGTCCACCCAGCATCCAAGCCCTGAGGCCAAGGCCTTCTCAACCAGTTGCTCTCTCAGATGTTTTCTTCAACAGCTGAAAGAAAACTGCTCCTGCTCAGGTCACACTCACTGAAAGGTAGTTCAGGCAGCTGCTGTTGTAACGGCTGCTCGCAGACATCAGCAAATATCTGTTAGCATAAAGCTACAAAGGTAACAGGAGAAAGCCTTCCCAGAACAGGCGCTCTATGACAATTCTACCCTCCTACCCTCTTCTGCCATGAAGAAAAGCTATCCACAAAGTCGAAGAGGCTAGCTTGCAGGCTTAAGGTCTAATGTGTGAACATATACACTAGTACTTCTATTTGGACACCTAAAACCTTTTCAGATGTTTGGTTTTAAATTCAATTATATTCTCAGATTACCACTATAGCATTGTAGTATAAGTCTCTATTCCTACTCCTTTTGGTGTGCATTTTGTCCCACTTTAAATCCCACTGCCAATATATTCCAGGAAAGTAACAACAAATTGTTAAAAACCAATTCTTGTTAGACCCCTTCTGTTACATAATCAAGTTTCTCTTGAGTGGAGCAGGTAAGACCAACAGACACAGCCTCTCTAATGAAATCTGCAATCTATTTATCCCTCTTTCTAAAATAAAAAATACTAAACCAAAATTACATAGCACACTCAAGTCCTGCAACCTGAGCTTTCTAATACAGATATGGGAGCAGTTCAGGTTTTAATACTGAGGTGGGGTTGGGAACATGACTAGGAGGAAAGGACAAAGAGTTTTAATTAACTTACGCAACTTCCACCTCAGAGGCCAAGCTTGGCTTCAGTGCTACTGAAACCATGGGACTGTGTTTCAGAGTGAAGTGACTCACTTCCTCAGGCAGTTACATAGCTGTTCCCCCACACTGCCTCCCCTTCACCTTGGCTACAAACCATGGACCTCTGCCACCCCACATCATGGAGCCAGGGCATTCCTCCCTCCTCTAAGCACAACGTCTCAGCTCATTTTCCAAGACTATCACAACAGGACAAAAATAACTCTAGGAGAAACTATGGACACGTGAGATGGAAAATTTTCTCTAAACTGCAACTAATACACAAATGAAGATTTCATAAAGTAAGTTTTTCCTACTTCAAAACTTCACTCGATGAGGAAAAACATCTTACAGCAGGAAACTGAATCGCTGGTAGCAAAAATATAGAGGTGGATAACCTGCTATATACCTCTCAGAAGAATACAATGCTTTCTACCTTCTCTCTTTGCTTTCTGCAGCACTGCAAATGTATCAGAGATAACAGCTAAACCTCAACACCTGAGGTAATACTACAAAGAGTGGTTTCTGACAGTCTTACTTTGTGAAATCATCACAAGCTTTTTTTTCTTTCCAAACTAGGCAACATCTTCCTTCTGCTGATGCTTTTGTATTGATCACTCACATCATCCTGATAAAAAGAATGCCGGGTTTTCTGTATATTAGAAGACATTACTACTATATCAAGTTTTAACCTGCCAGCTTTCTGAAATTCTGCTGTGGACTTTTTACGCTTTGAAGAAAAATACAATTGTCAAAAAGACAGCATTCAACTTTCAACTTTAAGGGTCCTTGTTTTCAACCAAAGAAAGAAAGAAAGAAAGAAAGAAAGAGCCCAGTCGATGCTGTTCTTAATAGTCATGGCTGGGATTTGCAGCTACCACACAGAAAAGTACCCAGAAGACCTTTAGCAAGAGGACTCTTATATTAGTAAGAAAGCATTGCATTAGCACAACTTTCCAAACCTGCACTTGTGCGGACTTTGGTTCTGCTTTTAATATTACTAGATAAGAAGACACCAGCGTCACAAGGTCTAACTCAGACCAGTTTAGAACTGCAGCAATCTGGTAAAGAGATCTAACAAAACTATTAAGGTGCAAAGTAGGAAAAGGAGTAAGTTCAGAGATAACCTGAGTGAGGAAAAGGAGTATGTACAATTGAAGTTGTTATTCAGCACAAAACCCAGGATAGTGAAAAGGACATTACCAGGGAGAAAAAAGACTGAAGGTACTTTGAACAAAACATGCTTACTGAACACCCCAGTTCTCCCGGTTACATGCAAAAATAACTATATCCTAAGAGATCACCAAGATAAAGGAGGATTTGGTGCATCCGGTTTTTGATGGTAAAAGAAAATATCACAAAACTATCTTTTTAGAAGTTCTTTCTATATAGAAAAACTACAAAAAAGTATCTTCTGTGTCATCCTAATAATAACAGTTCACCGTTTAATCTGCAGTGATAAATGTTCAAGTTGCAGCATGACTATGCTTCGGGAAAGCTCATGCTTGGCAGCTGCACTGCATGAGCACTGTTGGCTCTGACTAAACAGGCTTCCCTCCCTGAGGTTGGGGAATGAGCTCACACAATCATCATCCTAGCCAATTACCAGCTTTTGGGGTTTTTTTGTTTTGTTTTACTTGAATTTCAGCACAAGAGTCGGCCTGCAGTAGCACAGGAAAATGGCAACACGTTTCCAGGCTTAAGGAGCAGTACACCCCAGACCGTTCCTTCCCTTTGAATAACGCACAGAGCTAGTTCCGATACTGTAATTCCCAGGAGATACTGTGTCATGCCTCCAAATATACTGAACTGTTATGATACTTAGCATTGCTTTTACACTGCACAGAGAAAAAGTGGAACCCAGCATCTGTATCTTTTGTTTTAATAACTCTTATATTTGGCACACAAGATCATCAGTTATTTTCACTTCCGGGAGCTTTTAACATTCAAGAACTTCTCCTGAACTTTCTTCTCTGGATGAATACAAATTGCACATCACCTCCTTTGATACTGTAAATATTTTCATATTTCTAAGGAATTTTTGATATTGTAAGGCTTTCTCTTCTACACCTAAAAAGAATGACAAATATACATATAGCAATGGGCGCATGCACAGTATTTTCTGGAATGAAAAATACATAAGGAAAGTAACTCATGGCACCTTACTGAGAATGTTTGAGTTAGCATTTTTAGCTGAAAACTTCTCTAGCACATCTGCACTAACGCATTTAAGAAAATCATAAACACATATAAAACACCATATGAGGTACATTTATGCAAAGAATGCTGAAGGACTTCCTGAAGTATACAACAGGACTATGGAGGAGTCTCCTCCTGCATCCAGGATTTTTGTCTGAAATTATGAAGTCCTTCCCAAGGAGGTATCAGAAGGGTGCAGGGCACAGACACTCAGAGCCACTCACTAGGCTGTTACCAGCCCAGACCACCCATCAGCAGATTTCACCCAATCCAAAGCAGAATCACTGAGATATCCCTACCCAATGCAACTGTCTTGTCAGTTTATGATTAGCCTGGAGAGTCTGTTATAAAACCCTAACAGAAGTTAAAGATTATTTGATTTAGGGACCAAATTAAAAACAGTCAATGGTAACCATTTAATGTAAAATATCCCTATCTCTCTTTAAAACCTGTTGCCTTTATAACTGATAACTATCCACCATTATTCCATTTCTATAAATATTCTCTTAACTAAGCATATGTGTAGTTGTACAGTTTCACATATCAAGTTCATGACCTCGCACACTGTAGTAATCTTGAACTTTACTCTTCAGTTCACTTTTTGAGGCCTGTGCTGTCCAGTGCTTTGTTTAGTCCATTTGCTACGTCAGCTATATCTGGCATGATAAGCACGTTTAAATTGTGCACATTCCTCATTCTCCTTTGAGATCATTTGCAAACATTTCTCTCTGACAGAATGCCGCAGAAATGACTCAGGAAAGACTCTGATTTCTCCTCAAACTTCAGCAAAATTAAGGATGCTGAGGAGAATAATAACAAGTTGTAGTTGCAGTTGTAGACCATCTTAGGTTTTAAATTCCTCTCTTTTAGGGTTTTATTCATGTAAAATAAAGTATTCCTCTGTTCTAGCTAATGTACATTCTTAGCCTTAACTGCAACAATGCTGTCAGTGTTCCTTACAGGAAATCTGACAGATTAGGGTGATGACAATCATTTCTCACTAACTCCTCCTGCTGCCAGCAACTGAAATTATGGTTCTCCCCTGTAAGCAGCTCAATCACTTTCAACCATGATGATGGACAGATTCCAAGAACAATCTTACATTTAAGACAAATGCAGCAAGTTACCCTGTGTCCTTCTGAGACAGAGCAGTCAAACCTTCCTCCTCCAATTTGCTCATTATTATGGTCAAATCCCACATTTATAAAACATGTAAAGAATGACAATACAAATTTTATTAACGAGGAAGAGAAACAGAGGAAGTAACTCACTTCTAAGATCATACAACAAGCAAGGTCAAAAATTAAGTAATATACAATATACTAGCTACCAGTCCCCTTCCAACCTGAACGAAATCACAGGTTTAATTAAATTTACCTATGAAAGATAGAAATTGGGTGTGCTATTCACACAGGTGCAGACAGAGAAAAAAAGTTTTCATTCCTTCACTGCAATAGGCGGTCAGAGGAGGCCCAGTAGGGTAGGTTTTGTTTCTGGCTTTTGTGGTTTGCATTTTCTGAAAACGACTGGAAACTTACAGGGCATCACAAACTTGCTCCAGCTAGCAGAAATCTGCCTCTGTGAAACCACCAACACCACTTGCAACAGTCTTGAGTAAGAACGGAGAAAAGAATGAAAACATGGGTCAGTTTTTGTGTTTGCAAAAGATTTGCAAAGCTTATTGCACATAACCTACACTTACCCTGCTGTATATGGAAACAGCTTCAATCCCTCCTTCCAAAGCCTCTCCCGCACACTCACTTTGTCACATTTTCTTCCAGACAGTTAGCTACATCAAAATTCCTGCAGATTGTTTGCAACCTCCCACTCACCACCTTCAGACACCTTGAACAGGAAGGATAACAGCACAGCACAGAAAATAAACCATGTTTGTAAATTCTATACAGCAAAGCACAGGAATCTATGTCCTGAAGAAAACAGGGGAAAACTCAAAACAACTACAAAACACATATTGTGCAAGAAAGCCAAAAACATAAATACAAAGATGATGGTTTTATGTTCCTGTAACTTTATCACAAATGGTATGACATTTTCCAGACATCCAGAATGTCTGCCTCTATAGCAAAAGGTGTATTTTCCAGGAGTGTGGCACTACAGAAGAGCAACAGCTAAAACCCAAAGTGAACAAGCAAAACCAACCCGAGCACTGCAGTTTAAAAGAAGCCCACTACAGAAGAATGCAATTAAGTATCAATCATCTCCCCTAACACCTCCGAGTTTGAAAGTAATCTAGGGAGCTTATCAGATCAAAGTCCTAGAATCAATAAAGCCTATGAACTGGGGAAAGCTTACCCGTTGTGTAACACTGCATAGCAAAAAAAATAAAAATAAATTCTACAGCAGCCCTGTAATAAAGACAAAGAGATGAAAGGAAGGCTGCTTCACAGACAGACAACAAAAGGGAAAACACAGCATCCAGGAAGTTTGGCATCTTCCACTGTTTCCTGAAGGTGCCTGCCTGGGGCTAGCAACCACATACCTAAATAAGTAGTATGCATGGCAGACGTTTATGATCTACCCAAATTTTCATGTGATTGGCCCACTTCTATTGCACAGAAAGACTGAAGCTATGACTGACTACAGGGGCGCCTCTGCCCTGAGGACACTCTTAAAATTACTTTGCTGCCACTTTCACCTTCCCATTTTCAGAGGCTGGGAATTAATAAAGCTTTATTAAACCACTGCACTAACCAGAGACTCAAAGTAAAACTCATCAGCTCTGCGAGGTGAAACATGAGAGAAAATGGTCATATTGTAAAGGACTATGCGCCAGCAAAATCAGGCTGCTTGCACTGCACCACCGGATACCACAAACTACTGCTCCAATCTAAACCATTCCTGACATCCAGCACCACCAGAGGTTAACTACCCACAGCAAGCAAAAGAACATAAAATGTAGAACTACCATACTGTCCAGGAAAAATATACATACCCAAATGGAAATACAGGGACTACACAAAGTAATCAATCCAAGGAGAAATACAAATTCTACTTCAAGAAAAGATTTTGGTTTACAGTTAAGGACGTAATAAAGGTGAGACAGTGAAAATGCAACCCTTGAAACATTACTTAACTAGGTACATTTCTGTTCCAATGGTCTTCAAGTTCACCAAAGCATGCATTCTTATTCTACTTGGACCTACTATTTAGATCCATGGATGTGGTTTATCCCTATCACCACAATTTTTCCATACTCAACCTAAACACACAGCTCCATCCTAGTATGGAGGATGTTACAGAGAAGGAATTTGGTGTTTTGAATTACAAAGTCTGAAGCACCACAGATGCATCTCAAAGGGAAGTTTTCAGGTAAGAGTTCTGTGAGAGGAAGTCTTATACTGTCAATGAACACTTAAAAAATAACCTATTTTGGGCGGTTGTCTGCCTCAATTCAAACTGTAAACTTGGTTATAATTATTGGAGGATTCCTTTTCAAACCACATCTAGGATTTTCCACATGATCTTGTTCTAATGGATGAGGAAGAGACAAAAAGTTGCTACAAAGAAAATGCCCGTCAAGTGCTGATTAGTCTTATCCTTAAAACAAACAAACCAGACAAAACCTGGCTTACACAAACAGCTCCACCACAAGAAAATCAGGATGGATGAGAAAGAAAAACTACTAAAAAGACAGACTAAAATTTTAAAACTTACCAGATAATTAAACAAACAAAAGGGGAAAAAAAAAGACAAAACCTGATTTTTTTTAAAGGAACAGACAATGTTGTTTCTACCAGCTATTGAAAGGATATGTAAGATCTTCATTTATAGTCAAGCAAAACGTTGAGTGCTGTTTCCAAAATAATCGAAATTTCATACAAACGTCATCACATGAAAACAAATTATTCATAATTTGCACCAGAATAGTCTTTTGTCTTGCACTACCAGAGAGACAGCTCCACAATCCAGACTCTTGTAAACACATACACAGGAAAGCCCATCTTTACAAATGGCTTTGCAACACAGACCAGGCATATCCTTTAATAAAATAGGTACATGCTACATTCCTGATATTGGTTAATGTTTATAAACTGTACTGAAGTTAGGAATATTTGTTATTATAATCTGTCATCATGATAAACGCTAATCTGAAGAGGCTTGGCCAGTCTTAGAGAGCAGAATGAGCACAGTAATTACAGAGCGCAAAATGCTGCTTTCAGGCTTTGTAAAGTTACACAAACATAATTCTTTCCCACTGGAAATGGGTTAACAGTTCTAATCATAAGCCCTTGCACAGTTATTTTAAGCTTTTTGTTTGGAGCTGTCTGGGAAGGCAGTTGCTAGCAACAGAGGCCAACATGCAGCAATCACAGCAGGCTCCAAAGTCAGAATGGCTAAGAGCAGGCCAAAAGCTTTTCCCTGCCCTCACATTCACATACCTGACAGGACCACAACACATCCTTCACTGCAAATGCCTCTCCTGCCTCAAACACACCAGCTGCAGAATTGCATGGACACTCCAGAGGCAGACAAAAGCTCTCTGCACTTTAGCCCTGAGAAGAAAACACACCTGAATGCACTGAGCTGCAACAGGAGAAAGACTGTTACATGTTCAGTTGTTCCCATCTCAACCTCTTCAGCACTCCAGCACAAAATCAGGCTTGCACAGACTTCCAGTGTATAGAACAACAAAGTTTGAGTGTTTTACAGATTTCTCTGTGGCTTTGCAAGAGGTAATGGGCTACAAATAAGGGAAGAGAATGGGGAAAGTTCATAGAGACAGTGATACTTTCCATTCCTGGAGGTTTCTTCATAAGAAGTATAAATGTACTCAGTACAACACAAGGGCCTGAGCCCTTGGCAGAGACATTCTCAAGACCATCAAGCAGGCATCACCACTCACCCAAGTCCGGCTGGACAGTAGCTGAGACTACACATACAGGCAGAACCCCTGAGACCTGGGATCAACTTCCACCTCTGCCACAGACATGCATCTTAAGCAAGCCACTTCAAATTGTTTCATAAAATGAGAATAATACTTGAAACCAAATACATTGATATTAACGGAGTATTTTGAGGTCATAAAAGCTGTATTATGTTTAACAATAGCCACTCACAGCCTAGATGGGGAGTCTTCCACAAAGGGCTTAGCAGTATAATTTCAGACAATGCCATCAGGGTAGTGATAACCAAAGAAGAGGAAGTAAGACAAAAAGTGAAGGAAAAAGGTAATACAGTAACATAGTTGTTCTTTTGTCACATGCCTGCCTCTATCTCACTTGACCCAGAAACATCTTTGCTTATCAGCAGTTATCTAAGTTGAAGCAGTGCTGCCCTTGGTTTGTCCACATCCACACACTTGCAGCAAACAGACAGTATTGACTGAGCGCAGTCAGTCGTTAACAGCACTGACAGGGCTTCAGTTCAAATTTCTAAAATTATGTCTTTTAAGAATTCCTGCAATCACTGTTGACTATAAAAGGGTCTCTTTACTGTGCTGGTCTGTTACAAGGTACAGTAAGCTCTTGGCCATGACTGGGGCTGTCAGGCATTACAACAATGCAGTTAAGCAAATGCACACTAGTACTGGGAGTAGGAACACCGAAAGATGTGGGCAAGCAGGATCATCACACACTAGACAACAGCAAGGTTTTAAGACTCCAGGGGCTAAAAGAGCACTCTGATTTCTTAACCTTTAATTAAAAAATCAAAGCACTCTCCAAGTCTCCGAATTCAGAGTTCCCCTGCCAGTGACCTGACAGAGACCTGCCCAATCTCCTCCTTTTAGCCACAGTGGAGGAAGGAATGAGCAGATGGTTGGCACCAGTACTGGATCAAACACAAAGCACTTCCATTTCTGTAGTGGCTTATTTGTATCTTTACAAGCATTATAAAGCACTTCCAGTATGGGGTTTCAAGTGACATCAGCCTCATATGGACTCAGAGCAAAGTCAGAAATTTCCTAAAGATTGAGCTCAACAAGCCAATGGGAAACCAAACAAACCACTCATTCTGTACTTTAGAAAGAAGTCACTCAATAACAGCATGAGGAAAAAAGTGTTCTCTATTAAGAACCCTCACAAAGCTATTTTAAACTGAGCAAAAGACTCAGTTGTTAGTAAAACAAAGTTAAGGCCAATACTATGATACACTAAGACTGTGATTAAGTTCAATACTATGGGAAAAACTAAAGTTTATGCATTAATCTACCTGTAGATGGAATTCTAAGACTGTTAAGCGGATCAGAAGTATCCTGCACTTGCACAGTTTACTCTGTGAGTCCTGGAATATAAATACACTTTAATTGAAGTCATAACATTTTGGTTCAATAATCCCACATTATACTTTCAACAGCTATATTTGCTAAAGATACAGACTATATAATTGATATTAACAGTAACAATATGTCCTTGCAAATTGTGAAAAAAAACACAGGACATAAATAATTGGAAGATCAGAAACTTACTAGAAAAGCTGGTAAGATCATCTGCACTAAACACTTGACCATCTACAAAAGAAATCATGAAGGAAAAAATAAATTCCCTTACATTATATGGCTTTCACTTTGGAAGGAAGGGCCAATGAACTAATCATGTCTACAGGTATATGGATTCCATTAACCTGACTGTCTCACACCAAAGAAATTCTGAGACTAATGCTCTTTTACAATCCATAATGCATCTAGTGTCAGCTAGTTGCAGACCTTTGCCAGAGGGGTGGAATGAGATGATCTTCAAGGTCCCTTCCAAAGCAAACCATTCTGATTTTGTGATAATGGATTCTAAAGGATTTTTTCACATCAGGTAGATAGCACTCTCTTATTTCAAGTAGGTTACCTCAAGCAGTCCAGCTGATGTCCCACAGAGTCTAATGACATTACTATTTTCAAGAAATCTCCAAACAATAAGAACGAGCATCCAATCTCTCATCAACAGGCTGACATTTGTTACACAGTTCTTCTCCATTTGGAAAAGACCCATGAATCCACCAAGGCACAAAAACATTCCAGCACTTATTATATACCACAGACAAATTTCTCCCGGGGAAAGCAGTTGGAGGAACTTGTCTATAAACAAACTTCATGTTATTGGAATACTCACCATTTACATAATACTTGGCAACAGTTAAAGCAATATATTAACACCAATTCACGTGTGTCATGTGCAACATTCTGTATTTCTAACAGGTACACAAAGAGAGACCAAGCAGTCTGTTTTGCACTAAAAAGCAAAAAGGTAGCCAAGATGAGGTTATTCTTCTGTATTTCCTTCACCTCAGTTTTGTCCAAAGACTGCGTTTGCAAGACATCTGGTAAAACATCTTCATTTTGAGCAGTTATAGCAAATTCAGAAACTACTACAGAACTCCCCTCACCCTGAGGTAAATTTTAAGGCAATTTATATAAGTATGTAAGTCAGAAAGTCTTCTACAGCACATGAAATTTCACCTGTAGACATTAAAGGCTCTAACATTAAAATACACGTCAGTGTCATAGTAGAGATCTCTGATACTCCACAGATGCGGTGCTCTATAATGCCTTTGCACTCTCCAGAAGCTCTGCCTGGAACTGCAGCCTAAGGGGAAGGGCTCTTCCACTTGCACGATCTGTGTTGGTTGGGGTTTTAGACTTCCTTTTTTTTTTAAGAAAATTACACCACTAGTACTCAGGTGTACTGCTCTTACTGTCCATGGCTTCATTTCCTGCACTATAGTACAGAAAGTGAAATACAGCAATTTCTCTTCTACATGATTGCATGGCCTCATAATCACAGTATAACAGCACGAAAGAATGCATAAGGAATACATTCTTTATGCACTTATTCTGGCAATATCTCTTTAAGGGACTGAATGATTATTCCCTTTGATGAAGACAGCAAAGTCTGGGAGAGGGAGATTTTGAAATTACTTGCCTGAAGAGGTCTGTGACAGAGGAGATAAACTCAGTCTCATGTTAGTGCCTATCCTTTTAATCACATTTAGTCTCTTACTCAGTTTGAAATCCCATCCTAAGGTAAGCTAAAGTGCACATGAAACCTCTCCAAAACATTTCTTCCTATTTCAGCCCACCCACGAGACTGTATGCCATGCATAATAATAAACTCAGGATAAGCATACAGAAGTCAATGCAGGTTTATTGTGGACCTAAAAATATCATGCTAGCTTTTACTGGAGTTGTCATCTATAAGACTTGTGTGCACATACACTAGCCTCGGCTGCGGTGGTGTCCAGGGGACACAGAACAATTCAGGATACTAGGCAGGTCAACCTATTCAGGGGCAATCATGACACTGTTACTAATTTTGCCTAGGAACTGGTAACAGTGCTGAAGAATGTCACCCAATTCCTTCCCTGCATGCAATTACAAAATCATATAAAGAAAGAAGGGAAGGTATTTATTTATAATATAGATATTTTATTAATTAGTTGATGAATGTCCATACAAGCTTTCATCTGTTTACATCACTTATGAGCACCACAAGCATAAAAGCACAATTTGGAATCAGAGAATTAAAAAAAAGGGGCTCTAAAATCCTGTAAGAGTGCTTTTAGCAACTATCATGACATATATTCCACCCATCTTTGCAACCACCTTCCCAGCCACCACTCCAGGGGAAAAGAATTTTTGTTCTTTTCCCACAACTGCAACATCTGAGATGCCACAAGTAAGAAACAGCCTTCAGGCCCACAAGGAACAGATGCATCGGAACTGCATGAATTCAGAGCTCACTCGTGCAGGGACAAGCTTCTATATCTTCCACTCCTTGAACCCTCTTACTGGACGAACGTTCTGCTTCACCTGGACAAGTTAAGAGCAACCTGTGCTGATTTTTAGCAGAACAACACACACCACAGCAGCTGGACTACAGGAGCAAGGGTTCTTTCAGCAGACTGTGCAAAGGGCTCTGCCGCTGCTCCCACTGCCCCTTCTGAGGGCCCCAGAAGTCAGGGAGCACCACAGCCCGTGGCTACTGTTTTGACCTGCAGCAGCACATGTCAGATTTCTGTCACTGAAGGGGTGAGAGGGGGAAGGGAGGGTCAGAACCACCACACGTATGATTGCGAAATATAGCCAGGTTTCACAGAAAAAAAAAAAAATAGGGTCCAGAGTTTTTTTTAATTCCAACAGTACAGATTAAATTGGCAATGTCATTTTTCCTTGTATATAAAAATATATGTACTTATCACAGCTATTTACAGGGGGAAAAACAAACAAAAAACAGCAACAGAACCAAGCCTTGAGAACTATGCATGAGGAATGCTGTCACAATATTACTTAAAAAGAAAGGACAAGTACTAATTTGCACATAACTGATGACATGCACCTACTACAGCAGGCTAAATCGTAAAGTCAGTGCTCTCCCTAAGTCTTGCACCACTTGTATTTGTGGTTTTGTTCTCTCTCTGTCTTACTGAAAATCTTGAACATTGCACAAACATTTCCCTTGCAGACAAAACCTGACAAATCAGAGTCACAAAAGTACCGACAGAGCCACAAAAATGAACAAAAAAGCAGAAGGAAATTCACGCTCATTGCTATTCACACACAGGAAAAAAGTTTAGATAAAAGAATGGCTTTTACACATATATAGTTCCTGCAGATAGGAGGCTAAGTCTGTATTACTGCCGACGTTTCTAAACTCAGTGCCTCTGCTTAAGCAAGAGGTTTCCACACTCTTCAGCTGTCTTCAGCTCACCTTCTGCAAGACTTGTGACCCCGGTGTTGGCATAAAGCTTCACAGCAGCATCAGTGCAGAGGCACGGATTCCCCCAGCAGCACTTTCAGAGGCCCAGGGCTGAAGAACTCACGCTTTCAATTTCAGACTGAGGTCAAGTAGGATGGTTGGTTTCCATTCGTGTTGCAACACGCAAGAAGCTAACTAGTGAGAAAAGGGTGAGATGACAAAACAACTAGCAGAAAGAAGACAATCTCCTCAAACCACAAGTGTATCGGTCCCTCCATATGCCTTTCCTCTTGCTCCTACATTTCCAGTAGATTTTGTCCATTTTCTAGAATATGATGCATTGCAGTTAAACATACTTCGTTCCACAGACATCATGGCAGTTCAAAGTGTTCCAAAAGACATGAACCACCCATCCAATTAAGCCACAATAATAACTTCTCAGTGTGTCACCTCTCTTTTTTATTTTAAGGATAGCTTTTATAACTGACAATTTCTTTAATGTAATTTTTTTACTCGTACCTTACCTGGTAATAATAAGATAGATTTGGACATATAAAAAGCTACATCCAATAAAAGGAAGGTGTTTATTATTTTTCTTATGGTTCTCAGTTCCCTTCCTTGAAGACATAAAAGGTTTTCTAAAACATTTTGCTTGTTAATATAATTATTTTTTAATTTTATGCACAGATATTTGCATGGTAAAGAGAAATTAGCACTTTTTTCTTATATATGGAGAGAATGTTGCATGCCAATTTTCTCAGTATCACTGAGAAAATTGCTTATAGTTTCAAATACAGCAAATTGTTAAAAATCTTTTGAAAAATTTCATACACGAAACGCCCCTTAGCATTCAGTAGACACTGGATTTAAAAGCTCAGGTTTTTAAAAGCAGCAGCTGGAAAAACTCCACCTGTCAGTTCCTCAGCTCCCAGTATCATTTCACTAGCTCTCTAGTCTACTTCTGAAATAAGTGTATCTGCAGCTCCAATGTTAAAAAGGGAAATTGCCTTCCACATTCTGATTTTTTTAGCTTTTTATGCCTTAAGTAGGTAAAATGACACTTCTGGTGGGCTTTGAAAAAAAGGGTTTAAAATAAAGTCCATAGCAATAAATACACTTTGCTTGTCTAGCTGCATCAGTAAAAATATCCTCAGCTGAACATGGACACATTTTTTTCCTGTTCCTTGTGGAGAGCTGATTCTTCAGTAACAAAATCCAAGCCCTGTGTGTTTCTTGCTAATAATCTGTGTACTTAGAACAGTCTCTACTACTGAGAGTAACTTAGCTGTCAGACTAAACTAGCCTAGGAGTATTTTCCACCATCATTTTGGGAAGGAATGAGGGGAGATGTATACTTGTAAATGGTTATTACTCTTCCCCTCGAAGTAAATAGCACACATAGACACACAGAAGGCAAGGAAAACAATTAACCTTGCAACTCCCGAATTTTGGCTTCAATTCCCTAAAGTAACTTCATGCACGAAATCAACATGTGGAAGGAATAATCCACGGTGACCAACTTTGCTGAGGCTTGTGGAAAACTGGCCTGCGCAGCACAGCCAGCTCTTCTTGCCAGGGATCTGCTGCTGCACAGACCTCAGCGAACGTGCACTGCAAAAGCAGCACCATGTCCCTCCCAGGCATTCTGGAAAACCTCAGTGTTTAAAAGCAATCACCGACCACCTCTTCCCTCCCACACTAAAGTTAACAACCCCTCTTTTTTTTTTATTCCCCAAGAAAAAAATAGAGACATACAGTTACAAATGTATGCACTAACTTAAAGTCATGTTTTACTCTTTAAGGCACGCACTTCATCACATGGCCCCAGGGCCTCCTCTGGATTACTGGCACCATGTCTGTCAGGAGATGCCATCAATTTATTTTAAGACACACAGGTTGGTGTTTAAATCTACCAATTTGCTTTCAGTTTGAAGCTGCTGTTTTAAAGCAAAATCCCACCAGTAACAACTCCCTCTTCATTAAATATTTAAAATTTGAAAATTAAGTGATGGACAGTACTTCATTAAAGTATTTCTTAAAGAACTCCCTCATTCATGAATAAAAATAATAATAAAAAAACTGGGATGAACTTTTACCAGATCCACTATTTTACAGTCATAATTTCTTACTGAAACAGCAACTCTCATAAGTGCTCTCTGCATCTAGTTTCAGCTCAGTGCTTTGCCCTATTATTACAAAATATTTTAGGACATGCATCTGTAATTACTCAGTATGTTCCAAATTTGAAATTTGTTTTCATATCTTATTTTTCTCCATTTTGGAGGTAGCAAAACACTGGGTTTCCCCCTGACAGGAGTGCTATGCTCCCCTGCTCTCTCCAAGCATACCGAGTACCTCTGGCACACAGACCTCTGTTACCCAGGCCCACTCCCACGGCTGTAGAAGAACTGCTCCCAGACACTTCTGTAGGCTTCTGGGCACCAATATATTTTAATGTACATTGCTGCTGTAGCTCATGGCTGGAGTCTCCCTAGCTCATCTAGTTTTTCCAACTCCCTGAGACGCTTATCTCATTCCCACTAGGCAGGAGTAGTGTTCTCCAATCGCTGCTAGAAGAGCCTGGTATAAGCACAAATTTCCTTTTATAGATCTCTATTAAAAGGCTTCCTCTCTTGCTCAGGCAAACACTGGGCTCAGTATGATTACAATCCATCTGTGCATATATGTGTTAGAAAAGTTATTTCCTCTTGCAGAGGGTTGTATTTATTTAGCTGTTCCAGTACAGCTGTTCCAAAGCCACTTGGAGTCGCAAAGCATGCTTTTCTGATGTTGCATTTCCCAATGAACCGCCTCAGCTGCTGAGCAAGAGCCCGAGCGATCGCCCAAAGAAACATTATCCCTCAAAGGGTTTGTNTTTAATGTACAGCCTCTTCTGTTGTTTATACTACTTATTTGGCATTTCTACAAGCTATGAATAAACACAGCTTCATTTGCAACTTCTGAACTGGAAGGAAAACAAAGTCCCAAAATGATTAGTCATAAAACTTTATAACAAAGTCACAGATTTATTAAAGTAAGTTGAAAAGTAGCCCTGATAGGACTGAGGGAGGAAAAAAACCCCTCTTTGACACTAATGTCCAATACATACTTCAGGAAAAAAAACCCTCAAAAATAAATTAACATTCCTGCCTCAAGGCAAATTTTTCCACCAATTGTACTTAATAATAGTAAGGGACTGGGACTGTTGCTGAACAGATAAGCTGACATCATTCCAGACACATGAGTTTTCCAGATCTTCCTTTCCATATTAAAAAAAACTAAAAAACAACAACAAAAACGCAAACAAACACAAAAAACTCATCACCACTTCTACTTACTTCAAACAAAAAGATGGTGAAGGAGACACCTTTCAAGCAATATGGTCTCAGTGAGTCCAGTCATCTTGCCAAGTGTTAACACATGCTTTATTTTATTTCTTCATCAGTTGGGTTTCTTTTAAATTTTGCTTGTGTAACACACAAAAGTCAAATCAGTGGTTCTTTCCCTTCAAAGTGATTGGCAACTCATCTCTTTCACAATTCAGCATTTGGAAGAAATCTTACAATGCTGGTGTGAGACTACAAGTTAATTGTGAGGATGAATAAAGGGATATGGAATAATTAAGTTACAAACAGAACTTGAACTTTTCAGGAAGATAACTGCAAGTATCATCAAGCAAAATGTTTCGAAGCTACTTATTTCCAGCCATGAAGTTGTTTTCAACTANGGAATTTCCCAATGAACCGCCTCAGCTGCTGAGCAAGAGCGCGAGCGATCGCCCAAAGAAACATTATCCCTCAAAGGGTTTGTGCCCCCCGCAGCTGAGCTCGCCGTCCCCGCGAGTCCCAAGCACAGGCTTGCAGGGCGAGCACTGAGCCCTGCACAGCACAGCATGCCGGAACGCAGGCCTTTCATCTAGGGCTTGAATGAACATTTTNAAAACTAAAAAACAACAACAAAAACGCAAACAAACACAAAAAACTCATCACCACTTCTACTTACTTCAAACAAAAAGATGGTGAAGGAGACACCTTTCAAGCAATATGGTCTCAGTGAGTCCAGTCATCTTGCCAAGTGTTAACACATGCTTTATTTTATTTCTTCATCAGTTGGGTTTCTTTTAAATTTTGCTTGTGTAACACACAAAAGTCAAATCAGTGGTTCTTTCCCTTCAAAGTGATTGGCAACTCATCTCTTTCACAATTCAGCATTTGGAAGAAATCTTACAATGCTGGTGTGAGACTACAAGTTAATTGTGAGGATGAATAAAGGGATATGGAATAATTAAGTTACAAACAGAACTTGAACTTTTCAGGAAGATAACTGCAAGTATCATCAAGCAAAATGTTTCGAAGCTACTTATTTCCAGCCATGAAGTTGTTTTCAACTAAATTGACAATGCAGTTGAGAATTTCTGATGGTGTCAGAATACTGAATATTGAAAGCCGAAAGAAAAACAATCTTTTTCCACGACAAACTCCCTATTTACTCCATGCAACCTTGCACCTGCTCTCCAAATCAGGACCATAAGTAGCAGCTACAAGAAGAACACTACGAGAAAGCCTTCCTGTTTTTACCGAGTAATAGTTTTGTGTAAATCAATCACAATCAGAAACCCTATAATAGGAAGAGCAAAGTGTTCACTTTGCACTTGTCACTGTCAGTTTTTGATTCTGTCTGCTGGGTCTCTCTAGTCACATAGAGCAAAAGCAGTATCAGTTTCACAAAATACACAGCTGTGTTTTCAAACATAAATACAACTTCTCTCAGCTGCTTACTTCCTTAGAATCCAATATTACCTGTGTGCAAGACTGCACTAGCTTTCCTACACTGTAGCCTTTGATGTCCAGGACCAGTTCAGAATCCAACCTATAGGTGTTCCAAGTGAGGGAACATGTTATGTTATAAAGGGTTACAAACAAGCAATCTATCACCAAGTATTTTCCCCCTTTTTCAATCAGGAAAACCTCATACTCTTCAAAATCTGCTGTAGGATGCATTAAGCCATTTTGTCTTTACAGTCTAGTATTAGATTTTCATTAAAATATATCAACAATATACAAAAATGTTCAGAGGGAAAGCAAAGGGTTAAAACCTCCATGATAGTTGCTGGAGAGAAATAGTAGCAAGTAACTTGACAAAATATTCACTAAGTCTCCTGCATTCAAAGTCATTAGGCTTTTCCCCTCCAGACAGGGTCAGTATGTCCTGCCAATTCATGAGCTCCCAAAAATAAACCAGTTGACTAAAGATGTCAATAGATTTTTCACATTGCCTTCACACATCCAAACTGCATGGCCTAGATGGTTACTTGTAAACAGCCAGGCATCCTACACTTAACCGAGAGCACTTTCCCAAGCAAATTCTGTCGCTTACAATTACTCTGTTAGAGCTGTCACTGAACAGAGAACATTTTTCCACCTCCAAACTGTACTTCTGTCGTAAATGAAGTCACTCAGAAAGAACTGTCTTTTTAAAATGCTTTATAGCATATAGCAAAATTGAGTAGTTCTATTCATCTTCACAATAAAAAACCCACAACAGAGCAGCTGAGAGATGTAAAAAATGCCCTGAACCCATGCTACAAAGGAGAATGTTTATCCACCACTTTTCTTCCATCTTCGACCTTTTCAGTGACACCACCGAAGTTACCCTACTGAGAAACAGGAAAGCATGAAATAACTCTGCATGAGAGGCAGACTGCAATCACCTAAGTGCACAGACCCAGGAAGATAATAATTTTGTTCACTGACATGATTGAAAGCCAAGTAACCTGGCTAGGGAAATTACACAATCTGCTCCACACAGAAATTGGAGCACTCATTTCTATGCACGCATTCATAGAATGCAATCCAGAAGCCTCCATTCCACATCTTAGATTTCCAGAACAAGCATGATAGGATTAAGCAGAGAACCAAAATTCCAAAATTCAGGCTTTTTATCACAATGTCCAGGAAAAAGCCAGTCAGGAGGGCCCATAGTGGATGCATATAGGCAAACATGTATCTGCAATTCAATAAAAAATTGCTATTTCACCCAAGTGTCTCTATCTGCTCGAGGTCCACAGAAGGCTCCAAAGACCATTTCTGAACAGTGATGTCAGCTCCTTCTCAAGGACGTGTGAGAGGGTCCGGGCTTCTCTACAAAGCCTGCTGAGGACACTCAGCCACAGAGATGCAAATTCAGACTCACATACCACACCTTCCCCTATCAAGAGGCCCCATCAATCAACTCCTCTGTGTGGGGCAGAACTCCACTTCTACTCACATGATGCCACTAAATGTTAGGTCAGAGTATGGTTTTGTAGCCTCTAGCTTGAAGATGATTACCTCACCTTTAAACAAGGATGATAACGCGGCACAAACGATGTAAAGTACTTGTCAGCAGTGAGCTTGCAAGAAAGGGAGAAGACTGCAAACATTTTGTTGTTGTATGTCCTATGGCACCAGAAAACAAATGCTTCCTGAATTGTATTTTGTTGTCTTCTCTTTCAGGTCGGTCGGCCTTTAGTCCTACTTACCCTACAGCTGTCTAACAGCTTGCAGATGCAAGTGTAGACTCATGTACTAGATACAGAAGGTCCATCACTGGAAGACCTAATGTTCCTCTGCATGAGGCCAAAGAGCATGACTTGTTCTAAGCTCAGGGTACCTGTTCCTTACTGCTGCCCATTTTAGTTTCCGTATAAGCAGCTTGTTGTGCCTAAATATGAATAAAAGGCTCAATGAAATCATAAATCATCACTTCCCTTTAAAGGTGGGACGCCACAGAAAGAACAATAAAAGCACTTCAGGCTACTAAAGAGATTAAGAGCAAAATTTTACTTAAGATTTTAAAAGGCTACATTGCCTTCTTGAGAAGAGTATGGATGTGACTTCTTAAACATTTTAACCCAATTAATATGTTAGCAAGCTCTCCTTAGCTTTAATTTCCACGCTATATTCCTGAAACAGATCTCCATTAGGACTGCTGGTACAGGTCTTATCATAGCATTGCAACCTCTACTAGTAAATGAGATCCTCAAAACTGCTTTTAACAAAAGGGACACCTGTAGATCACTCAGCTTTCCAAAGGTCTAAGTGTATCTTTCACCTTTGTAGCATATTATTCAAACTAAAATGGTAAAAACCTACAGTAAAACCGTATTGTCTCAAAAATGAAAGTAAAACTGTAGATTTACCTATGCAGCCTGAGACCAGGTGCAGTCTTCTTTACTAATGCTTATGATGTGAAGATGTCCTGGTTTCAGCCATGAGGGGCTTGGAGGTCACTCCACACCATCTCATGTCATTGCTGGGATGGAGGAAAGGGACTCTCTTCCAGGGAGAAGGGGCTCCTTCCGGCGAGAAAATGCGGCAGAGTAGCCATTGGCTACTCTGCTGCTCTTCCTGCTCCTTATCTCATTGTGGCTTCCAGTAAATTGTACTTATCTCAAGCCATGATTTTTACCTTTTGTGCCTCCAGTTCTCCTCTTCAGCCCATCAAAGTGGGAGAGGAGGGGAAAAAAGAGAGAAACCGGTGAGTGGTTTGGAGAGTGGAGGCACTGAATTGGGGAGTACCATTGCTAAACCTTGACAGAAGAGTAGAAGCAAAACACCTTATGCAGGTCTGAATTATACTCAAAATCCCTCTTCAGCAGATCTTAAAAGAATATAGAAAACTGGATTTTTTTTTGTTTGTTTCATAAGAAACGATCTTTCTGTATTTGACACCAAAGAGTTGCTGCAAACATTAGTGCCATCTCTGCTTTTCAGCTGAGTAACATGTGAACCAGTTTAAACACTGAGTTCTTGTTTGCTTTTTGTCACGTGGTCCTTGGAGTGTGCTATTAGGGTAGTACACAGGCTGAAGTAAGCATTGAAAATTTGAGATCAAAATTACAAATATAGTTTAAATACCAGTATCTCCCATGAAGGAAGCATTAAGAATTTCTAAAGTTTCCTATATTGACACTTTTTTATTTTGGGTGAGCATGAGAATATTAGTTGGTTTGTGGGTTGTCTTTTAAATAAAAAACAAGAAGTTTTGCTCTTTCATCTTGTCATTCTTCCACAAATATCAACAGTAACTTGATAGTACTATAACAATAGAATATTGCCGATCAGGACTGCAACAGAGTATTGATTTATCACCACTGGGGAAAAAGAAACACTTCTGTTAAGAAAAAGGCCATTTCAACATCACTTTAGCCAGCACAGAAGCAGCAGCATCTTGCCAACATGGATGTTTTAACATCAACTCCAAGTATCAAATACACTGTCCCTTTAACTAAACATCCATGTATATGTGGTCGAGCAATTGCTGGTGTTGACAAGTATTTGGGCCACTGCCCTTGGACTCATACTTGCCTAATGATACCTCTGACAGAGGTGCCTAGCAGAGAAATCCATAAAGTCGCTGAAAAGCAGCAGTGCAAGCTGGAGGCCAGTGAAGGGTCTCTAGCCTCGCTCTGCCACCTCTGTGTTAGAAATGCATTTGCTTTATGATCAGTCCACCCGAGCTTCATCTGCCTCCCGTGCTCACGTATTCAGCAAATATCTGGTTTTCCCACTCTCAGACAAACAAACAAAGACCTGCATCGTGGCACACATGTGTGCACAGGCAGGCTAGCTCATTTTAAAATGCCAGGAGAGATTACCTGAATAAGGAAACTGAATTTTCCAGAGTGCAATTTACATCAGGAGCTATTATTATTACTATTATTATTATTATTGAGCTCCTCCAGTTGTAGAGAAAAACTTTAGAAATCAAGGTTTCAAATCTGCATTTCTTTTGCTAACAAAGCTCTCTGTGTTTTAATTTCCTCTCTAAAGGTAAGGTAAGTAGGTTTATTTATATTGCAAATAAAAAAGCCCAGATAGCTTTGTTCATCTTTTAAATAGAACAATATCATCACTGACTTCAATAAAGCTTCTTGCTGGGCAGGCCTTTCTTGACTGTTAAAAAGTGCAAACCCTGACTATAGTATCAACTATATCACATTTTTCAGGTTTTTAATTCCTCAATTGTTAAATGTTTATTCTTTACATCTCAAATTAAAAATGAAAATAAATTTTTTATAAGGAGCCTCACATTCTTTTTGTATCTTCTTAGGCAATAAAAGTCTTTTTATTACAGATCAAAGTTTTCTACAGAAACATTTACAGTACATTTCCCATAGAAAGAAAGCAGCGATAGCAAAATAAGTCAGCTAGTACCATACCTGAAATATTTCACTTTTGCCAAAGAGAAAGGATTAAAACAAGGAGGAGTCTCATACCTCAAAAGGAAAGCAGTTCCCAAACTTCAAAAGGAAGGAAATGTCTTAAATATCCTTTTGACTCTTAAATGTATTTAGAAAATCACGGTAACAAAAGAGCACTTCAATGCTGAAATTAAATTGATAAATGCAATATTTTGCACAGTTCTTTACTTACAATCACACCCTTTTGTGCAAAGGCTTGCTAGTTATTCCAGGAGGACAGCTAAAGCCCCTAAGAACCACAATGCCTAATGGTACAGTAATGCTTGACTAGTATGACAAAAGTCTAACTTTTGTTTTTAATGCATTCCTTTTCTTCTTCAGAGCCATCTCAGTATCCCTTAAGACATGTTCATTTAAATATTGTTTGGAAAGACTACAGTATTTACTTATATACACTTATATTTTCTGAGAATTTGAAAATACAATGGCTTTCCAATTAAAAATCCAAATAAAATTGTATTATAGATACTATAATTGTCCCCAGTATAGCATGTCTCATGCAGGACAACATGTAGAGTTTGTCACAAAAGATTCAAAGAGAATAATTCAACTCAGAATTTTCAAAGTCATGAAATCAAAGTAAATCACTGGGGCAGTCATATTTCCCTGCCAGTTTCACATATGCGAGTATTTGGGATTCTAAGTTGTCATCATTGGAATCGCCTAAAGCAGTCTGAATGTCTTACAGCTGTGGCTCTCTCTCCTCTCACCAGGAATCTGGCAGTGCTGGGATTTTGTTCTCAAATGGTATAAAATCAAATTTAATTAGGAAAATACTTTGCTAAATTCTTCTCCACCCAAATATAGTAATTTCCCACAAACACTGCAAACTCTCCTTTGAGGAAGTGCATGGAAGTATACATTATGTTGGGAGAAATAAAAACCAGTCTAAACTCCCAAGAGTATTGCTAAGGATATTATAAAACTGTAAACAGTAATGCAATTCATGACAAACCGCCAGGTGACATATGCAGGAGCTGAAAAGGAAATGCTCAAGGAATGCCAGGCGTACACAGGCACAGCAGATGAGGCCGCACCTAAGCATACGTGATTAAGTTTGAAATCATGCAACATCCTCATGCAACTTGGGATCCAAACAGAAATGCACTTTTACCTATGAACTACACCATAACAAGGCAACTTGGAGAATACTCAGACTTCTAGGACTAGTTTCAAGCTTGGACGTCACTGAGATGCACAATGCAGACCAGGTGACGAGCATTGCAGCAGGGTGACTGCCCTGCAACATGCAGCTCCAGAGAACAACAGGCTCTGGCTTATCCGTGCTGAAGGGAAGCAGCCACTCTGATAGCTGGAAATCACCCTACAACTCTGTACCACACACAGGCTGCAAAACCAAACCAGTATTTCAAAAAGTCAGTTACAAGTCCTTCAAAAAAGAAAAGAAAAAAATAGACAAGAACACAACTTGCAGTTATTAATCATGCACAATTTGGTCACTATTACTCTAGAAATAACAAAAACAATATTATCAAAGACAACAAATTAAGATAAATGCAAAAATACAGCATTATATTCAAGGTTAAAGTAACAGTACGAACAGTCCAATGAAAAACTTCAGCATGGTTAAAAAAAAAAAACAACAAACCCCAAACAAAACCTCCCAAACTACTCCAGCATAACGAGGAAAAGAAACATTTGTTCTCAGGGGAACAGAGTTATGAGATACCTAAAGGTATATAACAAATAGTGTGTGTACATATAAACATACACAAACATTTAATTTGTCTTCCTAGAAAAAGGAAGAGGATATACCAATGACAAGAGGATATACCAATATAGATCATTGTACTGTAATCTCTCCTATGATGGGGAAAGCCAAGCAACTGAGAACCAATGTCAGAAGATAACAGGCAGCAAAGAAAAAAACAATGCATAAACACTGACTTGATTCCTCTTCCTATCTCTTTACATCCCAACTCTGAACATGTAATGTATCAGTAACATATTAGGTGAAAAAGATATCAGAACTCAAGTTTACTATTTCAGGTACTAACAGCACTTAACTTGTTTTAATTCTTACCAATGCTAAAGTCAAACTATATAGAACTTAAACATTAATTTTCACTAATTAAGGGTAAAAAGGAAAGCATTATTCCATGCTCTGCTGTAAGCCTTTCAAAACGTCTTCAAGAACAAACACAAATTAACATACGCTGAACACAGTGCCATCCCCTCCTAATCTAGCTTTTCCCACTTTTCAACTTCTTGATTAACACCTGCCATGACTTCAACGAGGGGCATTCACGTAACTTACTTGTACACAAAAAGAACATTAATTTTGGCGTATATACATTTCAAATACATCATATTACATACAGATTAATGTATTATATTAATTTAAGCCTTGTTATCTGGTGGCTGTTGGTTGCACCAAATACAATAAAAAGCATCAAGAAAGCCTGAAAAGCAAAGAATTACCAAGATTATCTCTGCATCCACATTTGAGTGGTTGCTCCTAAATACCTGGACATTGACTGCATTCAAAATGGATGTATTCACACATTTTCCCGGTGTGCAGAGTAGAGCTTTCCCTCATATCACAACTTTAGCAGTCACTGGAGTCGAGCAGCAGAGCACTAAGGGCTACAGTTGGAGACTGTTGGGAAGCAGAAGTTGTGCAAGGCGCTGGGAAGCGCCATTGAGCAGCCTCCTGCTGCAGACACATGCCATTTGTGCACTGCGAGCTGCCGCAGCTGCCAAGGAGCTGCCACACCGAATGCAAGTGGCTGCCATACAGCTACAAGAACTTCAACTATTACTTGAGCAGCCACCTCCTTCAAGGACCTCTGTAACGCATAACGAGGATTGCTTAGTTTGAAGGCTCAAATCACATCAGGGGCAACGTGTGCAAGCAACTCCTGTCTGACATAAAGCCCTCTGCCACACTTGCAATTATTAGGGAAGGTCCTCAAGATATTTCCTTGAATTAGCAGTTCATCCCTCCTATTTACAAATTGCTCAGTGACAAGTCTTCCCTTTGGACGTGACTCATGAGCCTCGGTTTGCCCGTGCCAGAACCGGCAGCTTTTTGGGCATGTATTGCAAAACCTCAGCACCAGAGCTCCTACCTCCCTCATCTCCCCATTTCACACTATGAATACTCAAAGAAAAGTGGTTTATTTCTCACTTCATGTCTCTTAGAATGTAACTAATTGCACTGAAGACAACATTCATATTTACTATGTTTCATTTAAACTGTAATTTATTACAACCAGTACTAAGATTTTATGCAATGCTCCAGACAAAAAGAAAAATTAAAAAAAAAAATCAAGGTTTTGGTATTTTGGGTGTTTTCTTTTTTATTCTGGGGGGGGAGTGTTTAGAAAAAGTAAAACAGCAAAAAAAATCACCTCTTACCAATATTCTCATTCCACAGTTTCACCAGTAAGTTTAAAAAAAGTATTGGCTAAATGTTTCCCTAAGCTCAACAAAAAACTACCTTAGTTTCTTGAGCAGAAATCCTTCGAGAACTACTAAGCATATAGAAAGTATATACACCTTTGCAAACAGGGCCACGGGCTAGAGAGATTTCCACTCTGATTCATGGCAGTCCCTCTTGTCTTCTTACATGCCTGGGCACACCTCCGCACACACACCACCAGGGTGGCCATTTCCAAAGAACGGCCGCATGTCCTCAAGTCAGGAGCAACTGAAGGGCTACATTAGCAGCCTGACAGACGAGTATCATGAAAGGGATGACAGGCTTGAAAATATCTCCTGTGGCTCTGCAGCCAACACTGACAGGTGACCCTAAGAGTGAAAATGCAAAAATGCAAACTAAAATTTGGAGCATTTATGCAGGCTTTTGGAAAGCTTGCATTGTGCTACAGCCCTCATCGTTTCATATCACCACTACTCGCAAGCACCTGGATGGGTTAAAGGCTAGCACAGCTACACCTTTGTTTTGCTAATGTGCACACAAATGTATATATATATATGTATATATATATATGACTAATTCCAGTGAGAACCACAGGACAACTGAAGGACACACAAGTTACCTACTCCTTAGTATGTAAGTTCAAAGAATCCAAAAACTGACCAAAAACTCTCTCCTCCCACATAGATTGTGAAAATCAGAAGTCTTAGCATAAGGAATGACTACATTGTATCACTACCGTGAATGATTCAAGAAATTTTAAGAACTACTCCAGAGGTAATTTTGACATTAAAACATCCAGTATAACATAGATTGACAAGTCAGTCAAAATATTAAGTAAAATTTTGTGAAAAATCTACAAGTAGAACATCACAGTAATGCATGGATTAATATATATTTGTTTCATATGTTTTATTAAAACAAAATGCTCCAATAAACTTACAGAGGATCACTAAGATAGTTTGTCAAATGACAAAAACCAAACAAAACACAAAAACACTGTCAGCAGATCCCTTCATTCTTCATTAACAAAGACACATACATTTTACGTGAAGCCATTTTCTTGACAACCTGAGGGAACTACCAATAGTAAGATGATCTGTCTCTTCAGCTAAAATATGCTTTAGTTGAACACCAAGAAATTTTAAGGCAGCTTTCCACTTTTATAGTACTTTTCATTGCAGCGCTCCATACTTCACAAGCCTTTATAGCATTTATTAAGACATCAGCTCTAATAGCTGAAGATAACACTTCTAGAAAACTGTCTCTAATGTTAGAAAGGCCAGTTTCTGAGCACCAGAACTAAAACCTTTCAGATCTGATATGTCATGAGTTCCAAGTACTCTCAAAACTAAGCTGATAAAAATAACAGGTGACCAGCATTTCTAAAAAATAAATCATAGGGACCTTCAGTTGTACCCACAAGAACTCTGGCATAACTATGATGTTCTTTAAAGTCTCAGTTAAAAGCCCTGCTAATACAGTGTCAGTGGCACACTTTCTCAGTACCTCACACTATCCCTCAGCCAACACTGCCTGCAGGATCACTGAACCAGATGCAATTTTTGAGTTAAAGCTGAAAAAGCATGCTCTGAGCATATCTGTGGTCTGGTAGCTCTTTCAAGCTCTCAGTTTTTGTGGCCTGACACAGAAACTCTCCCCAGTGTTCTTCTCCCCATTTCCAAGCAAGCAAGCTGAACTGCAGTAGCTTATTTTAACATTTTGTCTTTTTCCCACACAACCAAACAAAAAATTAGACCAGAGCAAGAATTATGCTAAACGTGCAGGACTGTAGCAAACCCATTGGATTTCACCTGCTATATAATCGCCTTAGAAACACGAACCCGCAGATTCAATGAGCTTTCAATTTCTGTCTGCTGTGATTTCAGAAACTACTAGCGGCGTTTCTGCTGAGTATTCCAGATCTGTGATTTCTACGATCAGCCTCACTCCACTTCTCCCACCTTCCTCTCCTAATTCTACGAAGAAGTCAGTCTAAGAGGAACGTGGCAGTTCGAAGCAGAACACATCCTCTTTTTAGCATTTGCAATGCAAAACTAGGTTTTGTTCGGTACAGAAATCTTGCACAATAGCCTGTGTATACGTATTCGTTCCAACAATGCTGTCCTATGCAATCCCTCAGTAATTACACACAGTCATAAAGCTGCTGCTGTTGCTGCTTGGAACTGCAGTCTCGCCCTCTAAACAACCTAATAGTCTCTGCATTAGGACATGTCTTTTTCTCTCTTCCCCTCCCTTAACTGCTTGCTCCAGTACAGATGGCCTTTACACTAAGCTCAAAACACATAGTCGGAATGAAATCAAGTTATTATTTAAAAAATTGGATGTTTTTAAAAGAACGTGAAGTAAGTATCTGTTGAGCAAATAGAATATTTCGCTAATTCTGCAAGCTGCAACCACACAAGACTTTACAAACCAAAAATAAATCCTGCTTACGCCTGTTANATCCCTTTAGACTGTGATTTTAAAAAAAAAAAAAAAAAAAAAACAAACCCGTAAGTATTATATAAGACTCTCACATACGCGCGTAGGTGGATTGTCAGCTTTTACTGCTAAACTGCAACGAATCGGTCTTTTGCAGTTGCTGCCAGAAAAGAGCTGTACACTTGAGAGCAAGGGATTTTTCAAAAATTATCTAACTAATTCCTCCCCAGCCCCCTGCACTGCGTAAACCCCAGCAGGGCGATCCGACCCCGNGGGGGCGGGAGGCAAGAAGGAGGAGGGGAAAGAAAAAAAAAAACAAACCCAACAAACTTTGTTTCTTTCTCTCCGGGACTCGGCGAAAGCGTCACTTCCTAGTGCGGTAAGCGGGGAGGCTCCCGGGCCCGGGCTTCTCAACTCCTCCTCCTCCCGCCTTCCTCCGCCTCCCTCCGCGGCGCCGCTCCCGCGGGCCCTCAGCGCCTCATCCCGGCACGGGCCTGAGCCCCCTGTCCTCCTCCACACATCTCGCCCTGACCTTCTGCGCTTGGCTGTCGCTGCTGTTGGCAACAAAGGGGAGGAAAGCCCCAGCGAGTGAGGGGCGGGCAGAGAGTTTGCAGCATTGATTTGAAAGCCAAGCCTTGCAAAACACTGCCGTGTCCAATACCCGGCGGAAAGCGCGCTTTGATGCCCCGAGTTCAGAGCCAGCCTCTTCAGTGAGATCAGGTTTTGTGTCCTTTCTCTCTAAAGAAAAACGAACAGAGCTTTTGGGTTTTAAGGAAACCCTTCTACCAAAGGAAAACATTATTTTCTCCTTCCCCCCTTTCAGTCCCTTTTCTCACTTTTTCAGAAGAAAAAGTGAAAAAAAAAAAAGGGGAGGGGGGGCGGAAGGGAGAAAGGATTTTAGTCTAATGCAAATCCTCAGGTCATGTCTATACTGTTGGCTGTTTTACCAACACCTGAAATTTACTTTCACAAGAACTCATACTTCTGAGGTTTCTAAAAATGTCCCGCTCCTCTTCTGGAATATGGTTTCCTCTGCTGCCTTGGTCTGAGAATAAAAAACACAGTGTGCTGACAAATGCAGGCACACTACCTCTACCCTGCCAAGGCAGGAAATAAAGAAGCTGCTTTGTCATTGCTCCCTCTGTAGACCGCGCTGCTACTCGAGTTTGTTAACAATCACTGAAACTTTTGGATTATAAAATAACCTTTAGACAGCATTCACAGATTAGACTCTCATTCAGTGAAACGTGAGCAACACAAAAATACCAAACGTTTTTCTCCAACGTGCACTTTGCCACGTGTTTAGCTTCATCCAGGCTCAGATCATTCAGTGTACACAGCAGCGTTGCTCGGTTTTGGGGTTTTTTTTCTAGACCAGAGGGCAGTTTCCCTTCCAGCATGTATTGCCTTATAGAGTGAAATATAGAAGTAATTTTTGCACTGCTCACTGTAGTTCGTGTTTCTTTCACAACAGCTCCTTGCAGAACTTTTCACCAGGGAAGCTCAAGATGTGTAGAAACAGGAGCCTGGAGAAGTGACTTGCCCATGACTACAGATGCATAACCAGGTTACTCTGATGAGTCCCAGGTCAACAGTCTAATTACCACACCCAATCTTTTCCTGTCATGGTACGGAGGATAACAATGAGACACATGGTGCTGAAGAGCAAAATAGTAGCCACAGGTATTCCTGGTAAAGGTTTTTTTCATTCACAACCAGAGGTATCATTTGATGCAACACTGTCTCAATAGGACCTTCAAGGAAAACTCTGCTATAACACCATTAATAGATTTGCTCTTCCAAGCTCCCACTAGACAGGAACAATAGGTCAATAACTATTTAAATCAATACAGAAAGAATATTCCCAGATGTTCACAAATACCCTAATATGTAAAGCAAACATAAATTATTGAACATATAATAACTAGCTGTAGTCAAAGGCATAGAACTCTTAGTTTAATTTGCTCTAATAAAGATTGAAAAGAGAGATTCAATAAACTAGAGGTATTTCCTCTCTGTTATGTTAGGCAATTGGTACCTCCCATGAAGCACATCAGATATTGATGAGATGAAATTACTTTTGTCAGCTTTCATTGGGGGGAAAGCAAACCCAACCAAAAATAAACCCAAACCCCACCAGGCTTCTATGATTTTAAATCATGTTCTAACAGCAAAATGTATCTCTTTTTTCCAGACAGAACAAGTGCATGTTGTACTTCACCTGTTGGGAGGCTGGGAGCAAAATGATGAGCAGCATCTTGTGTTTCACAATACTTAATCACGTAAAAGCAGCAGACAATGGCAGAAACGTCATCATCTGGCTACAGAAGCTAACATTGCGCAGAGCAGGGAGTGTGCTTTCTACCATGCTGAAGGAGATATTTTAACTTGTTGGGTTTGATAGTTCCCTCCTAAATAAGGTATCAGGTAGATAGGAATCCTGCTGAGTCAAAGACAACACAGTAACCACAAGGACAAAGCTGAAACACACTGTAAGATGCAAAATCTATAGGAAAGGATGACTGTATTTCCTAAACATACCAAATGGGATGAGAACAAAAATAAGCAGGTAGATACACCAACTAGTTTATAGATCTAAAATAGAAGAAACACACTTCAAAGACACCATGGTGTTTATGGAGCTGTATGTTAGTGTTTATCTTACTGAGCAATAAAAGTTTTATGAAGTGTTTCGTAAGGATTTTACAGTTATACACTCTTCAACTGTTTCTCCATTCCTCACATTACATGATCCTTACAACTTCTCCAGAATCAGCCATCATCATTTTCTTCTTTTCAGTAACAGCTTTTGCTATGCTTTTAAAAGTTTTTCTTCCTCCTTTTCTCAGCATATGTTGAGACTACACAATGGCTGCACTTCTATTAACTTTACTGTGACAAAACTTAATACACACACATTCCCGGTTACATCATTATTTTGTTACTACACTGAAGGAGACTGGAAGATCTCCTAGCTATCAGCATATAAAATCTTAGTTTTCTTTGGCTTGTATGGACACATCTTGTAGTGTAACAACATCAACACGTATCATTAATACACTGGATTGCACTGAGTCAGAATTTGGATTAAAGACTGTGCTTTACATATTTAAGTTTGCAAAACGGAGCCACAGGCTCAGTAGGTGGCACTCTTTTCACCGGGTTGGAGAAGAGCCGAGGTCCCATCCTCTTTGTAGTTCTCAGGAGTTGAACTTGTGATCCAGTTTGATGGGAAACAATATGGAGCTATTAGTTCTCCCTGAAATTAAGTATAAAATGAAGGTCTTAACCAGTATAGCTAATAAGAAAGCATTTACACCTTCTGTAACAGGAGTTTCTGATCCTAATAAGCCTAAAGCTTCCACCTCATAATCACACTGAAATTTTAATAGGATGTGATTTTTATTTAAAAATATTAATATCAGCATAAACCAGTAATGAATAGCTGCAGTGTTTACCCCATAAATATATTCAATGCTCAGGGGCGGGGCTGCCTCTAGACAAGCCGGAGAATGGACTGAGAGGAACCACGTGAAGTTCCACGCAGACTAATGCAAATCCCTGCACCTTGCCCAGACTGACCCTGCCATTGCACAGGATGGGACTGGCAGGACACTCAGTGCCACTGAGTGAGGTCTGGGCGTCCTGGTGGACAGTGGAGAAACACCAGGCAGCAGGGAAGGCTCACACCATCCTGGCCTGTATAAAGAAAATCTGAACTAGGTCAAGGGAAATTACTATTCCTCTTTACTCATAATTTAGTAGCCTGTGTCTGGAATATGGTGTACAGTTTTGGGCATCCCAGTATAAAAAATATGTTAATAAAACTGGAGTGAGTAGAAAGTCAAGATGGTTGGGGGCTGGAACAGATGTCCTCAGCAAGGAGAGGCTAATGGAAACAGTGGTCATTTCAACCAGCTAGTGAGGATAGTGAAGCAATGAGCAACACTGTCTGGTTTCAGTGTTGATCCTGCTTTGAATAGGAGATTGAACTGGTGACCTCCCAAAATCTCCTCCAACCTAACTAATACTATGATTCAAGAAGCAAATCCCCTTAACTCACGTAAGAGGAGACTTAATCAAATGGCAGTTAAATAGTTTGACAATTTCTTGTAGGAAATACGAGTGATTGTTTCAGATTTGTTGGGCTTTAGTTCTGAGGTTGTGAATTAAGAGGACCATCAGCCTTATTGCAAAGAAAGCCGTTCCCTCATAGTCACCATCTGCCAGCAGTATTACAGTAGAAAATGTTTATAAAAATGTTTTTTATACAAGACCAAGTACTCTCTACTACGGAGAAATTTTAATTTCTACAATACCAATGTCTGGCTCTGATCTCTGTCAGAATTAACCACTCAAGTTGCTACATTTGAAATATTATGCTAGGACACCATTTCTCCGAGGGAAACTTGATGCAGACAGATAGAATGTTTGTAAAGAAGGGGTTTGGCTTACTTAAAAGAGTTTTCAAAAAGAAAAAAGAATCCTTGTACCTATATTTTACTTTTCATATCTGAGTTTAAAATACTTCACACAAGCAATATTTGAGCAAGATTCAGCTTCTTTGATCAACCTGAGGAGCAAATACATGTATTTATAGAGCATGCATGTGTAAATACATATGTATACACACACAGTGTGTCATGACCTGGCTCCCTAGAACCATGAGGAAACCCTGTTACATGAGGGAAAGGGAGGGGCACTGAGGTTTAGAGAAGAAACCACATGTAAAACAAAGTTATTCACATTGCTTGAACATTACTGAAAGAAGCTCAGATGCCATGGTGGTAAAGACAGTGCGGGAATCTATGAAGTACCAAATTATATGGCATGCTGAAAACCAGGACTGTTGAACCTTTCTTCCTAATTGTGCTGGCTTGTAGCTTTAAGAAGACTTTTCAGTCTTTCTGCATTAACCATCACTTTTCCCAGAATGTAACATTATTTATTTGTTTGTTTTAAAAACAACAGTCTGTGGCAACATTGTTCACTAAAATTGAGAAAAATACAGTATTTGAAGAAGCTAAGTGGGGAGCGGAAGGCCACATGGAGGTTCAGTAGCTGAGCTTTGGTTAGCTCCAAACACTCAAGTCCACATGTAAACTCTTCTCTCACGCTATAATTTTCCTGTGTTTTAGGAGCTCAATATGCAGATTGTACTAAACTCCAACATGCCCCATCACCAAAGTGTCACCAATCTACACATTCAATAGGACACCAAATGTTTCTTGCTGTTCAATTGACTGAATAGTGACACAAGTTCCCCTGAAAATTAGGTTCGAGATACCTTAAAGAGGATGATATTAAAAAAAAAAAAAAGAAAAGAAAAAAAAGAGATTTTTTTAAAAGCTGTCTGCAAGCTGGCTCTGATTTTTTCTTCAATATTTATTGATTATATTTTCTTACATACTGTGTGAGAGGAACAATTAGAAAATGAACTGATGAATATATGTATTTTAGAACTCTGAAAATATAAAGCACCAGAAATTCTTTAGCTCTATTTAGCTATTTATTATTATAATTTAGATAACAGGAATAATAATACTACTACCTTGGGAAAAGTCCATGGGCTAGTAGCTCTCAACAAAATCAAGAATACTTCAGATCAGTGGAAATACTCCTGAAAAACATGGCAGGCAAGAAAAATCAAGAACTGGTAGGCACATGTAAATTTTTAATCCTAATACATTTTTTTAATGCTATAATCACTAAATGGTTCAATGGCTACAATTGTAAGAGATTTTTTTTTTTTTTTTAAATTTACCTCTTATTATCCATTGCAAGAGTGTAGCATCCTTCAAAGGAACACACTGCTACTACCGATGTGCAGACATGTAATTTCCAAAACTTTGGAGTTTTGCAAGTTTATAGACCTGCTTTCAGGTGCCTGCATCAATCCCTGCACCACACTGGTTTCACAGTGAATGTTCTATAAAATATGAGAGTAGTCCCACAGTTTCTGTGAAATATGAAGTGAAATACGTATGCAAGACTGTCAAGAAATAAAAAGATAAATATTCTTTTTGGTAGTAGATACTCTGATTAGGGCTTGAGCGGATGACTCCCAGGGAGCACCAAGGGGCTGCTCCCCAAGGGTCAGGAGCCCAAGAGATTCCTAAAGCTGTCAGTGCAGGGCCTTTTCCAGCTGGGGCTGGTCCCCACTCCTCTCAGTGAGCAAGGTGGGCAGGCCAGGTGGCCGATGGGTCCAAAACCCACGACATCAGGGATGAGGTTGGGCTGAAGTTAAGGGGGCAGAAAAGTTCACAGTTTGGGGGCCAAGATCATGTGCCAGGCACAGGCATGATTGCAGTGCAGCTGCAGTGTAGCTCAGGCATGGCCACATGCAAGAGCCTCCGCTCAAGGCAGCCCCCAAGAAACTTGGCAGAAGGCCCCCATGAGGCTTGTTTTGGTAGTAACTCCCACTAAAGCTTCCTCTGTCTCTTCTTCACCAAGATAACCAGCTGTGCTTCCTTTAAGCTGGCTTTGAGCCCAGGCAGAGAAACCCCCTAGAAGCACTCAGATAACTAACAATAACAAGTGAACAAGAAAAGACATACTGACAGCATGTACTGCAAAGTAATATTCACAGCTTGGTTGAATTTAGTGTAATAACAGAAATAAAGACTGGAATTTGAAACAATAAGCTGCAATTTTTTTCTGTCTTGGTATAACAATAATGTTATTTACTAGGAATTAGTATTACAGACAATTATCTAGGCTGTTTCTTTAATACTCTGAGTAGACCAAATATCTTATTGAAGCATGCAGAAGTTAACTAATTTGATCTATAGGCTATTTAAATATATAAAAATAAGATTTGCCCCATTGACATCAAGAAACTAGTCATATTTAATGGTGCATTGTGAATAAATATTTGCAGGATTCTGGAATAATTGTGTTATGTATTATTTATATGTGCAATATATATATATGTGTATGTATACGAGAGCATTCCTAAAGTCATCTCTTATGGATGAACTAGGAACTTCTGAGCTACACTAGCTGATATTACAAGTACCAATCTCAAAGTCCATTTCAAATCATTTGACACTTACATTCTGGGAACTTTGAGCCCAAGCAAGTTTTAGTGCCTCAATACCATTGCAATTAAATTGAAATGTATGCTGCATAAATCTAGGGTAAGCAGGGGAATCAAAAAGAGAGCATTTGCTCATGCCAGGTTCCATTGGTAGCCCATGGTACTCTCTCATGAGGACTCTCATCCCTATTCCATCACATAAATAAATTATAGAACCGCAAGGGAACATAAACCACAGTGAGAGACACCAACATGTATAAATAAGACGTATGTGACAAGCAGGTACCAAATTCAGAGGATAATCTGCAACCACATAATCACACACCTTGATGACCTTATCTGTCCCTCTACTCCTTAATCCTTCTTTTCTGTCACTCCGTGCTTGCCTGTGCTGGCAGTTTGCATTGGTGCAAGCCAGGCTGCAGCTTCTTCTGTCATCACCATTGCACTGTAGCGTTTTCGGTGAATTGCTGTGCAGCTTTTATTCTTCTCAGATTCACAAGCAAGTGGCATCTTACTGATTTCCATGCCTGGACTCCAGTAGTATTTTGGCAGTCCTCCATGATTCCTTCCAATGCCAAGTTGTGACCTATCCCAACCTGTTGGTCTGTTTATCTCTGTGAACTCTGAATATTCCTTATTTTTTGCATAAAGTACATAGCATATTCCATTACAAGGAAAATTAATTCAGTTACTCTCTTTATGTTTATTAGTACAACTCTCATTATGGAGTTTGTTCTTTATTCCTCCTCTTATCCTTTTTTAATAGAAAATTTACAGGGTGTTTTTCTTGTCAATGGGAACCTTAAAAGGCTTGCACTCATATCTACATCAAAAATCTACAACAAGTTTTTTCCATTTCTACCTAGGGCATAAAACACAATTTCATAGCAACAGCCCTACCTAGAATGTGGTATTCCAGGGCAGGGATGCTTCCCAAATATGGATGCAGTTATATTATGTATATGGTCCACGGAGCATTGGAGCATTATTTATGTTTTCTGTTAGCCAACAGAAACACATATCTTCATGGCTGCCACAGGACTGCCAGCCTGAAGAAAATGCAGCAATTCCAACAGGAAGCAATGTAGTTTTTTGTCAATGCATCTCTGACATTTTGCAAGTATTCTCAAAGCCCTCTCCTCCTACACACTAAAGAGGAACTCTCCTCCCTTGCAATTGCATGCTCCTCTCTCATCTCCCCCCAGCCTTGCTCCTACACAGATTTCTCTAGCTCCTTGAAGCCACACTGGACTGAGGAAGCAAAGGATATTATCTGGAGGAGGCTAATGTAACCCAGACCTACAGTAGAAGAACCAGGAATACACATGATCCATGAAGGCAACCATGGAGAAAGTATTAAAATACCAAGCTTGAGTATTGTGTCTCTGGTGGATTAACCAGTGTGTCTGCTTATATGTGCTTGTAAGTTAGTTTCTTTACTCTTTCCTCATATGTACGAGAGAGGCATCCTCCAATATCACTACTGCCTCAAGCAATAAAAAAAGCAATTACTGTTTTGTTCTCAGCAGAATCTCTTCCCCACAAGAAGTGTTCTGAATACGTTGCCTTTGTTGTGCTACTAACAAGAAACAGCAGAAATCCACCGTGCTCAAGGCAGGGAGAAGCAAATCCACTGTCCACTAACAATCACCATAGAACCATGACATTGGGCTTCACATATCAATGTGCATCACAGAAAAGATGGAGAAAACTTCTAGAGTTGCTCAAGAATGGGAAGTGGTTCAGGAAATTTGCATCCAAAAACTGCAGGGGAAAAAACCTGCCCAACTAAGACAAAAACCAAAACAACCCTTCCCAAAAAAACCCCACAAAAAACACTGGCCACACAGACAACCCCAAACCTCCTCTTATCTTGAAATTATGAATAGTAAGAAAAGTTACCAAGTTGTAGGGTCATCATTCTTAACAACTGTACCACTAAGAAAACAAATGTTACTGCTGATCAGTTCAGGTGACTACAACAGTTGGATGTTTGGGGTATTTTTCCTTTTGGTGAAAGATTAGTGGAAGTTCTTGGAAGATGTATATTGGCTGAAGAGCAGAAGACATCAGAAGTTCAAAGCAACACAGAAGATAACAAAGAGAACTTCATAACAACAAAACACTGTCACAATTCATTATGAAAGATGATTTTCTAATTACAGAGTGGAGCTTTGCTGTGCAGGAAGCACAGAAATCGATATGGACATAAAAAATTAGGTAATGGAGTTAAACAGGAACATATTTTTGGAGAGTATTGTTATTAAAAATTGTAACTCTCTCCTACTGCATGCACTTCCATCTTAGATTCATCAGCTGTCATTCAAATATCATCAGCAGATCCTCAGCTACAATTCTCCCAGTTTGTTCCAGAGAACAGCATCCAGACTTCATTTCTCTGGCATCCAAACAAAATTCTGTTGGGTCATTTCAGCCTCCAAATTGTAGTGCTTGAAACAGTGAGAAAAGACTATTTGTAGAAATAATTTCACAAGTTCACTTGGACAAGTTCACCTATCACAAGCTTCTGGATTTGTAGACCTGGTATCTCTAACCAGTCATGTACTGTTATAATTAAAATACTCAACATTTTTGCCAGAACTAAGATATAGCTTATTTATTCCCGTCAGTTAGCATTCACAATTATATTTAAAATTAATGTGACTTGCAGTGTTTGCAAAGCCAGTACCAATTAAGTGATCTAGACGTGCGTACTGCTAGTACTATCTTGCACGGCACACTACAGAAAGCTGCACAAAAACCAGAAAGACAGGCATCCAAACAAGCTCTCATTTCCTCAGTAGATGTAGAAATGTTATCCCCAAAATGCCTTGAGAGGCTGCCATTCAGAATGGCAGAAAGCCTCTTTGCTGCCTCCCAGCTATTCTGGGTGAGACACAGAGTGCAGTTACAATCTGAAGCCGGTTTTGCTGAGCTGCCTCAGCCCTTCCAGTTACCAGTTGTTGATCACTCTCTGAAAGACAACCCTCACAGTTATTCTGCAGCTGTTAGCAGAGTGAGAACAGTTGTTGTCTAAGTTTCACATGTTCAATCAAATACTTTATCACCCATGATAATAAGGGTAAGTACAGTCTCCTAGAATACAGTAACTGGCACTATTAATTCTGTCCAGGCCAGTTGTGCTTACTGATCCCTCTTCTTTTCCTGAGAGGAGACAGCTGAATGTCTCTGCAAATACTCATTCCTAGGCCAGCAGAATACAACAGCTGATTTACTGATATCATAGTCATTAATAATTGACTGATAACAACCAAGTGTTGCATATTTCCAGAATGTTCACATAGTAAATGGATGAGAAGCTTTCTACTAATATCCAGCAGTTCTGAAACAAGCCCTACACAAAGCTCCAAAAATATGCCTTTGGTTATCTTGAGACTTTTCAAATCTACATAGTCCTCTCTGACAAACCAGTACTTGCTTTTCAGAAATAGCACTGCAGAAACATGATGCTAGTGCAAGAAATGTTCCTTCAGAAGCAGCTTCCTCTTCATTAATTTTCCTCCTTGTTTACACCTACATTTATTCTCCTTTCATCAGCTTTCACCTTTATCTGCATCCCAAATATGTTTTTCCACAGTTAGGTTGAAACCCCCATGGATTTTTTAATTCTATTTGATCAAGGATTTGCATACCAAGGAGACTTACAAGGAAACTACACTACATATACTATGTATGACTTCCCACAGCCCTATGCACATGCCTCATATGAACAATTTTTTTCTGCTTCTAGAAGACCCATTTCCTTTTGTGCCTCTATAAGCCATTGGCATTAGTTCTTCTAGCATTAGGGTGCATTAATTAAAAATACAGAGCAGTTTTCCTATTCCTATTTGTATTTCAGTTATGAAAAAGAATAGAAATACTATGAAGTATTCTGTTAATATTAGGATTTCACTATGCAGCACAGTCTGCTGCTGCCTCTTGCTCTGATGCAGCACTCAGTAGCATTTCCAACAAATGGCACTCATATGTTTTCTGTCCTTGATTCAGACAGAAACACTTGTCTTGACCATTTGCTGCCAGCAATTTTAAACTAAAGAAACATATCTTAGCACGGTTCAAGTCTGATTGTACAAGGATCATTTTGTATTCTGAATAAGTCATTTGAGCTACCGTGATCACATTTCTTCCTTTGCCATATTTTTCGGGATGGTCTAGTATTGTGGAATCTCACATAATGCAGCTTACTTTATAACAGACTCAGTTCTTTCTAAATGACAAATTTAGTTTTCTTTTCACTAAATGTTGCAAATTTCCATGCACATAAGTTGTGAAACAAATAAAAATAAGTGATAACTTGTATTTAATAACTTTTTTTCAAATCTGGCAGTACACTTTAGACAAACTGGAAAAGCCAGCAGAAAGAAGAAATACTTTCAAAGTTATCAGTCAGTATTCTTAATTTAAAAACCCTTTGATTTTACCTATTTTGAATTACAATTTTGCACTACACAGCATATACAATAACCACAGGCCATAACAACATTTTAATTTTAATTTAATTTTAACTTTTCAGTGGTCATGCTTTATATGCCATTGGGAAAATACGAAGTCTTTTTGTTTTGAAACAGACATATCTGAATCTTGGAGAATGACAGAAAAACTCTACTTATATTAATACTTCACTGGTGGCAGATTTCAGAAAGAGTACTAGTAAAACCTTTTTTTTAAATGTGTAACTGGGAGATATCATTAAATGAAAATGGCACACAAGGCAATAAAGAAAGAAACCTCCTACACAGACGTAGGATGCTTATCTAGCAGTGTGCTTCTAAAATAGAAGTTCTTAATTTCCTCAAGTGTGCTGCAGTAAAAAATGAAAGATATGGTCCTGACATGATACTGCACAGCAACAAGATCCCTTTCATCTACATAATGCTCAGGCCATTTATAAAAATTAAATAATTAGTTACACCCAAATGGATTTGAGAAACTGTCACTAACAAAATAAAGACAACAGGAAGATCATTCCCTGCAGCAAGCACTTCGGTATTCTGTTTCTTCCCCAAAGGATGAAGAAAAGGCACAGACAGAAGGAACCAAAATCATCAATAAAAGTTTATGATGATCAAACAGTAATAATCAGTATCAGATTAAACCAATAACATATTGTGCTCACTTTTTATGGTATTAGAAGGTTTTATAAAATATCAAATGGTTAAAGATCAGGCCAAACATTTATAGGAACTACTTTTGAGCCTGTGTTTTCCTTACAGAAATTACATATTATATTATTGTCATATTATATTTTTCTTTATTTACAAAAGAAGATTTTTTTTTACCTTAAAATGAATGTGATTCTTCAAGATGTGTCCTACAGATAGCCCCTCTGTGTAAACCTATATCAAAATCAGTAGTTTTGACTAGCAAAGTATGTTTATAGAGCAAAACTTTCTTACCATCACAAAAAATGACAGAGCAAATCCAAATCCTACCTATGCCCTTTGGCCTGTCAGAACCCAGATGAAGGTTTTGAAATGATGACAAAGAAAGATGGGTTGAGATATTCCCAGGCATGAAAGATCAGAAAACCAAGTTACCATTAAAAGTAGCAATTGTTTCTTATCTGTATATTTACCTGTACAGATGAAGTCCACTTTGTGATTAGGCAGCAATTAGCATCAGAAGGTGTTATGACATCATAGTGTCACCTGGAAAACTCTCCCACAAATATCCCTGCCTCAAGATAATGCTCAGACCATAAGTGATACACTGTGGGGTTCGTTTCTTTTTACAAAAGAGGACCTGTATGAATAAAAATTGCAAAAGCAGAATCAACTCAGAAGTGGATGGCATAACTTGAGTTGCATGAAAATTTGGTCTCCCCAGCTGTCTACCCTTTCTAAAATCTTCAGCCAACAGGGAGTTGAGCTGGTCACAAATCACCTTTCCACTGGCTCCACAGCCTGGAATGTCAGTCTGACATGAAGTCAGACGGAGAGCTCAGTTCAACCTCAGCAGCTGTCTCAAGCTAAAATTTTTCTGTTTGCATATTGCACCACTTACGCTGATTCAGCCGCTGCCAATAGCTGTAATGACCTAAGGTGTTACTGTCCTCTCCTGAAGTTACTACATCCACAGCTTAGCTGCCAGAACAAATCATCTGCAAACTCCTAAGCTATTTCATGCAAACATACATGGATTAGCTCAAATTACACTCAATAGCACTTCATGCTGTAGGCTGACATCTCATCAAGTGAACAGGGGAGGTTTCTCATTGTCTGGTCTCCTGGCTCAGCAACAAGGGTAAGAAACTTAACTGAAGTCTAGTAAACTAATAGTTTAAAAACCCAGAAATATCAGATGTACTGGAGTTGACTATGCAATATATTTTCTTACTGCAGCCCGAAACAGAGCTTTAGAACTTGTAGGATAAGCGAAGTGGTTTTGTTACCCAAGAACACATGGTTCAGTAAGTTCTTCCACAAGGCCTCTTTGTCAGTGGAGAAACACACCTTTTCTCAAGGTACCTCACTTCTCTGAAGAATAGATTAAAAATGTTTCTCTAACTTCCTGTACCCTTAGAAAAATGCTTCCTCGCAGCAGAAGATGACAGCTTACTTTCCTATCATATACTGTCGCCCTGATTTTTTCAGCCTTCTCTTCTGTTTCACAGTTTCATGTTTTGGGTTCTTTCTCACGCTCTGGTCTGTAAACACAGCCAATGTTATTGTATAGTTTCAAGGTAGCTTACATTCCTGTTCTTAGAGATATGGACAGCTGATGGACAGTTGTCTTGACCAATGGAATGGGGAGAGGTGTCAACCTTCTCCCCCAATCCCTGCCTTTTGTAGAAATACTATATAATGGAGTCAGACTTTCAAATAAAGGAAGTTTTTTAGTTCATGCCTTCTGATCAAAGTGTGAGTGTGTGTTTGTGTGTGTGTGATGAACTGCATCAGCATACTACATCAAAAATAAAGATTTAAATTGTGCTGGATTTGAGTAATCTAACTGAGCATTTCTCTTCACAGATTCCATGAAGGATGTTTCTTGAGAGACCTCGCAGACCACTTTGCTCCCTACACACACAGGCTAAAGAATCTGCTGTCACTTTGAGCTCCTGCATACCCCAGGGAATTTTTACAGCCAAAACACACTTGCACTTCAGTTACATAAGCAACATCTGCATTATTCATCCAGAGAGATTTAAACACTACTTATTATAGTGACATTAATTAAAAAAGAATAAAGAAAAGGCACATATTTGCCAAGAGTGAGCTACCCATGAAGGTGGAAATCTGTAAAAGGAGAATTATTATGGCATACACTGATAAACATGACCCATAAGCATTGAAAATCCTGGAATTTAGATTACTTTGTACTATAAAAATATCTAAGCCTCACAGGGTAGGCAGATCATGTAAGTTTGTTGCTTCTATATTAAGAGCAGGTAAACATGAACAAAAAGGTGGTTTGAAGTCAGTAAGACAGTCAGTTAATGCTAAAGAAGGGGGGAAAAAAGAAAGCCTCCAGACTTTGATTTTTGAATTCTATTTTAACTATTAGTTTTGCCTTCACTGAAATTGATGGCGATGATTTTAACCACTGTTAACAAGACAGCTGTTTCAGTTTTACACTTTGTCCAAGCTTACACATGATTTTGGGAGCTAGACTTTTTATCCACGAGCGTCTTTTCCCCCCTCTTTATTCTAAAATGATCACATGGGAATTATTTTATCCCACCATGTGGTTTTTCCTTTCTCAAATTTGCCTGAAGTTGATCAGAGGATACCTTGAGGATGTGTTCAGTGAAGTAAGGGTCCCCTGAAGGGGGACCACTCCCTATTTGAGTAGGCAGCAGTGACTTGCTGTCCATGACCACAACCATCTTCCAGCTCAAATACATCCTCCCTTTCATCTTTGCTCCATCTCGGACTGACTTTAAAATTATCACATCAATGTTCATTTAGACTTGTTTATAAGTGGTAGCATTCCTTAATATCTGTTCTGTAATAACTATTCCACAATGGTCTGCTTGCATAGACAGTTTTATTCCACATGTGGGGTGACTTTGTGTGCTTTAGTTCAGTCTGAGGTGAATCAAGCTAAACCCCAAAAAAGCATTTTCAGAGTAGAAAAGTATCCACAAACCAAGTCAGAACAGCTACTGCACTTTCAATTCACAGCTAAGTTTATTTTACAATAGCTTCACGCAACAAGTACTTAACAAAAGAGACAAGGGGGGATGTGTGTGTGTGTGCATGACCATAAAGGTTGAACAGCAAACTACAGATGATTGCTGTAACTATCTCCAGGATCACCTTGTTTGTAGAGGAAACACAGCCACCCTATGTGAAGCAAGAGAAAATGGGGTTGTACAGAGACTTTGAAATACTATTTTTTGTGTTTGGCTTAAGGGTCTTGGGGTTTTTTTCATACTTTTGTCAAACACCAGAAGCTGTATTGCCATTATATTATATAATACAGGTGTAAAAATACATGTACATCTGCCAATATAGAACATATCTTTTGTTTTTCTCCACTTGCCTTTCAATTATTACTTGTCATTGACATACACAACTTCCAAATGAACAGGAAGCTCTCCAGTAATACATTTCATATATGCTCATGTGGTGACCCGTGACATTGTTTTCTGAAAGAATTATTTTTGTAATTGGGCTGCTCTTTTCTTGCACAAGTAGGAGGCAAGTCAGTGCTCATTCTTTTGAATGCAGGCCTCCTACTCACAAGATGTGCCTGTTTGAAACTCTGAGGATGATTTCAACCCTGACAACTTGCTTTCAGTGCATTACACCTGCAATCAGTGCACCTGTCATGAGATCAGATGATACAAGTCAGGGGAAAAAGTATGGAAGTATAAATCCCCTTATTAATATACCTAATTTTTCCCCCTCTAGATCATTCCAGTTCCAATGATGTTATTTCAATTAATGTGACATGCAAAGTTTTGAATACTATGGTGGAACAAATATAAATAATTCACTTAAACCTATATTACAGTTCTAGAGTCAAGCTACAACAGAAAGGCTTTGCCTGCCTTTATGTGAGAGGCAGAGTGCGAAGTCATTGGAATCGTTGGCCTGGAAGAGTTTTTCCAGGCTGCAGCAGTCACTTCAGGCTCCACAGTAATTGTCACCAACTCAGTGGCCACTCACTTCACAGACCTGTTTGTCCTTACAGCACAGTGGGCGAGCACACAGAATAATCATGTCAGGCAGTACCAGGACCTAAGCCTCATACCAGGAAAGCTCTGGGTCTTGCTACATGTTTTTTAAGGAAAGAAACATCATCTGTATTCAAGCACAGAAATAGCACATAGATAGTAAATACATTATAGTGCACACAACAGCAACTTTAGTGGCATTTTGGAATAGCTATCAAACAACCCTATACCACAGCAATGAACAAAATCTCATCCACCGGAACATGTGAGGAGCAAACATCTCCCAGTGTTAGACAAAGAAACCATGCCCTCATAAACTGTAAATGCCTTCTCCCAGTACCTCAGTTTAATAAGTCCAAGTGCCAAATCCTGCCCTTGGATTATAGCAACTCCCTGCAGCACTGCAGGCCCAGGGAAGAGTGACTGGAAAGCTGCCTGGAGGAAAAGGACCTGGGGATGCTGGTTGAGAGCGGAAGGAGCATCAGCCAGTGCGTGCCCAAGAAGGCCAAAGGCATCCTGGCCTGTGTCAGCACCAGCGTGGCCGGCAGGACCAGGGCAGTGATTGTCCCCTGTACTCGGCACTGGCAAGACCACACCTCGAGTCTTGTGCCCAGTTTTGGGCCCCTCATGACAAAACCGACATTGAGGTGCTAGAGCAGATCCAGGGAAGGGCAGTGGAGGTGGTGATGGGTCTGGAACACAAGGGTGATGAGCAGCTGAGGGAGCTGCGGGAGTTCATCCTGGAGAAAAGGAGACTTGGCGGGGAGAATATCATTGCTCTCTACAATTACCTGGAAGGAGGTTGTAGCCACATGAGGGTTGGTCTCTTTTCCCAGCCAGCCAGCGACAGAACAAGAGGAGATGGCCTCAAGCTATGCCAGAGGAGGCTCAGGCTGGACATTATGAACAATTTCTTCATTGAATGGTTCATTAAGCATTAACTGAAATCCGTCTGCCTGGGGAAAGGGTGGACTTTCCGTTCCCTGGAGGTGCTCAAGGAACCATATGAGGCACTCAGTGCCCTGTCTGGTAGACAACGTGGGGTTCAGTGAGAGGTCGGTCTCGATGCTCTTGGAGGCTTTTTCCAGCCTGAATGATTCCGGGTGATGACGCGATTCAGGGACTACCCCGCCACAGCCCCTCACGCCCCGCTGCCGGGCCGGGGCATCGCCGCTTTAAGGGCGGCCCAGCCTTTCCCTGTTTAAGGGCCGGGCGCATGCGCGGGCCCGGGGGACGTGGGTGCTCCCCGGGGCGGCTCAAGGTGAGCGGGGCTTGGGGCGCTGAGGGGCGCGGCCGGGGGGAGCTGGGGCTGGGACGCTTGGCAGGGCTCCTGCTCTCCTTCCCGGGAGTCGTACCCTCCGGGGTTAGCCCCTCCTCGCTGCGGGGCAGGCGGGGGACAGGTGCGGGATAGGTTGGAAGAGGCTGTTGGCATTGCCCCGTCCCTGGAGCGGGAGCTGGAATCGAGCTTTACGGAGCCCCCTGATCCGAGCGCGTCCCGGGCCGGTGGAGGCGTTCCGGAGGAGAGGAGCGGACCCAGCGCAGCCCCGGAGCGGCCGCAGGACGGAGCCCCCTGCGCCGCCTCTGCCTCTCTGGGGCTCTCTCCTGAGCTGCTCTGGCTGCGGCTCCCGAAACTGGCGATGACCCGTCTGCAAGGCCCTCTCCAGAGGCTCCTCCACCTTTGGCAGCGCTGCCTTCCAGCTTGGCCTTCGGGCGTACCAGGAACCCGGACAGTCAGTAGGCCCTCCGAGATGGCTCTCACATCCGCAAACTGCATTATCGGCTTCTCCAAAACCCCATCGGGTGATGCTCCTGTCCTCCTGGGCACAGTCTGCATTCCTTATGTGAAATTCTGCCAAGAGGAAATAGGCCTTATGTATATATGCCATATACAGATATAGTATCTGAAACAGTTTTCAGCAACTTCAATACAGTGCAACTACTTATTATTAAAAAGAAAACAAAAAATTTCAATATGTGGTACCTAAAAGCTTTTAGATATTTTTTTGGTGCCTAAATCTGAAAAAATCGAGTTTATACAGTCCTATTATATGTAGATATGATTGTGTATACTTACTGGAACTTTTGCTCTATAGGTCAATGAAATCTGATAAAAAGCTGAAAGATACTAGGCTTCTTGGGAATATAAAAAAATAGATGGCAGGATCAAGATCCTAATACTGTCTTTCTTTTTCATCTGTGTCTTCCTTGGAGGAATGATTTGAGCCTGCCCTCAACTCTTAGAGTGTGTCAGAAAATCCACATGAAGAAAACACTATGGGAGGACTTATCATCAGAGAATTCAGTGATGGAACATGGACATTAGGAAATCTAAATTTATTGGTTCAGTTCATGAAAGTACTTAGCTTTTTATGGCATGCATTTTTCTCCATTCATGACAGTCAGTATTGATTCTGGCCTGCCATTAATTAACATTCATCAAATGTAGAGCTCCTTTGTGGAGCTGGTGGAAACTTTGATGCTTAATCCATTACATTTGCTTTTCCATTTCCATTTACCTCACCTCGCCAGTTACAGTTGTCTCTTCTTTTTTTTTTTTTCATCAGTCATTCCCATCTCAGTTTGCTTGGTTTGTCTCATTCATCACCCCCAGTTTCTTTGGTTCTTTCTCCCCATTCTGTTTCACTCTTCTCTGCTTTACTGGCCATTAAGTTGCTGTTCTTCCCATGTTTCTCTGTTCTTACTGATTTCTAGTCCCAGTTCTTCCCATCTTTCCTTCCTGCATGTTCCTCATTCAGAGTCATTCTTGAAATTTCTTTCCTTGAGTTTCCTTTAAGGATCCTTGCTCTGGCCACTTTGACATCACTGTTTCAGAAGACTTCAAATCTTGTTCTTTATTTAGATTGCCTGCCTTCTTCCTCCTTGCTGCCAGGGCCTGACACAGGACTACCTGTTCTTCCTTTTGCTTTGTAACTGGACTGCATCTGCCGTGGGCTCTCATGACTTGGAAGCGGGTGTCACGTTTTGGCAAGAGTATAGGCAGCTGAAAACTCTGCCTTATGGGCACTCTCAGAAACAAGAAGTTCTGGGAAGCAAGCCCAGGGCAAACAAACGGGAGCATTTTAGCACTGAGGAATTTATTTAACTTTTTGAAAGGAGTTGTCACGTGTCTATGAAACAGTGGGGAAAGAAAGGCAAGGGGAGACAGAAATAAGAGTAAAACTGGGCTAAAACATACTTGAGGCTCCCCTGAAGATGCTGCTGTTGTCCTGCTTAATGCTCCTGATGTACTCAAAGGGTGGGTCAGGTGATTGGCATAGCACAATGATGTTAAAACTTGGAATTTGTTTAATAAAAAAATTAGAAAAAAATACTCTTTGATTTAAAGAGTAAAACCAATTCAAATTAGTTTTGTTGGGAAAAGCTAAAAATAATAATTGTGTTGTCTTTTTAAAAAATAGTCAAGAGCATCCTGCACACTTGGCACTATGCTTGTATTGAAAAGAATTGTGTATATGATACAAATCTCCTTTATTTCACTTTAAAGAAAATCTGTTCTCTTTTTACGAAACCTTTCCTCACTGTACAGTGCTAAAAGATGGTGCCTCTACTTATATTCTTTAGTCACTTCTGTATTGTTTGTAATGTGAGGAAAGTTTGATTCTTACTGTGTTATGGTGTTGCTGACTTCCACTGTAGGTGCAGTCCTATGTAGAAGTAAATGTCCATCTGCCATGTTGTATTTGCTGTGGCAGCTGTCACAGAATGAGGGACAATTCAATTGCCAGTTTCACTTTTTTTCCACCCACTCACAGTATTTGGAAGATCTTCAAATTGAATCAGTACACAGGCTCCTCAAACAAAAGCTGTGAAAACAAAATGGGAAATAAACAGTGATTTTTGTTCCTTCAAAATGTCAGGCATTCAAAGAAGTAGTCTAAATTTACATTGGATAATTTTTCTACTCACATCTTTCTATGCTGCTCTGTATTGCTTTGTCTTCCTTTTAGTATGTTAATATCTTTGATTTTTTTTATATATAACTGTTGTTTTTTTTCCTCTGTGTAATCATAAAAAGCAGATATTTCAGGAGTATGGTAGTCACAATAAAAATTATCTTCATCCTCTCTTGTTCAGAGGGGGCTTTTGTGTTTGCATAATAAACATTTGTTTCAGGCTAACAGAAATGGAGTCAGCAGTTTTGCCTGGGCCGCTGTGTAAGGCATGAGCTGTACAGCAATCCTGCCTGCTCTGTGTGCTTTATAGGCAGGCTCAAACCCTCAGCCATGGGTATGGATTGGAGTGATATCAGGGAGTGATTTGCCCAGATTTCATGTGAGCTGTCAGATGCTGTTGGTTTATATTCACTGCTTTCTTAACTCGTTATTTCTGCACAGAACAGTTTGATTAGTGGTTATAAACTGAGTTGTGAATGTGTGCAAATCATTTACTAGAGTAGGCTTGTCCTTTTAAACTGCACTGGACACATCTGACAATTTACAAAGTGCTCATTGTATTAGCAGAAATTTTCAGTAAATCATTTGCTCTGGGAATAACAGTTGTACTACTTAAATATCATTTTGTTGGGCAGATGTTTTCAGGAAGAATTTGGAGTTTTGTTCTGAAAACAAAATATTCTGTACAACAAATACAGAGCGATGTGCCATGATCACACAGGAAGTCCATAGCTGAGTACAGTGCTGAACCTATCATCAGCCAAACTTTCTCTTGGGCCATCCTTCCTTTTAGGGTTTTACATTATTTATATTCTAGAGATTGTATCAGCTGTTTGGGTATAAAGATAGATTTTTATTTAACTTTTTAATTGTTAAGTCCTTAATTTTCAATGCTTATTTTTGTTTATAAACAGTAATGAGTAATTTCATCAGTGTGGGTCTTTTTCCTTTTGTTGTAGACTGATGTTCTACATTGTTTTGCCCGAAGAATTCTGCAGGTCATTTATTTTTCAAATATGTGATGCTGTAAAGACACAATTGAGATTCATTCCTTGTAGCTTATCTTGTAGCATCCTTAGGTGTTGAAATACTAGAAAGAAATTAACTTTTTAATAACTTTTCCCAAGTAAGTAGCTTTTCAAGTGCAAACACAATAAAATGTTAAACCTTGATCTGTTTCTTCAATGAGATACTTGTGTTTTGAGTCAGCTGTGTGTTTTAAAGGGGAGGGATGGCCAGGGATGTGCACCTTTTGTCCTAATAACTTTTTAATTATGTTTTTCTGCATTCCAGACTATAGATCTTGATGGTTTGTGAGTGCTGTTGTGTAAGCACTGTAGCAGTACAGACAGTAAGTTCTGTATTTTGTAGTGTTCAAAGAATAAAGATGTTGGATAAGTGATGATGATGTACTCTTTCTAGGCTCATCTTTTAGGTTTGCTCCAATTTGCTGTTCTTGTCAGCAAAATAAACATTATAGCAAAGATGTCAGCTCTCACGTTTCATTCCTTAATGTCCTTTGTTCGTGTGGAGGTTGGTTATTTATGGTTGTTGGCTGAGAATAGTAGTCACAATTTTATTTTGTGTTAGATCTGAAAGCATGTGATCATGTTTTTTCTCCTGTTAAGTCAGGGTGATTTCCTCTTAATGACTTTGAGTCTCACAGGTGCAAAATCACAGATTTGCAATCCTCTGAAACTGTTGAAATTCAAGGAGCAATTTTTCTGTAGAAAATATTGAGTGCTGATCTCATTCCTTCTCACCTCTGGGCACTGCTAATAGAAAGATTTGCTTTTTCTTCCAAAACATCTTACACAACAATATCTTTTTATCACGGACCTGCAGGCTGCTATTATGGTGTGTCTGCCTGCCCTTTACTGAGTGGCGCCTGACTTTGTGTGCAAAGCTGCCTCTGTGTCTGTTAGGTGGGAACGGGGTGTTCTCATTCAGCACAGGAGAGCAAATCAAGCACCTCTCCCTCTGCCTGGTAGGGCTGGTGAAGGCCTTACAAGGAGCATGGTACATTACAGTTTTGATCTTTCCAATAGGTGCTACTGTGACATTGTATAAAATCAGGGCTTTTGTAAGATAAACAGGGAATCTCCTTATTCACAGGTTTGTTTATTTTATGCTTGAGGTTGGTTTATATGATTCTTTATATCTTCCGTATGATTTGTATATCTTCCTTGGGCGTGGCTGCTGAAGTTGGGAAGGTCCGTATTTCATCCCCAGTTTCCAAATGACTGAGTGCCTCCTATTCTTTTTTCAAGAAAATTTATGTTTCAGGCCTTCAAGCAACATTTTCTTTTGTAGAAATCCAGTGTGAAATCGCTGCAAAAGTAGAGATGATTGTACAAAGAGTAGTGCTGAATTCACGGCCTGGTATGTATTTCTCTTCACTAAAGAAGCAATATGTTTGTTCCAATTGCCTAATGCTCAAAAATGGTGAAGGTAGAAACAGATGCTAATTTGAGATATTGTTATTTATGTATCTTAATATTGCTTACAGCAATAAAGTTTATTTAAAGTGCATTTATTTATATATAAATATATTATTTTCCAGTAATATAAATAAATATATTTGTAGCAAGTTTGTATACATTTATTAATAAAAGTAAATTGGATTAATATAGGTACATTTCTATTAAATATATAACATATTCAAACTGCATTTGTTTAGTCTACATGCAGATTTCTAAACTGTTGGGTGAGAAAAAAGGGTTCATGCGTAATATATGGTAAAACTGTAAGAGTAGGGGCTGAAAGTGAAGAAATACTAGGGAATGTGACTTTTTAGTTCTCACATTTATTCTTTTTGCAATATAAGAGATGTCTAAAATATTTTGTTACTATTAGTTTTTGTTTCCTTGTAGTAAATACTGAACCTTTTGTTCCTCTCATGTTTCAAAGGGTTTGTTTTTTAAGTTTACACTGTTGAGGTTTTGTTTACTTTCTTGCTTGCACATTTACCTTGTTATGGATCAGCACAGTGTTTTGAATAGTGAGTTCATAAATCCGATGTAGAAGACATTAAATTTTGGAGGGAGTATTGTATGCTGCTTAATGCTAAAATGGTTTTAAGAGTTAAGAACTACTGTGTGACCTGCAATTAAGTCTTTCAAATGGCACAGCAGGAGCCTGCTCTAGCTGTGCACTCACTGACTTAAAATAGGCAAGGCTGCCTGGCTGTCTCAGCACTGGTGGTTCCCATTGTCTGATTGATCTGCTGCATGTGGTACCAACCTGAGGATGAAGCCTCCAGTTCTGGGGTTCTGGCCACAGCTTTACGGATGTTTCTGGGAAGCTTTAATGTAAGGAAGTCTCTGTGAAGGGATGCCCTTGCAGCATGTGCAGTGGCTGTAGTCTCTATTCCCTCAGTCTCACTTGAGTCAGAAGAGGCAGAAAGGTGGGGGTAGTTGGTTGCAGTTTTACAACTGAGTAAATATATAGCTTAATATATTCTAAAAAGTACTGCCTTAAAAGAAGGCCTTCCCATATTGATTAAGGGGGGTTCTATATTGATTCATTTATTTGTTTAATAGGGAAGTTCTATATAGATTCATTAATTCGTTTAATTCTAATATAACTCTAGGTAAGAATGGAGTACCAGTGGCTGAAAACTTCCGACTGGAGCAAAGTACAATAGCAGATACAGTCCAAGCAGGACAAGTGCGTGTTAAAACTCTCTATCTCTCAGTGGACCCCTACATGGTAGGTGATGGACTTAGAGCTAAGCCAGAATTTTTGAAAGTACCTTCAACTCTGTACCTGTCATGATGTTTAACACCAAAGTTACCAATCACAGAACAAATACGTATCTAGTGTAACTTATTAATTATATTCATTCTGATGAAGTTATATTGGGAAGGAATTTGGCCTTAATATGCTTGGGATATATATAGGAATATGACTTTACTGGACCAGGAAGAGACTGTGAGCCCTTTTACTGGACCAGGAAGAGACTGTGAGCCCTGGTATGCCATTACAGATTTGTTTGTATCAGCTTCTTCTGTACTTGGCCTTTTTTACGTACTTATTTTTCCAGTCATGCAAAATTACAGAAATCATGTGGTTGGGAGAATTGTGGGTTGAAATAGAAGTGAAGGTGGAAGAAGAACCAGACAGACACAGTCCGTTATAAAGAGAATTCCAATCATTTATTCCCTCCATAGATGGCAATCATAGAAAATAAACCAGTCTAGATTTCAAGAAAGTACATTTAGCTTGGGAATTATGGAAAAGTTTAAGAAGTACTAGCTGAAGCTACAGGGGAAACTGCAAAGAAAATATGTCACATTTCAAGATGTTTCATTAAACACATCTCTGTCAGGGATGGTCTACATATATTTGAGCTCTTTGGTACACAGACATGAACTAAATGACTCATAGGCGTTTTCTTTCCCCAGTCCTGCGTTTCTAGCATTCCTTCAGTTGAGGAATGGCATTTGCAGGATTCTCATCAGACCGGAGCCAGTCATCATCAGTTGTGCCTGGTGCCTTTGAGGCAACATCTGTACAATGTGTTGGCTTTGGTAACACTGCTGGAAAAGATCAGGATGGTCCATCCTCCTTTTGTACTGAGCAAACAAGAGGAAAGAGGGATCTAAGAAAAGATTGTGAATATTTGGGGCTTAGTGAGAGGTTTTTGAGTGGCCCTTTGTGTTTGAAGAGCTAAATACATCTTCATCCCCCACTCAACTTGAGCTGCTAAGTTGTGTTCCAGCAGAGCGTTTCATTAAAGCCTTGTCTTCCAGCGCTGCCGAATGAATGAGGACACGGGCTCGGATTACCTGCAGCCCTGGCAGCTCTCTGAAGTCGCTGACGGTGGGGGTATCGGCGTTGTGGAGGAGAGCAAGCACCACAACTTCGCTGAAGGAGACTTTGTAACGTCCTTCACTTGGCCTTGGCAGACAGCGGCAATTCTGGACGGAGACTTGCTACAAAAGGTAATACAAATGCAAAGCCCGGGCTGTGACTGTTTTTTGCCTAAACCCCTTTTATTTCCCCAAACCTCTTTTTTTTTTTCTCCCTAAATAGCTGCTAATGACTCTATTTTTTCCTTTTTTTGTGAAAAACAAGCATACCTTATTGAAGCAATCAGTTCTTAAATGGCAGATCAACTCATAGGTGCCAAAATTTGTATCAATTTATTTTTTTCCATAATAATTTTGCTCGTTAACAGACAGGCCAGTATTGTTTTAATTACTGGGTTTAAAAAAAAAAATAAATCCCTGAAGCTGCTTCAGTTGAATAATTCTCTTAATTATTTTAATAGAACTTCTTGTTCATGAGAGTGTAACTGTAAGACATAAAAGGCTTTGGGTATATTTAATTTATTTTTCTAACTTGTGTTATTAAAAGCTTTTACTTGAGGTTTTACATTCACATAAGGAAGGGTATTCGATATTAAGTTAAAAGTGGAGAGGTTTCAGTGCATTAGGGATATTGTGTTGATTGTTTCTCATAACAGAAAATTACTGTAGTCTTAAGAATTTATACTTCCTTCCTTTAGGACTCTTAGTCACTGATCTGCAAACACGATATTTGATAAAATGGTGCATTTTTATATGCTAGCCTAGGGATAGTTCACCATTGCTGGAAACTTCTTATCTCCCAACTGCTTTTTAATACTTCTATAATTTTTGTCAGTTACTTTGTTTAAAAGCTTTTTCTAAAACCACAGAGACATAACATTTTTGTGCAAACTTGTTGTTAGAATAGAGCTACAGATAGCTCATCCCTACCAGTTGTACTTTGCCTGGTAAATATCCTGAGCTAGTTTTCTACCTTCAGGCGGACAAAGATCAAAACCTTACCTTAGAAACAAAAGACCTCCTACCTATGTTTCTGTTCCCTAGCTGGTTCCACAGCTGGTCAATGGACACCTTTCCTACTTTCTGGGTGCAGCTGGCATCACGGGACTGACGGCGCTGCTGGGGGTCAGGGAGAAAGGACACGTGGCTGCGGGTGCACGTCAGACCATGGTGGTGAGCGGAGCGGCCGGTGCCTGTGGCTCTTTGGCCGGCCAGGTAGGTGTAGGCTTCGGGCATACCAGCACGCTCTGTTACCAAGTTGTCTCTTCTGAAGCATGCTGATTGTTAAACAGGCAGATAAAATCTTTGTAAACATGAGCAGGTATAACCCTGTGGGAAAGGCTGGTTTTACAGACTTGGCACAGACCTTCACTCTGAAGGACTTTACATATGAAACTCAAGTTTCATGAAATAGGGAGAGGAGAAAACAGATGGTGATTACTTGTTGCTAGCACAAGTAAAATAGATGGTATATATACATATATTTATTATATATTTATATGGTAGCCTGCCATTCCAGCTTTGTATTGAGTGGAGACTTTTCCTTTTTTAATCTATTAAAAAATATCAATGTGGTAAACCTTTTGTACTGTATTCCATGACATCCTTTGTGTCTTGAGATTTACAGTCCTTTTATCCACCTCTGCTTTGCAGAACCTGTTTGCAGTGTGTATGTACATATCTACAAATATCTCTCTAGATATTCATATACACAAACAAAATTGATATTAAGCAAACTTTCAATCTACTAATAAAGAGAAGCTATGAAGAAACAATGCATGAGCAAATCTATGAAGATTGTATTTAAATCAATTATTGTCTAATTTTTTTTTCCTTTTATTAGTTATGGTAATCGGCAGATGGTGGTTTTCTGTTATATTTGGTTCTCTAGTACTGGCAGTCATTGGTAATTCCACAAACGTTCTTCTGCAGTCATTGAGTTTGAAAAGATGGCAAATTTTGATTGCACCTGCCCTGTGTCTAGTTGTGAGGAGGGAGTGACAAGAGGCAGTTGTGTTGCATGACATGGGAGTGTTTGCTGCTGGGGTTTAGTGGGGTGGGAATAACTGTAACACCCCCTAGGAATCCCTTTCTTCCACTGGTCCTTCTATGCAGATGAATGATCTAATCTGTCTTTATTGTTTGGGGTTTTTGGTTGGTTGGTTTGTTTTTAACTGTGTGCCTGCAGATTGGCCGTCTGGAGGGCTGCTCTAGAGTGGTGGGGATTGCTGGCACAGATGAAAAGTGCTCCATTTTGGTCCAAGAAATGGGGTTTGACGCTGCTATCAATTACAAGAAGGGGGATGTGGCAAAGCAGCTACGCGAACTCTGCCCAGGTGGTGTGGATGTTTACTTTGACAACGTTGGTGGAGACATCAGTGATACAGTTATAAGTCAGGTGATTATTCCAGATGTCTGGTTTATTCTAGTCATTCTCCAATGTCTGCATGCCCAGCTTTCAATTAATTTGTACTGGAGTCCAGCCTGTCATACAGCACAGCCGGCTTTCCACTTCAGTGATCAACTTCAGGGGCTGATCCTGGGTGCCCATAGTAAGATAACAATTTCCTAGTCCTTCTATTTAGTGCCTTTTTAAATTACACTGGGCTGTATAGCAGTTATTTTTCCACTATTGCCTTGCATTTTTACCTATTTGAATGTTGCCATAGATTGGGAATGCAATGAATGAGACTGCATGCAATTCTCCCACTCTTTTATAGGAAGTGGGGCTAGTGAAAATATTGCAATAACATCTCTTGCATCTGAAAAATTTAGTTTCTGAGACTGAGGAATGTAATTTTTCTCATTTTATCCTGTCCCAAACAGATGAATCAGAACAGCCATATCATCCTGTGTGGACAGATTTCTCAGTATAACAAAGACGTGCCTTATCCCCCTCCACTGCCTCCTGACACAGAAAAAATACAGAAAGAAAGAAACATCACAAGGTACATTTCTCCTCCAGAACGTGTGACCAGGTTCCAAGCAGATTGTTCATATGATGTTTGGAAGGTAGTCTGTAATCCGCAGTAGCTACTTCTAATTGGAACAGAATGTTGCCATGCCTAAAAAGGAAAACATAATCAAGATATCAGTTGACTCTTTCTGTTACATTTGTCTTTAACAGCATAAAAATATGGCAAAAGATGATGTTATATAGAATCATAGATGTCAGGTGTTACATTTTGTTTGAGGTTGCTTGATTTAGTCCTATAATCCCTGACAATTCTTTAGTACAAGGGAAGGTGTTGCTATAGTTCTGTTCTCAGATGTTTTGCAAAGTGCCTTGTCTCAAAATGTCATCGTTCAGGCAGAAGGATGCAGCTGATGCTGTGATTTTATTAGAATTACATTTTTAATATTTGGGGATTTATTAGATAATGGAACTGTAGGTTTGACATATATATGGGTAAAACGTTTTTATTATGTTCTGACTGGGAATTTCTGAATTTCCTCTTAGGATTCAGATGGAGCTAAGGCAGAGATTAGGAGGAGAGTCTTAGGCTTTTCAGTCGTTGCATTGTGGGACATTTGGGGGACTTGATTTCTGCACAAATCAATTGATCTCTTCTAATTAAAATCTTTTCTTGCCCCGTTACTGGTGTCCGCCCTTTTAAAAAATGGATAAAATTAGTAAAATACACCATGGTGTATAGTAGAATTCTACCATAGTAGAATGCAGTGGAGAATTTAGTCAGTATGTTCCTAAAAGTAATTATAATTTTTGATTATCATTTCCATTTCTCACTTGCTATGGAAAGCTGTGACAGCAGGATATGCGGAATTTTGGGGAGCCTGAAAGTTAAGTTATTCTCACCAATTAGTTGCAGTATGTCTAATTATTCTCCCTACCACTGGAAAAAAAGAAAAAAAAAAGGAGATGAAAAATAGTAAGAGGAATTTGCTCACATTTTATAGATACTTACTCCTTCTAGTGATACTACTTTACTACTTGATTTTTGTTACTCTTCTCTCTCTGATACTTGACGAAATTATCTAAGACTGATGTTACTGTCAAGCTCCCACTGCAGGAAGTTGTCAGAACAAACTGGCAAGGTCAGGAGCTACATTTCCTTATAATTCATGCTCATAACCCTTCAGTTTCAACAGGGCTGTTTTCTGAAAAGATTTTTAAAGATTTTTTAAGTACATTGACCAAAATTTCTTAAATCAAAGCTCATTCTTTTCTTTCACAGGGAAAGATTCTTGGTGTTGAACTACATGGACAAACAAGAAGCTAGTGTATTACAACTCTGCCAGTGGATCCAGGAGGGTAAACTGAAGGTGAGAGCTTCTAGGTTTAATCTATGGCCTTTGATACTATCTCCTACTACAAGAGGACTCATTTCTTTGTCTCTGGCTCTCTAACTGTGCCTCAGGATTGAACAGACCTTTAAAAAAATGAGTAAGTATAACTGAAAGCTTATTAGGTAGCACTATTTTAAAAGATACCTGCTGAGGATGGTCTGACTGTACTATGACAGACTTCTCTCATTACATGCTACTCATGTCTGTATTCTTTATTTCAGCATAGGGTGCAAGTGCTTTTTTACTGAAAGCTTCAGACTCTCAAAAATATGTACTTTCAAATACCTGATCAGTTAAGTGCCCTGAATGCTTTTGAGGATCTTGCCAGAAATTTTACTTCAGGTGTTATAATCACCATTTATTACTTTGTAATGAGTATATGCTTAACCAGGCCTTCCCTGTGGGGTCTGTCTGAATTAGTTTTTGTTTCTTCAAGTGATCAGTAATCTTCCTGGGAAAATATCAAGACATTAAATTTTGGTGGGGGCAGGGATTTGATTGAAGAAATAAATCACCTGCAAATTTATCAGAAAACAGTCATGCCTCTCTTGATGAAAGAATCTGGTCCAAACAGAGCCCTGTCGATTGTAGTGAGAGAAGTCTTTAGATTTTGGTGGTGTCTATGGCAGTTTCTTGGCATGTTTCTAAGCAATGTGAAATGCTACTCTTGTTTGAGGAAAACTGAAAGGACTTGTTTGCATTGACAGGTCAGAGAGACTGTGGTAGAAGGCTTAGCAAACATCGGTGGTAAGATATTTATATCATTTTTGAAGAATAATAACCTGATTATATACAATGACATTAGAGGTTAACTACCTCCTTTGTTTCATTTGCCGATTTAGATTTTTGTATTTAATGAAAAACATTATTTTTATGTTATAATAATTTTTTCACTAATTTTTAAAATGTTCTGTAAGAGAATTATTGTATATTTAAAACATCATTGAGTATAAATTTAGATTTTTTAGTTGTTTTTTTAGTACTGAGTGGAATTTATTCTCAGACTGCTACTTTAGCAGCTGGTGATAGTCATCCTGATCTTAGAGGTTTAAGTAGGTGCCCCTTTCTTCAAACTTGTGTTTAAGGAAATGCTTTTTTTAAATCCTTGAACTTATACTTTGAAAATGCAATATCTAACAGAGGTTGTTATTGGATTTGCTAACAAAAAAATAAAATGAAAAGTGCACACAAGAAAGGGCAAAGCATATTACTAGAGAAAGTAAAAATTAATTTCTTTTAATAGAACAAAATGTCTGTAGCGTGTTCAAAGTATCTGTGTAACAAAGGAAATATAAAAATGAAGGAGGTCTGGTGACATGAGCCATGTGATCCAAGATGTGTTGTAAGAATGCTTCCCTTTCAAGGAAGAGGGAGAAGTATGATTTAATCCATTTAGTCATTACTCTCACAAGATTGAAAACTAGTAGAATTAAGTGATAAATAAATCTTATAGATTTCAATTTATTCTAGTCATTGCTAATTCCTCCTTACTGGTATACATATGTATTTTGAAGTAACTTGGTCAAATGTATATGTCATATATCATACTTTCCTACTTTGTTCACTCAAAGGTATATTCTTTTGCACCAGCTTCTTCCATTATTGTGCAGTATTTATAAACCTTTTCTTTCACAAATGTTTGTGTGACCCACAGCATCTGTGGGCTGTCCAATCATGTCTTGTCTCTCTTTGCTGTGTGGGTGACATATCACAAAAGCAGCAAATGTAGTCGTTAACTTGTATAGGGTCAAACAGTTGCTTACAGATATTTTTTTTAATTATTACACAAAGCTGCCCATAGCAGTTTATTACAGGCTAGCTTATTTTTTTTTTAATCCCCTTCTTAATTTAGCACATCATTAAGGATAAATATGATTAGGTCCAAAGTGCTATCTCTCCTTTTTGGGGAGCTACTTAATACATTTGCTTCTATTTGCTTTGGTTTTTTTTCAGAAGCTACGTGGCTTGTTTTGCTTGGCACTAACTTATTTCATTATTTCTCTTGAAGCTGCTTTCCAGTCCATGATGAATGGAGGCAATATTGGAAAACAGGTCGTCTTAGTTTCGAAGTAGAAGTCATTAGTTTGAGAAAAATAATTGCATTCTGTCTCTAACAGTGGGCAAATTTTTACTTATACTAATTTCCATTTCTTAAATAAACCATTAAGCTGTTCTGTATGTACTGAAAGCAGAGATTTTGGGATGCTAATAAATTAAATTGAACTGGAAACAGCAATGCAATCATTTGTACTCGAAATGAGTAATACATTCTTGACATGATTTTGACAGTTGCCGCCTACACTTGCAGCTGTTTAATGGGTGTGGTTTGAAAGAACATCCTGTGTTGTCCCAAGCACAGGCTCATCACCTGGTTGGTGTGTGACAGCACTTCACCAAGGTGAGGAATTCCTATTTCTTTATTGCATTCTGTGCAAATTAGGAAATTAGGGGGCAACCAACAAAAGTCTGGCTCATCATCATCAAAACTTTACACTCTTTACACATTTTAGCAAACAAAGCCATCAGCATTCATTGGTTACAATTGATATAGCTTTTTCATTAACTAGTACTCAGACCCTTATTTGCCAGTTATGTCTCTTGCTTCTCATGCTAATTATTCCAGATGTGCCCTTCTTCCTCCCATTCCATTTGGGGACCTGTTTTAACTTGATGGTCAGGGGGTTGGTGGTTGTGATCTCCCCTGCCAGGATTACCTTTCCCCCAGTTCCTGCTCAGTCCTGCAGACTTCACTCCAGGGACTCTCATCCTGACAGCCCATTTATTTTGGCATTGTGTTCCCTTTTCCTTAAAACAAAGGATTAGCCATGACTACAAGTTTCACTGTGCAATTGCTTAATCATAACTGCCTAGCTATAGCTACTGATTAACAACTAAAAAAGCGCAAAGTTTGATTCAAATCTTGAGGGAGTAAATAACACAATATTTGCTGAAGAGATACTCCAGAGTGAGCTCATCTCTGGCACCATGAGTTGACACACCTTCCAGGAGTCCTCTAGACAGTTATTTTTCACAACTGGAACAAAATGTGATAAAATTTTAACATTCCCAGCACTATTATTTTTATAGAAATTCCTTAGTAATCCACACAAGTCAGGAGTCTATTAAGAGCTGTGATGTGAGGGGTGATTCAGAGTAAGATCATGCTGAGATACTGATTCCTTACCATAATAAAGACAGCTTGACTGCAGTAGCCTTCCAGTAGTTAGGTAAGCTATGGAGGGCAATACAAGTTCTAGTGGCATTAGTCAAATGGTTTTAAGAAAAAAAGATAGGGACAAAGTAAACCTCACCTTGATATCCCCAGTGTTTACTGTTCCTACAAAAGTATTCCTTTACTTGTGAATCCTGGTTCATATCACCTCTTAAGAATAAAAAGCCAAAGGGAGAAGATTCTATAAATCAAGGGCCATCAGTTATAAAAAAACCTGTGTTTTTTCATCTTGTCCTAATTTCTTAATATTTGCAATAGTGTGGCTCTTCAGCTGTCATACATTTTGTACTGTGAGAGGTGTCATTTAACAAAGGGTGACAAATAACTGGTAACAAAAATCCAGTATGCTTTGGAGGTTGGTTCTCATGGTAATTAGTCCACCCGCTCAGTCTTTCTCTTCTTTTGGGTTGGTGGGTTTCCTGAGTCAGTGATTGTGATCTCCCCATGTCGGAATTACCTTTATCCAGTCAGAGCCAATTTCAGCCCAGTTGCTGAGTTGTCTTTATTAGTTTCTTCCTCTTCTTGGGAGTTCTGCCAGATGTCCTTGTGGCCTGTAAACTCTGCATTCTTTGTGTCCTCTGTCAGTAGTACATTCTCCCCAAGCTTTGCTAACCTCCCACTATGCCTGAGATCGATCATGTCAAGCCCTAAACTTTAAGGAGGCCCACAAGTACTTTGTCTTTCTAACACCTGGGCATCACTTAGAGCTTGCTTGTTAGTTGCTACCTGTTTTATGGATTATATTTTCTTTCTTATTGATTAGGCTTGAAAATATATAAATATCAAATATCAAAGAACATCCTTTCTTAAGAAAATTTTTACACAATTTACAACAATAAGGCAGGACCCTGTTTCATAACCCCCTCCTGATTCTCTGTAACTCTCTGGGCAAATGGTTAATTATTTCTGTCTTTTGAGATGTCAGCATCATAATCAGTCTCTTCCCTTTTATCTCATTGTTTTAGTATTGCATTCCATGTTTTTTTAGGTCAAGCCGTTCTCCTTTTCCCAAAACCAGACCCATACATCTGTTTCTTATCTCCATCAACACAGCTGGTGGTGTTCCTCAAACAGGGTTCAGTACCTGGTGTGCAAAGGCAGTATTTGGCCCAGAGCCAAGATATTTGGTTTATGTTTGCACCAAGATGGGTCCTACGTAGTAAATTCACAAAGACAGCTTGGAACGCATGCATATTTATACATTTCAGATTTGCCTCTCTCTCTCTATGTAATACATACTCACTTTTACTCATAATTGACTGGCATCATCTTTGCTAACTAGGTCCACATGTGCATAGCTGCTCGTCTTTTGAGTCAGTGGGTTTCTTGAGTCCATGGTCAGGATCTCTCATTGCCAGAATTACTTTTTGTCTAAGGACACCATTTCTGAGCCAAAGCAGTTCACCATCTTGTTTACTTCCTTGATTTAAGATGGGCCCCTTAGAACTTATTGGCTGGGGTCCTTGTTTCTTTGCTCATCTACTGATCCCTTTAGGTCATCTTGACTTTCTGGCACTATCCAGCAATTTTTCTGTGTACACTGAACAGTAACTCTTGTAACTCATACAGCGCTGGCACAACTTCTAGGAAATAAGTACAGTCTTTTATACAAAAAGTTGTCAAGGGAAGAGTCATACAAACACTGATGAATAGTCACTAATGCTTAATCACTGATGCCCATGACAAAATTCCTAATGCACATGTGCAGATCTTGGTCCAGTTCATTATGTTATCATTTACACAGACATATTTTCCTTGGGGGGTGTGGGGGGTGTCTCTTAGTATTACAGTAATCTAAGGTAATTCTAAGTTACATTTTCCTTCTATCAGATATCAAGTTACTATTTGACATTATCTTCTGTTACAGTTTCTGCTTGAGCCTCTTTGAAAAATTGGTTGTTAACTAAATAAGGATTTATAGTATATATTTATAGTATATATTTATAGTATTTTGTTCCTGGGGCCTCTTCACATAGCATTCCATTCCTGAGGACTCTGCACTTCTCCATTATTTAAGCCCCGATTGTTATGGTTTCAAAACTGACCTACAAATGCTAGGGACTTTTTGTGACCTTTTGTGCATTTCTAGCTTCATGTGACATCATGACCACAGTAAGGAAGTTCAGCTACAATCTTTATAAATAAGCACTTGCAAAGGGTAATAAAATGTAAACAGTATTGGGCAGAGACACTTTTTTTCCTTATTTTTGGTTAAGCCAGTCTTCTGCTTTGTATTTATTAGTCTTGTGTATTCCCATTTCTATCCCATCTCCCTTTGTACCTTGAAATATTGCTGTTGTCTGCCCTATATTTCATTTTCTTCACTTCTGCTTTCTTCCCTTCCATTTTCATCCCTTTCCTGTTTTTTGGTTGGTTTGTTTGGGGTTTACTGTTTGTTTAGTTTAGTTTAGGTGGGTTTTTTTGTTGGTTTTTTTTTTTTTTTTTTTAGTTCGTCTTGTTTCTTGTCCTACTTTTTGGCTTCTTCATCGACAATGAGAAAAACATGGTGTTTTTCATAAGAGCACCTATTAGTGTTTAGTGCTAAGCTGTGCACCTGAATGTCAGGATTTCATGTAAAATGTCTCCAACACCAGGAAAAGACCTTTCCAGCCCAGACATAAATGTTTCTTACTGCAGTTTAGAGTAGCTGTTGTTACAAAAGTGAAGAGACCTGAGGCAGATGCCTTTCAAATAGCTTAATCTCTTCATTCAATATTTTAATGCACTGATTACGGAAGAATAAAGTGCAGGATTACTTAGCCCTGTTTCTAACATTGCTCTTCTCTTTTGCTATACTACCCTTCTCTTTACTGGCTTCTCTTTCACAGTGGGAAATGTTTATATAATCCATAAATAGACTACAGGGGAGAAAAGAAGATCACAGGCAGGTGGCATTATCCCATAATTAGAAATGGTAGCAGCAGCTGGAATAAGCTTCCAACTGAGAAAATACTTTGTGTGACAACTCAGAACTCTTTAGGAAAAGCACAGAGAGAAGCAGAAATGAGACACGATGTTTTAGCCATACTAATGCAGAATTTTGCAACCAGAAGTATAGATTCAAAGTAGTAAGATAAAAAGTAGTGAAATTTAGTTTTGCTACAGTACTCTGGTCTTTGTGGAGTGATGATAAGAGTGCTGTATGTGCAACAGACCCAATTCTCTGTTAGACAGCCAGCAGGAACCAAGAAACAAGGCTCCAGGGAGGATAAGTAAGAAAAAGATGACTCCATAAATTTGCAAAATGAGCGTGAAGCAGAGGAGGATGGCTCTATAAACCCAGTAAACAAGGAGACAACACAGGAACCACTGCCTGATAAGGCCACAGAAGAAGTTTGCTTGACTTTTGTGCTAACCTTTAGTCATTAGCATAGTAAAATATATTCCCATAAGGCACTTTCCCATAAAACACGGGTGGCAAAATAAATGAATGGTGTGCCTGTAAATGACGGCAAGAAAATGTATAGCTGATGACTGCAGGGGGAATGCTGCTATTCCAGGGGTTGGGATATATACACGTGGGTTCTGGCACTGCAGGTGTGCCGGCTCTGTGGCTCCCCCGCCCAGCACTGCTCTGCACACCCAGGGAATGCTCCCCTCAGCTCTGTCCGTCGGCTTCTTGCACACCTGGTGAGAGAACCCCCAGCACAGGAGTGCGGGGGCCACAGCCACGGAGCCGGATGGTGCTGCTGTCCTGGTAGCAGCGAATCAGACAGGCCAGGTCTGCAGCGCGCACCAACCCCCGCATCAGGGACCCACCGAACCCGCTGCAGCGCCCCAGAGAGCTCTTTGGGAAGCCAAAGGGGGCTGTGTGTCAGCTCTCCTGGACCCCCAGAGTTTTCCAGATTGGTAAGTGCACTTTTGTTCCTCTTTCTCCTTAAAAAAAGTAAATTTCAGCCTCCACATGAGCCACGCGTGAATGCTCAGTGTGGGGGCTTAATCAACCAGTGGGTTCAAGTGGTGTGCAGTGCAGACTATTGGAGAGGCCAGCCTAAGGGTAAAAGTATTGGGTAACATATTTAACAATGGGAACAAGTCAAAAGATACAAAGTATTTTATTGTCACTTCTTATTCTCTCTAATCACATAAAAGTAATCTAATTCTGAAATGTCATTTTATTATCAATTTTTTGGTATTGTATCTCACAAATAAATTTCACACCCTCTGATTATTTAACAGCTTTGCAGAACAAACTTTTCTAGCAACAAATGATATTCTTTATTCTCTTAACAGTGTATTTAACTCATGTAAATGGGTGCTCTTTCTCTCTTTTTCCTATTACACTGAAGACATTACATTATTATTAGTATTACGTTACTATTTTCCTATACCATTGAAGAACAGAAATGCAGGAATAGGAAAATTGTCACCTGTTAGAAATAACAAAAATCCTTGTCGTAGTCAATATTTTATTCCACTTTATTTTCCCATGTATTCTACTACAGCCACTGCTGTTTTTTTCCAGAGAGACCATAAATAAATTAGCCCTGTTTTTTTTTTTGTTTAGGGGCCATAAATAAGTTACTGTAAAATTACCTGAAGTATTTTAAATGTTCCACTCACAGCAGGTCTTTTGTGAAGCAATGCAGTATTCTTTACAGATCAAGGCACCTCAGCTTTCTTGGCTCTGGATCACTGCATTCTTCATTAAGGTAACTAACTGTTCTATCATTTTTGGACTTTGAAAAAAAACGAAAACAAAGAAATGAGTTTTCTTAGGTCACTCTTTGGTGCATTTGGCTGAGACCCAGGAACACAGCTGAGACCCAGAAAAACAGAAATTACAGACCTTACAGGCATCAGACCTTCTTCAGCCTCGCCCATCCTAAGGACACTGTGTCCATTCTTTGCTTTGAAGCTGAAAACCCCAGCACCAGTGCTAATTCACTGTCCTTTCACGAGTCATGGCTGGGAGGGCTGGCAGCTTCAGCAGAGGAAAATGACTCCTTCCAGAGAGCAAGCTTGTTAGTTAGCCAGCACTCCCAGGGCAAGAGCTATGGGCCACAGCTCAGGTAAACATGAACACAAATGCATATACACACTTTACAGCCTATAATCTGCTTGTATACAGCATTATGAAGTGAAAACATGTATAGGCATAGGACTCTGCCTGTGAAGGCCACTACAGCACCTTTGCAGTCAGTATTACTTCATACAGACATCTGGTCTAGTCTTGTAAAATCACATCAGCCCTGAAATAGAAATCAAATTAAGCACAAATCCAGAAGCTCATCAAGTTCTATGCTCATTTTTTGCAGCATTATAAAAATCAAGAATTTAATTAATTAAAAGTGTTTTTCCATTCACAGTAGTAACAGGCAAACACTTCCATTTGTGAGCCATATGGACATATCTATCTCAGTATCACTAAAAAAACCTCATTGATGAGATCATGACACAGTTTACTGTATTGCTGTATAATGCATGAGTGTATTATATGACACGTATTACACAGTATGTTGTATAATACAAGGAAAGTGCGTATTACAAATTGTACACTTACTATTGAATACAGTTCTGTAGCAGTGCAGGTGCAGCTTTGGATCTTACCACCTAATGGTTGGGGTGTATGGAATTCCAGCATCACAATATGAGAAGGTTGTACCTTGACAGTTTTTAAGAGAGAACTTGGAGTACTTATACTGTACTTCAGGAGCTTTGACAGTTTTTTATCTCTGTTATGTAAGTTCTGAGCTCTGATGATTTCAGAGTCCAGGTTTTATAAATGAGAGCTGCGGTCAGTGCCACCAGCCACGTTCTCATTGGGGAGAGGAAGAAGGCCAAGGTGCCGTATGTTCGCTGCAGGAAATAGCAGGAATAGACCTGCCAGGCCAGGAGCAGGGCCATTGCCAGGTGAACAAGCGCAGCCGCGAGGCGGCGGACCTGACGGATGTGGGAACGGAAGCTGTGGCCCTGGCACCGCAGCAACAGGCACCAGCACAGATAGGCCATCAATGGCAGGTTGAAAAACATCATCTGAAAGGAAGAGCAAAGGAAAATAAGACAACGAGCAAGCCAAGGATTCTGGGTAACATCTATGAAGGCTTAAAAACATATGCACAGATAAAGCTGTCCCATTCTAAGGGCTGAGTACAATTCCCAGAGGTGGAATCTCAGGATACACCTCCATGACTCTGCAGCTGATAAAGCTGTGACTGCCTGTGCTTGAGTCCCAGGCCACGCATTCCTGCCCATTCCTTTCCAGTAGCATGCATCTAACATTTCCTGGAACTGATTCAGGGAGCTAGACTTAGCAAAAAATTAGCACTGCAAAAACAGATGGTCTATATGTCAGCTTAATTCTGACCCAGCCCACTGCATTGTCACACTGGTACAAGGGAAACACCATGAAGAAGGAGGCAATGCTGGTTTGATCCTCTATCTTAAATGCCAAGGAATGACACTTTGTCTTTCAGATTAATGGGGAAACCACTCCTGGTGGACTCATGTGTGCTTCGAGAGTGACATCTACTGATCTGAAGGGCTATTAAGGCTGCAAAGGCTGCCCTGGCCACTCAGTTTTTTTGCTTAATCACTGTGTGTGAGCCAAGGGCAAAACTAGAAGATTTATAGAAAAATTTAGAGTTGTAAATCTGTAGAGACAGCCTCTAATCCAGATATCCAGGGAGTCCAAAGCAACATAATTTTATTAGTGAAAAAGAGAAGTTTGTGAAAATAATGCACAACCTCCTTCCTTTCTGCCCATTAAATCTGCAGAAAGGTAAGAAAGACCTCTTATAGTCAGGCATGGTCACTAACCTCTCTACTTCTAAGACTTTCTTTATAAAACTATTTCAAAAAAAAACAACCTGAAAAAAGTCCCTGAGGAAAAAAAAAGCTGGTTTTTAGCCTTTATTTTATAAATACTCACCTGTAAAATCCCAACCACAAATGTCATACTGCCTTGTAAAAAGGCACCACCAACAAACACCCCAAAGGAAAAACAGGCCCCCATCTGGCCATCTATCAGTTCACCTACAAACCATGGTCCTGCAGGAGAGGAAACCAAACATCACCATCAGGAAACACAACAGAGACACAGCCCTTTCCCACACGGCCCTTTGTACCCTGAGACTTCCTTACTGCTTGTCCATAGTAATAAGCCTCATGTTTTCACATTCAGCAAACAGCAGTCTGGTGTGAAAATACCACAGTATGACAGGGGGTGGTGGCATACAATGAAAATACTTTTGAATTAGTTTCATATCTGTGACAATTTTCAACACCACATATATCTTCCTTCTGAGAGAGGCAAAAAGGTGGGTCCTTTCAAAGGGTAGCTTTTTCCCAGAATTACTGTAACATATATGAAAAATGTGGTCACAAACAATTCCAGCCTGGCTCAGCATAGAAATTAAAATAGGCAGGCTGCTCTGTGTTATGCATACTGCACTGAATAACAAGAAAATAGCTATTTCAGTAACATGTTATCAGAGGAAACTAAGCTCAGATTGTTAGCTCTGATGATAACAATCAAAAAAATAAGTGAAAACCAAACTAAATTTAAAAATACTCACTTTGCTTTCAGAGTAATTTAACAATCTAAATTAGGTTCTTACAAATAAACCTTTAGTCTCTTTAGACATTAATTTTTAAAGTTCCACATAGCTTTTGTAAGTTAACTATATTTTCTCCATTCTCCAAGATGCTAGAATTCTTAATTTCCATCAGGAGCTAATGTGTAATTTCAAAATACTAATTTATGTCCTCCAATACTCTAGGCTACTTACCCAGAATGGTGTATAAATTCAGAACCAAAACTGAGTAATAGAAGGTGTTTGTTTTACTGAAGACATGAAGAGAATACGAAGTCAGAGTAAGTAATCCTGGATTTTCTAAACAGAGACAACATTTAAGAAAAATACACTTATTTCAGACTGCAACACCTCCCCAGATATATATGTATGTATAATACTGGTCTTTCTGAAACAAATCTGCACATTATTTACTCATTCTTTCAAATAAGCAATGTAAAAATATTTGATATGCCTACAGAAAAATGCAGAGGAATGCATTACTAGTACGGTGACAACTGAAAGTAAAGAAGCAATAAATACAACAATCTATATTACAAACAGCAGAGGAACCTGCCCTTCTAAGGGAATACACTTACTGTATGTAAATAATACTGAACGACCATTCTATACCCAGAAAATGAAGTTAGCTAGAATGAAAAACATGGAGAAAGTATGTATTAAATGAAAAGTAACAGAATCAAAACAGTAACTGCAAACCCGGAAAGGCAGGTCAGCATGGACTAGATTCATTGGATTTCCTTTGATTAAATCTACTTTAGTGAGATCTGATAGCAACTCAAAATTAAGGCTAGGCATTAAAATAACGTTATTCTGACAAGTGTGTGGTATTAGCAGAAAAAAAACAGTATTAGCTCACTAACCAAAGCAGACAATTCACAGATCAAGAGAGCCTTCCTAAAAAGTTAGCTTGTAGACTTACACCTATTATGCAGCCTTCTCACAAAGAATTAACCCCCAGAAGGCAAGCTTCACTTTTGGAAATCAAAAACTCTAACAATTTTGTTCACTAATTTTTCAAACATTTCAAACATAGTCCACATGGACCTAGCTGACCACAGAGTCAATTTCTTTAATATTTAGCTGATGAATTCCATAAAGGCAACTGAAAATCTGATCCTTTTCTATATAGGCAGTTGCTGTAGTTCCTCAGGATGCTACATGATTAGGAGTATAAAAGAAGGGACAACACTGACATGAATAGGAAGGGAGTTGGCTTCCAGAAAATCTCATTAGTAAGGTGTGGTTCAAATGATTGTTTAAAGGATAAACACCATGAGCTTAATAGTAAGAATTTTCATTTACTAGATCTATCACAAAGTATCAAGTTATGACAGAACTGGCCTTAATATTATTTTGAGAAAGGCCCAATCCCATTCATGTTCTTTGAAAAAGTTACCAAATATTGTCTTTGCAGAAGGAAATCTGTTTCTCCACTCAGGCGAGAGAGAATTCTTTGACAACTGTAGCAAAACAAGCAGATCTACAGAACTAATACAAAACAAAACATTCCCTTCCCTACGTATTGGATTCTTCAGTGAGAAAATAAAAATAAAACCTTGGACTTCAATCGATTTAATTTATGTTTAAACAAAGATACCTGCTTAGGTTTCTAGTTTACTTTATTTGATATATTGGAGGTTTTCCAGGTTCCCTTAAAAGCAAAACAGCAGCTTCTGAGAAACCATTCAAACCCCACAGCAGCAGATGTAAAATGCATATGGTGATTAACAGCACTATTACTTACATATTGTTAGCACACAGGTCAGCAGTAAAAAGTTTAGGGGAAAACAGATCTACTAAAAACCACAGGTAAACATTAGTTCATACCTTTGAGTGCTGGCTTTTGGAGGTGTCGGAAAACAACAAGCAAGGTAATCTGAATCAGCACAATCAGTCCAAAGAGCACTCGAGCCTGAAAAGACAGTTCTGACTGTAAGCCAGCCCTGGAAAAATAGCAGCCTTCCAGCATGCCTTATGGACACTGATAGAACAGGCCAAAGATTGTATTTGAAACACACATTCAAAGCTTGTTGGTGTCATTGAACTGAAGAGTAAAAAGGAAACTTAAGAGTTTCTAAGTTGTTGGATTTGTATTGAACTGACTTGAATTCTGCTGAATGGCTGAAAGCCATAGACCTGAATCTTTAAAAAACAGGGTTTGTAAACACAACCATTGAAAAAGTGTAGTTACACTTCCAAGGCAAAACACTGTCTGAGCACTGCTCCGAGGAGAAATGCAGTTCAAGACATGGAGTAGAATGTGTGACTGATTAACAAGACTAAGGTAATAATTTTGAGCCAATTATAAGAACTACAGTCATGTGGACTTTCTTGTGTGGTTCTAGAAGTGCTCCTAAACCATGAAGACATGACATCCTTCTTTGCGTCTACTGAGCTGTGACCTGGAACTTACTAAAGTTGATGGGGATTTTGCCCTCCACTTCACTGGAGCTAGTCATAATGTCAGCAGCTAACAGTGAGAATATTTGCAGCATTCTTTCCAGAAAACATATTGCAACAGTTCACAGTGAATTTCTCTTCCATTTCATGTTTCCTTTTTCTGCTATCTCCAGTAGCTCCTTTTCAATTTCTTGCTTGCACAAAATGTGTGTATACTTATGCCCAAAATGGATAACTGGGACTAAATTCAGGACATCAACTATTTGTATAAATATGTGTATTTATATAAAAATGTGCAGCAGTGTATTGCTGCACATTTGTGGTTGAAGTGTGCAACTTGAGAAACTTTAAATGTTTTGGAATTCCAACAGAGTTATATATAGAAAAAATAAACTGCATTCAAGTCTATGAATTCCTTCAGGAATTACGAAAATACCTATTGCAGCTTGGGAAACCAACATGGAGTAACAGCTGTTTTGCTGAAAGTACTTACTAGAACATAGTGGTCAGTGAGAAGAATAACAGATGACCAGAAGTCAAATCTAAGAGAGAGGTTTTCTTCCATACCAAATAAATGGCCCCGTGTGCCAATTCTTCCTGAAGCATCCTAGATTGATATAAAATGAAAGCAATTACATTGCAGTGGTACCAAAAACGGTCTAGTTAAAGTCATTAATTAACATTGTAGCTTTTCTAGAAAGATACAATTGATGCACGCTTCTCCGGCATACTGCTGTATTAAATTCTACCTACAAAGGATTAGTTACAGTCAATTCTGCAGTTTCAGGTAAATTGGTGATTATAAAATCATAATCTGGAAGTGCTACATATAAAGAAGACCCTGTCAGAGATTCAGCAACTTATGGAACACAGTGACTGTTAACTGCCCTCACCCCCCCAAATTGTTTTCTGAAAGTTCAGTTCTAGATAATAGCCCATATTAAAATATTTTGAAATTTTGGGTTTCATTTCTGGTGTATTTGCCATAAACTCACACAGATAAACAAACATTTGTTTATTGTCACTTATGCAACAGTTAGAGCACAGTGTTCCAGGTGCAGCCTGACAAGCACTCAGTACGGCAGGATGGTGACTTATCTTGGCTGGTGATGCCCTTGTGGATGCACCCCAGCATCCAGTAGATTTTCTCTGCTGCACCAGCACACTGTTCATTCAGATTGAGCTTGTGCCCACCAGGATACTGAGGTCCCTTGTCACAGAGCTGCTCCCCAGCCAGGCAGATCATGGCCTGTGCTGCACTCCTGGATTATATTTTCCCAGGAGCAACTCTTAACACTTTTCCTTGATGAACTTCATAATGTTCTTCTTAGCCCACAATTTACCCTTGATAAACCTATGTTGGCTCTTCCCAGTCATGTGCTTCATCTGACTTGAGATAGCCCCCGCCAAGGATTTGTTTCCTAATTTTCCCAGGGACTGAAGTAAGATTGGTAGGCCTATTAATTTCCTGAATCCTCCTTTAAGCCCTTCTTGTAGACAGGAGAGTCATTAGCCTTCTGCCAGTCTTCTGGGATGCCCGCTGATGTCCACAACTTCTCCAAGACCATGGAGAGTGGCCTCGCAAAGATGTCAGCCAGGTCTCTTAACACTCTGGGGTGGAAACTGTCAGGGCCCACTGATCTGTAGGATCAAGCTCCTGTGACAGGCCTTACTCCATCTCCTTCACTGACAGTGAGTCTCTGTTTGCATCAGCCTTGATCCTTGCTTCCAAGGCCTGAGGCCCAACACTGCTGGTAAAGACAGAGGTGAAGAAAGTATTGAGAACCTCTGCCTTTTCAGAGTTGTTGGTGACTAATTCACCTCAGCTGTTTAACACCTGGCCAGTATTTTCCTTCTGTTTCTGCTTCTTGTTTATATACCTTTAGAATCCTTTCTTGTAATTTTTGACATCTCTGACCAATTTCAATTCAAGTTTGCACTTCTGTCATGTCTTATTTTACTTCTTATGGAAAATAATATTTCTTTCTTTAGCTCAGCAGCTTTATGAATATTTTGGTGCCTAGCAGTCAATGTTTATTCCTTTATTAAATCTTTTGGTTTTGGTAGTCAGAGAAATATGAAAGTGTGTCTGTTATCATGTATTTTGTTCCAGGAGGGTGATAGAGAAGCCATGACAAGGAAAAAAAAAATCAATACAAAGGATGCCAGCAGGTACCTTACCTGGACAGTCACATCTATGTGATGGAACCCTTCACTGTAGTTTTGTGGGCTCCACTTCAGTACATAGAGAGGGCCAGACACCTGATGTGCATTCCCCAGGTGAACTCCATCTATGTAGACTTTGACAGAGATAATGACAGAAGGAGAGAATGCCAGAATTCTAAGGAGTACATAAAGAGCAAAAGAACAGATTTGTTACCAGACTTGCAGGTGTGTCATTACTTCCTTACAACAAAGTCCCTAAAGGTTAAGCTGCCTTGTAAAGACTTCAAAAGATTTAGAAATTAAAACAGTGAAGTATCTGTAGGCTAATGGTAACATGCTAGCTCTTTCCTACAGTTAAAAAAAAAAGTAGTTCTGTATGGCTCTACACAAAAGAACAGGATGGAAAACTGGCTGTGGAACAGACAAAAAGGTGGCAGAAATTTTAAGGTCCTAGCAGAAAAAATTTTAGACCTCTCGCTTCAAAACATTTGCTAACACCAGTGGGATGCATCCTCCAGCACACATAGATACATAACCATACACTTGTAGATGGCTTCATAAAAAATTGCCAGGCTTTCTCTCTCTAAAGTCCTTTGTTGTTGGGAATGGGGTTTTTTTCCTTTTTTTTTTTTTTTTTTCTTTTTTTTTTTTTTTTTTCTTCTTTTCTTTTTGCTAGTCAGAACATAACCTCTCAGAGTTTGTAACCACATTTGGGACAAATGGGGTGGAATGCAAGTCTGATACTGCAGATCTCAGATACCAGCAAATGTATTGTCACTTGGCAGTGCTTATATTCATAGAAACAGTAATACTAATACAGACTCAAAATATTGCAGATACAGTTCCTTTCGTTTCTGGTAATACAAAAGGCATTCCAGAGCATGTTTTAGTCAAATGAAGGAGTTTCATACAGTTATGGTGAACAATTCTACCAGGTCATATATTTAATATAATCATAAGAATGTTCAGATAAGATTCTGAACAGGAAACTGGAAAGTAATTAGGACACCTAGTAGGATACTGCTCCCTAACTGAAAAGTATGACAAACTTCTTTGTATTGTAACCCTATGTATGCAGTATTTCAAGCAGAATACTCATACAGCAAATATAAAATGCTGAAAAGAGCCTAAAAATTTGAAATATAAATGTAAAAAAATAGATAAGGTAGAAATGGAAGATTAAGAGATTTAAAATGAATACAAAAAATGGCAGAGACTCGTGTTTTAATATATAAAGGATATAGAATTGAAAAGATAAAAAGCTAAGAAGTCTGAAGTTAATAGAGAAAACATTTAGAAAAATACATAGACAAAATCCTGAAATCAGTAGTCAGTGTGAACATGCAAGATAAATAACACAGATTACATATTAATCTATGCTTATTGATTACATACAAATCTATTTAAATTATATACTAACTGATCAGCTTTGGTTACATACAGTTCAATTGACTTTAGGGGAAATAACTGCACAAATAAAAAACCCCATGAATTACTACTGCACAATCACAGCTTTGATACGAAGAGAGCTCTCTGGAACAATCTTCCAGAGAAAAGTGAATTCTGAGAACAGTAGGCACACATTTAAAAGAAAGGGTTTGTGTATATACATATAAATATAGTTAAATATTGTGAAATCAAGACATTGCAGGGTACCTGATATGAGTGGAATAAAGAATTTTGACTAGGGGTTCATGAGTAGAACTGCTGTAAAGGAAGGATTTGGGATTGGTGATGAGAACTACAGGCCACTCTTCAAAGTTAACATCTGCAAAGCTGAGGAGGTCATGATCAAACGCGAGGATCCGGTACCTATAATGAAAAGAAAAAAACTGTTAATACAAACTGCTGTGTGAACAGCTGATTCCCATGCTTCTCAAGTTCCTAAACAGAACCTGGCTTTCCTTTCCATTTATTCTCTTCTGTAGTTGAACTTACATTTTCCAACTCTGCTGTGTTAACTGTACAGCTGCTTATCCCTGATGAGGTTAATTTTATTATAAATCATGGAAGCAGTACTCAAAGTTCCAAGTGTGAAGATCTATGGAATTTTGCACTTGAATCAGATAGATGAACATTACATTAAAGAACTCAAATATAAGGTACATTTCTACAGAGTCTGTGTAGGTACTCTAGTTAAGGATAACGACCCCAGTGTGATCTTTCCCTGTATTGATACCAGTATTTTTCTTTGGATTACTGTAGAATAAAAGCTAATATACTACTATACACTCCACGTAGCATCAGACACATTTTGATATCCTAGTAAGGTAACATTTCTCAGGTGGACTATTTCTATGTCAAGAATTCTAACAGCTGGTGCAGAGCATGTGTATTTTGAAGTAGTGATGCTGAATTTTATTACAATTTTTTTGTCTACATATGAATACTAAACACGTACTAAAGGGACATTTAGATGTCCCCTTTTTAACTTTTAAATATCAAAGATTAATAAAAAAATAATTAATTTATTGGCACACTGTTGGTATGGGGAAAATCCCAAACATACACACAAGGCTTTTTTTTAAAAGCATTAACAGTAATAATCAGTCAGGCTGACCTCATGCTTCTTTCAAATTCACCATATAGCATAAAAGGGTATCACAGTACAGCAAGGGAGGTTTCATACAATAACTTGCTCATATGGGCTTTACTTACCTCCTATTATCCATCCAGTCTCCCAGTTCAAGTTCCAGAGTGCCACCACGGTGTTGACTGTGCAAGACCGGCATCAGCCCACCCATTGTATGGAGATGTCCACATAAATAGGCTGTGGCAGAACTAAAAAAAAAACCCGTAAGAATTGTGATTATTTGGGTGGGAAGGAAGTATCACTGCAGAAAACCTGAAAAGTGAGAGATAAGCATGTGAAGTCAGGCAAGAAGTGCTGAAAACCTAGAGGATAAGATCTTACCTCATTAGTGTTCGTATTCCGGGGGATGGGGAGATGATTGTTGAGGTGGGGTAATGGCCAAACCAGACAGTATGGTTGCTGTGTAGACTTTCTGTTGCCATCAAAGACAGCTCTGCCATTTGGTTCTGAAACAGGCAGTTGACAAATCCATTTTGCTAAATAAATGTCTCACATGCATTATAAGTTAAAAATGTAAACACTATGAACACAAATCTTTCAAACTATTTTTCCGTATTAAAAAAACCCAAACCTCCAAACAAACCACTACAGAAATAAAACAGCCAGCAAAATGGAATGCCAAGACTTATACAATACCATGTTTAAAATCCCAAAAAAATTATAGGGTCTCTTAGGGCCTGGGCTGAGTGTGGCATCCACGCAGATGAATGAATAGTTCCCAAAAGAGGTGGTGTGGATGTAATGGAAAGAGCCATCTTTACGCCAGGCAGAGTATTTCCTAACAAAGTAAGATGGAAATACTGCTGTTAGGAAAGCTTGTAGCCATGACAAACATACATTGCTTTCTCTCCTTCCATTGACAACAAGAAATTTCACTATTTCTGACTTACAGAATTGAAGTGCTTGTGATACTTTATGCTAGATGGGAATTGTACGTTATCTTCCACTCTCAAAGACATAACATTTAACTAACAGTACCACCTAAATTGTTCTATTAAGGGTTAAATTCTGTAACTGAAATGATTGTGAGTTAATCATTTAATCACAAAAGTTCATTATATTTAGGTTATTTGTTTGTTTTTTAATTTTCTTTGCGGGTTTTGGGGTGGGCATTTTGTGTGCATTTGGGGTTTTTTGAGTTGTTTTAGTTTTGTTTTACACTCCGCATGATTTGTGGAAGCTAAAACATTCCTGCGTTCAGATGATGAGTGTAATTTGAACACAGCCATCCAGAAATCAGTTCATGTCCCTGTTGCCCCATCAATCAGAACAATAAAATTGCCATAAAGGTTGACCTGAATAGAATACAAGCCAATATATTAAAAACAAGTTTTCAATACTTTTAATGCCATAAAAACCCTTCCACAATATTTTTAAGTTAACATTATCTTTATGAACATCATCAACTTCAATAAAATTTCTTCCTTTAGTCCCACTTTGAGTATGTGTAACAGTCGATTCATCCTCTGCTAATGCTATGAACATATAATAGGAGCCTATGTTTCTGTGTAAAAATATTGTATTTCAATACAACCCACTGCCCTCTTTAATTTTTATGCATAATGAACACCAGAATGTGGTGTTGAATAACTGTTTTCCCTAGCTTTTATTTTTATTTCTGCAAATAATTTTTATTATTTTAATATTTTAATATTATTTATATTTATTTAAAAACCCCTCAGTTTCACTCTTCCATTGTCTCCTAGAGTGTGACTAAAAATTTTTGACATTGACAGATTTAACACAATTACAAAACACAGAAGGATAAGAGATAATTTATCTGCACAAAGAATTTTCTACTTTCTCAATCAATTCTGCTCTAATAACTGACAATGCAAAAGACAGAGGGAATAGTAGATATGATCTTGGGCTGTAGGAAAGTCAGTGAAAAAGCATATATGTGATAAGTGAAGACAGAATATTGTTTAGTGAATTGACCTTGAATATAGCTGCATCTGTATGGTAAATAAAAGTACCTGTAATAATTCTGAACACTATCCAGACGTGGAATGTTGAATGAATCTGTAAGGGAGACAAAAAGGAAAGAAGGAAACTTTCAGATCAAATTGATCATTGGCCCCTGTCTCTAACTAGGTAATGTTGAGATAAAGCAGTCTCAGCAGATGCTGAAGAGCTACTTTAAAAAAAAATGCATGATTGACAAGCAGACTAACTGTGCAGAGGAGACATTTTATACTCAATGCAATTAAATGGCAATAGTTTTCTCATTTAAGCTTCCATTCAAAGCTAAAAGCATTGTGGGAATATAAATTGTTATTTAGCAGCTCAAAGCTAAACCTGTCTCCATGCTGACCACAGAGCTTTTCAGAACCTTTTTTGGACTGGGTGCATGCTCTGTAAGTAAGACTTAACTCATTCATGGAAAATAAAGTAGCTATAACATCAGAGAGTACCGTGTCTAGAACAGACATCAGTTTGGGGAGGTGTGTGCTGCAACTTTCCACCTCTCTGGATGTTTATGACAAAGCACGCACTTCTTTCCCCCCAGTGCAGCTTCCTGTTATAGCCTGTTTATACAGCCTACATGATTGTCAGCTTGTGTTTGAATGCTTACAGAGTGGCGACAACTGACGGATATAAACTCCCGTGACTCCCTCCTATTCAAGAGAAATCAAATTTCCTTTAGCTGCTGGACATGGAATACCTTTTAAACTTAAACTTGAGAGGGGGAAGTCTATGAAAAGAAAATTGAAACCATTTCTTCAGCATGGTAAGGTTACAGTTTGCCCTGCCATTAAATAATGTGGTATATAAAATAATGACATGGAAACTAACATCTGAAGTCATGTTCTACCACTTGCCAAGTAAAAGACTCTTACTTCTCTGGTACTAGAACTCCAGTAAGAGCTTGTAAACAAAGTGTGTCCTCAGTAGACATGTGGCTGGCAAGCCCTCCTCCTGATTCATGAGCACTACCACACTAGTGAGTACTACCACTTTGCCTCTATATTCTGTGATCTGCAATCACAGGGAAGACAGAAGTGTTTAATTTTCTTCTTACCATGATTTCCTTTGATGTCTATCCACTTGGTTTTTTCCATGACCCTTGATCTCTTCAGGATTGACTGGTAGGTTTTCCACTCATCTTCTACCTGCTCAGATCCCAGTTTATCTCTTGTCTTAGCATCTGTCAGATCACCTGAGAGTGTACAAAGGTGAGATATAACTAGAGTCCTACACACCTTATACAAATACTGTAACTAGACACACCATCCCTGCCTCCAAGTGTAAGTGGCTGCAGGCCTGGGTGTTCCTGTATCTGGTCCACAAGGTCAGGGTAAATGCCTTCTAATGCAGATGCAGAAGCCTCATCAGACACCTACTGACCATATCACTGCAGCACTTTCACTAGGTATATAAGTAACTCGGTACAAACAAAACTCCAGGTCTAGCATTAAGGTTCTGAAGCCTTGCATACAGTAATGGCTCAAAGTATTTCGATTTTCTTGTCAAAACTTAATCTATTTCAATAGCAAGCTGTCAAATGAAGTGGCAAGGCCTATTTCACCTCTCCTGGTATGATATGTTCAAATGGAAACCAGCAATAAAATCTTACATTAATTCACAGGTGAATTTCATACAAATGAGCAGGGATTGTTCTGAGAGAGGAACTGTCCCTAACGACTAACTACAGGCATTGGTCACTTCTGTAATTTCAAACACAAAGAATGTAGACTCATGACCAGGACAAGAGGGAAGGTAGCTGCTAGCAAGGACTAAGATGCAGCAACACATATTGAGAAAACAATAGCTATCTTGTGTGATTGTGTCTGGCACATATAGAACACACTAAACCCACTGAAGAAACTGAACACTGAAGAGAAAATAATTCTTTTGTTGTGAAGTTATTCTTTCCAGCTTCTAGCGGTCTTTCTTCAGCTGCAATTCCATTTCCATTGCTTAAGATACCTTAATGTTTAAAGTTCTGTCTTGAGATCCTAGAATTTTGCCCATTTGCTGTTCCTTTGATAGTACACTCAACAGGAAATTCACATTTTTCAGTTGCTTACCTGTTGCTAGAACAAGTGCTGGCTGAATTACATCAATTGTTTCCGAACAGAATTTTTCAAAGTCAGGAGCTCGTTTGGGATCCCGAAACTTGCTGATATGTATATCTGACACCTGCAAGAGAGAAGAATGAAACATTGCCCCAACTAGAGGGTTATTGCTTCCCCAGGTTGTTCTGGAAAACCAAGTATACATAAGAATGCAACAGAAGAGCTGATTCATGTCAGTGTAAGGGATACAGGGAGAAACAGAAGTGGGTGACTAGGGGAGAATGAAAGCAGAACAAGCAAATGATATTGTAACTCTAACCCCTAAAATCACATTTACATCAAGAAAATTTCCTAAAAAGTAAAGGCATACAATAATATGAGGAAACACTTTGGTACCCGCAGTAAATTGTGATGACTGCAAGTGGCCTGTTGCGTTTCAAATTCTGTGAGTTTCTGTGCAACACAGTGGTTTTGCTGCAAGTAAGAATACAAAGCAGTTCTGCAAAGCAATAGGTTAAAGCTACCTAGAACTTGAAATATACTGAAAATTTATTTTGTACCTGGTGTGCCATTTCCAGTAGGTGAGTGGAAGGATTATTAACATTCTATCCAAGCACTTTAATGGATCTTACAAGTGTGTTTAGATCCCATTCCACGTGCCTTAAAGAAGGCAAAGATTGCCTTAGAAATGATGATATGACTTGTATATAACTGTAAAAGATGCTATTCATTTCTGAATCAGTCAAAGCCCTCAGATCAGAAAAGCTCTTTGGGGACAATAAGAAAAGTAAGATTTTTCTAATTTTTTTTACATTGTGGCTTTTCAACACTGTACAAAAAACCCCTTGTGTAAATGGTTTCAATTCCACTTTCCATTCTACTTCAGTCAATCAATTGATTAATTGTCCTCCTTGGTTTAAACAAATGGTATTTGATGCTCAAAATGCAGTAAGCACATGCTCATGGCCATGTGACAGTATTACTTGGAAAGAAAAGTATTAACTTTTACATTCAGTTTAATAAACCTGTTCTTGTAAAGCTTGTAGTTTTTGAAAAATCCAGATAAAATATTTTGAAGAAAAAATGATTTACTCATACTCAATTTACTCAAAAATTATTTACTTTTACTTATTCAGTCATCTGTATATGAAGAAAATATTACCTGAATACAGTTCTTTAATTCTGCTTAGGAAAATTCCCCATTTGGAATGACATGGAATTTTTGCCTAGATCAGAACTGCATGCTAAAAAAGGCAAACACTTTTAGATAAAACTTTATGTTCACTTTCATTGATGCATTCAAACTAGTGTGAAGCAAAGAGCACAGCAAAAGCACCTTGATACATCAAACCTCATTTAATCATTGACAAGGATACAACTTGTTTTGCTTCTTTTCAGCCTATGGATTTGCAATTAATTTATCTCAGCAATCAAACAGAGAAAATCAAAACCTCTACAGTTTTCATTCTTGAGAAAAAAGACCTTACAAGAAATTTTACTCCTGCTCCACCAGTAACTACAGCAAATGTAAATTTCCAAACTTACAGCAGAGAGTGTTTTGGAAGCCTGATTTCCTACAATGGCCTTCCCACTTTTTTTCCCTATGAGTTTAAAGATTTTTAAAAAGGTTCAACTTGTCATTTCTAAGAGTTACAGTGTCCTGGGACTTCTGAGTGCTGGGACTAAGTTTCTGTCATCACTAACAGCCATGACATATGAAGATCTCAGCAGTGGAGTTCTTTTTTTTTTTTTTTAATTTTTAATTCACTTCAGATGATATCCCAATAAAAGGGAAGAGAGTGGGCAAGATGAAATGCTTATAATGCCCTTATTCACTTTCCAAACTGTAGGTGAAAGCCCATTTGCTGCTCTTTCCCCTCCCTCTGACTGATATGGATACTTGGCCTCTCATTACATCACAGGCAGTTACTTTCAGTAAAATGGGTTGGAAGAGATTTAGGGGTGAGGAGAAATCACCATCAACATTCCTTATCTAGCAAAGATGTGGTTCAGGAGATGCAGGCATCAACAAGTGAGAATTACAAGGTCCAGAGCAACAGCAGAATGCATTCAGCTGACAGAAATGGGGGAAGTAATTATAAGGTTGTCAAACACTGAACTAGAGTGTCTATTTGGCACTGGTTAAGAAAGGAAATTCTGCTACAATAAAGGCAGATGAGCCATTAATAGAAGACTAAAGTAGAAAGAGTGTGATTTAGTTCAGTTTAAGAAGAGATAGTCCTGTGTATGGGAAGAAAAACAAGGCAGGAACTGCTGGGGGCAGAACGAGCCATCTTGAGCGCTATTCAGTGACCTAGGCTAGACCTATGGAGCCACCAGGGACCCTGAAGTCTGTTTCCCACAACATCACCAGGCACAAGGCTGGATTTAGTGCTTGATTTGTTTCCAAGTTAGGTCAATGATAAAGCAGCTGTTAAAGGGCATGTCTGAAAGACAACATAACCACTTGAAAGTAAAGCCAAGTCTCAAATTAGCTGTTTTGTGACCTATCCTTGGGAGAACTCCACTTGAAGTGACACAGCCAGAGAGAACACGGCAAGGGAAACATGGGCCTGTGCATGCTGCTTGTCAGTGTAGCTCTGCAGCTGCTCTATGCTGCTGCATCTGACTCTTCACAAGATAGCACCAGGATAGGGGCTTTCCTTACATTAATTCAAGCCTATCTCTTGAAATGTACTCTGCAGTAAAAATAAGCCTTAAGTCACTTAAAGAAAAATTACTGAAAAAAAATTACACCACAATTGGAGAGAACCAAAGGACTAATATATGCCAGCTCGTTCACTAAGAGCACTGCCTGCAGCTAATTAAGTCAGGCAAAGTGTTCTTGAGATTAAGAATGAAAGAAAAACAGTAAAAGCAGCTATTTGTTAGATAGAAATGCACAGCAATCCCTGTGACATCTCAGCCATAGATTAACTACAAATATGTAAACTCCTTTGTGGCTCGTTCCACACTAAGTGCTTTGGGAATGCTCTGGGGAGAAGAGTCAGAAGAAGCCACAGAAGCACTAAAACATGACAATTTGCTTCCAGGACTATGCTAGGTTAACTTGGATTTTATGTTTAACCTGGAAACAAAGCTGTGTACATTTAACCTTGTGAATACCTTTTATTGCTATAAATCAATAAAGCTATTTTGTCATCCACACAACTTTTCTGAGGTTTTGGACAGGGACAGGCAGAGCCTGCATTTCTCCCTGGGATATTAGATAATACCACATCAGGTACTGATGCAATATATAAGATAGTGTAATAATTATGTGATTTTTAATTACCCACTTCCACTACACACATCTTGTCTGATAAGGAAACTTCTCTGTGCCACCATCCAGGAGCCATTCTGGCAGTCCCACTTGTACCACCTGAGGTGGGTAGGGGCCCCCTCACAGCTACACCCCACACACTCACAGTCAGACCAGGTTTCCTTACAGCTCAGCCCCAGGTTTCCCACAGCAGGGTCTCAGACTTCGGGATCATTCAAATAATTTAATCTTGGTGCAGGAATTAACAAAATAACAGTTCGACTTGGGTACCTATGAGAAAGGGCCCCAAAGAAAGGAATCTCCGGGCTTTTATACCCTCACAGCCTGAGAGCAGGCAAGTCTGGGGCTCCCGCCGTCTCCGAGCGTCCGGTCCCCTGGCTGGGCCACAGGTCCCCGTGCCCTTCGCTGTGTAAAGGGTTTGACAGGTTCCGGCCTTTGGCCTCGGGCTGCCGCCTCCCCGCGCTCAGCCTGCAGCTCGCCCTGCAGCTGCACACCGAGCCGCCGGCACTGAACATATTCCTCACCGNCTTGAAATGTACTCTGCAGTAAAAATAAGCCTTAAGTCACTTAAAGAAAAATTACTGAAAAAAAATTACACCACAATTGGAGAGAACCAAAGGACTAATATATGCCAGCTCGTTCACTAAGAGCACTGCCTGCAGCTAATTAAGTCAGGCAAAGTGTTCTTGAGATTAAGAATGAAAGAAAAACAGTAAAAGCAGCTATTTGTTAGATAGAAATGCACAGCAATCCCTGTGACATCTCAGCCATAGATTAACTACAAATATGTAAACTCCTTTGTGGCTCGTTCCACACTAAGTGCTTTGGGAATGCTCTGGGGAGAAGAGTCAGAAGAAGCCACAGAAGCACTAAAACATGACAATTTGCTTCCAGGACTATGCTAGGTTAACTTGGATTTTATGTTTAACCTGGAAACAAAGCTGTGTACATTTAACCTTGTGAATACCTTTTATTGCTATAAATCAATAAAGCTATTTTGTCATCCACACAACTTTTCTGAGGTTTTGGACAGGGACAGGCAGAGCCTGCATTTCTCCCTGGGATATTAGATAATACCACATCAGGTACTGATGCAATATATAAGATAGTGTAATAATTATGTGATTTTTAATTACCCACTTCCACTACACACATCTTGTCTGATAAGGAACCTTCTCTGTGCCACCATCCAGGAGCCATTCTGGCAGTCCCACTTGTACCACCTGAGGTGGGTAGGGGCCCCCTCACAGCTACACCCCACACACTCACAGTCAGACCAGGTTTCCTTACAGCTCAGCCCCAGGTTTCCCACAGCAGGGTCTCAGACTTCGGGATCATTCAAATAATTTAATCTTGGTGCAGGAATTAACAAAATAACAGTTCGACTTGGGTACCTATGAGAAAGGGCCCCAAAGAAAGGAATCTCCGGGCTTTTATACCCTCACAGCCTGAGAGCAGGCAAGTCTGGGGCTCCCGCCGTCTCCGAGCGTCCGGTCCCCTGGCTGGGCCACAGGTCCCCGTGCCCTTCGCTGTGTAAAGGGTTTGACAGGTTCCGGCCTTTGGCC
>WBMY01002352.1:1203297-1226513 GCA_013397315.1 Donacobius atricapilla | reverse complement strand
TTTATGGCATTTTGAACATTTTTATATATATATATATATATATATTTATATATACACACACTTTTCAAACCTTGCTATAGACACTGCACAGTTTCATAATTGCTAAGTTATTCTTTGCTATCAACTCAGTTTACTGACTGCTGCCCATTTACTGTTGAGATTTTTTCCTCCCATCTTATGTATGAGTTTAGGTGGAAAAGCTTCTGTCACTTCACATCACTCTTTGATATTTAACGTAATATTCCCAAACAAGTTCAGGTATTTTCAGAAGTTTGTCATTCAATAGTGTTTTAATTGTAATTATATTTTCTCATATAAGTCGTCATAAGACAAAGATTTAATTTTTAGCATTGATAATGATTAGCTTTGATCAAGAAAACACATTTTTACATTTTTAAGATCAGTTAGACTGCATTAATATAAGACATCTTTTTAGATGGTCTTCACAACTTAGCTGCTCTTTTGCAGGACTTCATGTATGTTTGCTTTGGTTTTTTTCAGCTGCCTTTCATCTTGCTTGTCTACTCTTTCCCCCCGAAAGACCCTGAAGAAAAGTTTCTAAATAAACATCAAGCAGCAATCCTGATAATCTGCAGGAGTAATCTTGAAAACTGGGGCTTTCTCACTTTCTTCCTGAAGCTCTACCATTCAATTTTAGCTCTAGCAATGCTGTCAAGCATTTTGTCTGTATTAAAATTGATCTGAATTCCTGTTTTGTTCTTCTTCTTTCCTCTAGTACTGTCGTATCCATGGAGATCTTGGTGTTTTTGTGCCATTTCTGCTTGAGCAGTGGTGCCAACTTGTTATTTTAGAGGTTAGCTGATACTTTCTTTGCTGTCTCTCAGTGCATGTGGGTTCCAATTTTTTTTTTTAAATAATAATTTTTAAAAGAAGTCAAACAGTAAGTCTTGCTCAATGAAAGCAGCTGATTTACATTAGCATAACTTCTAGAAGTCCCACAGCAAAGCAAACCCACACTGCTAGCTAGCTAAAAGATGTGGCCAGGCAAGCCGCTTGCCTTGCAGCATGGGGGCTGCAGGCAGCCCTTCTGCCGCTTGACTGGCTTGGTGGCTGTCCTGGAATTCTGCCTTGCTTCTCTTGCTCGACTACATTGGAAGCTGGATTATACAGTTGCTAGTGTTGCTCCCAAAACAGGTGGAGGACTCCAGTAATTACAGTCCAAACTTGGCTGTTGTGCAAACAACACTTCTAGTTAGTGGCCAGCCGTGCTATAAAAAAGGATTGGGTACAGACCAGCAATATGGACAGACAGAATGAGATGAAATTGTCAAGTGTCTTATGGCAAAAATCACTTTGTTTTTTTAAACCTCATACCGAAACCTGTTACAGTGATGGTGATTTTTAGTGACAGATTTCAATAATATAAACAAGTCTGCAGGACTTCTTAATATGAAGATGACTGGTAGCTACAGCAGAGGAACTACATTCAGATGTTCTGAGGATGTAAGAGGAGAACTTTGAGAGTACCTGTGGCTGGGTGCAGTACAAAATTCATTGGATATACCTGAAAAGATCACCTGTAAATTTTATCCCATCCATACTGATAACTGAAGAATATGGAAAAGCTGCTTGGAGGCTTGAAACAGGGAGACTACAGTGGGAGGAGGCAGTCTTCCCAGTAGCCAAGATATCAGGCATTTGATATGGACCCCAAGATCCAATGCTATGGATATTTGCCTATTTCCTCAGCCTTAGGAAGGTACAAACACAGGGAATTGTGCAACTGGACTGCAAGAGTCTGGAAAACTTTCAGCAATGCATAGGTCATGTCTGTTGCGTATCAATCAAGATCCTAAATGCCCTAATCTGCCAAATCTGCTAAGTACCCAGAACAGTTATGATATGCTGTTGGAAGGAGGTGTGGAGAAAAACTTTTGATCTCGGAGACAGGCATTTGCCTAAAGCTACTGCTGCCGCCTACACCAAGTTAATACAATTTTGCCTTTGCTTAGCCCATATGGAAGCCACACGGAAGTGGCGTGACTGCACTTGCGTAGATGAAATTACTTAGGTTATTATCTTGCTAGCAATAGGATGAGCGGACATAGTCCCCTCACCACGAGATGTTTAGGCTAGACATTAGGAAGACCTTCTTCACAGAAAGGGTGGTTAAACCTTGGAATGGGCTGCCCAGGGAGGTGGAGTCACTGTCCCTGGAGATGGTTAAGGAGAGACTGGACGTGACACGCAGTGCCATGGGCTGGATGATAAGGCGGTGTTCGGTCGTAGCTTGGACTCGATGATCTCAGAGGTCTTTTCCAACCTAGTTGATTCTGTGATCCTGTGACTCCGTAGTGCAGGGCGCGAAGTGAATACCCGCACGGTACAGTGCAAGTCCCCGCCGAGGAACGGCATCCCCGTAACGCAGCACACAGGACCAACGCGAGCCCGGCCCGCGGACCGCCCCGGGNGAGCGGGAGCCGGAGCGGGCGGCCCGGTGCCCCCGTGGTGGCGGCGGCCTGCGCTGGCTGCGGCTGCGGGGCTCGCCGCCTCTGCTCCGGGAGCGGAGTGCCGCTGCCAGGGGCCCGCGGGGAAGCGATTTGTCTCAGCTCCGCGCAGCATCTCTCAGCTCCTGTCCCGTGTCTTCATCTGACACTTAATGACGGAATTAAATGAGATCAAACTTTGGAAAGCTTCAGAGACTGTCCTTTAAACGTTGTAGTGTATATGTGCATCTTTAACCATAGTCCTTTACCTTTCTTAATTAAAGGTGACTCTGCTGCAGAACAAAAAAGGCTGAGTAACAAATTATTGTTCTGCAGAGTGTTATTTAGAAAGAATGTAGATGGAAACATGTTTGTTGAACAGAAATGTTGTTTATTTTTTCGTTCTGCAAAATAATCGTCTATGGATTTCATATTTTGTTATTGAACACAATTTGATGTTGACCCTGTCTAGTGGTAGCACGTAAGCGCCTTTTGTGGTTTCCTCCAGAACCTTGTGTAGTGATTACTGTGTTTGAAACACTTTATCTAGAGGAGTGTAAAACTCAAAGCTGGTAACTTAAGTAAGGAAGGCAGACCGATGTGTATCAGAAACTTTACATTTGATGTTCTATTTTCTGTGACAGTCTGCACACATAGTATAGTTTTCAAACTGTTGACTGCTGGTGTTTAAAAGCTGGGTGCTGGCAAGCACGTAGAATAGCTACTTTTTATGTGATGCTAATGAAAGTAGGAAGATGTTTACTCATGGAACTTGTCTTGCATGTGGCAGCACTAAGTCAACAACCATTATTCCTTGTACCCTTCTTCTTAGAATTTTAAGTATCTGCAAATTATTAGAAATGGCCCTTTAGTCACAGACTTCATTCTTAAGTGCTCTATATTTCTGTGATTGAAACAGGCCTTTGTGTGGATTTTTTTTTTTTTGAAACAACTTGATTTTAAACAAGGAAAAATGTGCTTTCATTGCGTAGTGTCAAAAATTGCAGCCCAGGACAGGCGATTTCTTAAGCTTGTGAGCTGTGCACAAAGTCAGTGTTACTGAGGGTAACAGTAGCAATCAACAGCAAAGCAGTCCAATCAACCTTTCATTAATTGGGGACATAAGAGTCTGAGTTAGCCCAAGCATTCCATAAAACTGGTAATACTGGTAGTGTGAAAAGCTAAGAGCGTGTTGTTGGAGAGGTCCTCAGCTACTCAAGGGTGATGCTGGTCCACTAAGTTGTCTTAATTTTTATGTGATTTCAGCCAATTAAAAATTCTGGTGTGGACCAGAATTATTCCTCCAAGGAAGATAGATGGCTATCCAAACTGCACTGCGTGCCATACATCCAAGCAAACTGCAGGGATTTTGACAGGGAGTAGGGGGCTGAGGGTATATTAGAAAAAGGGAGAAGAGGAGCCTGGGATGTGTACTTAGGTTGTGTCTGACAGCATTTGTGATGTTAGATAGCAAACTGGCTATAGTGATGCTAGAGACAGCTGTAATCTGGAAGCAATACACTCAATTTACTGCTGTCCTAAAGATGGCACTAAATAGGTGGAGCTAATATATCCTGCCTGACTTGTGCTTTCACTGTGCACAGATGTTCTGGAAGTCACTGTGGTGCTAGAATTGGAAAGTTGTGTGGAGTGGAAAGAACTGGTTAAATAGGGTGAGCTTTGGCCTCGCTGAACTTGTCATATCTGTCTCAGCATCAGAGCAGTCAGACTGACTCTTGCTCCTCAATTCACCTCTGGCTTTGGGTGCCATTGGCTGCAGTGCAGCACCACATCTGCCTGCAAACCTTCCCAAAGTGCTGGGTGCATGATGCAGGATTACCTGAACGCTTCTGCAGGAGCCAGCCTGATTCTGGAATGGGTGGTGATGACTCAGGTAATAAATGCTTCTGCACCCAGCCCAGGTCAGTGGTGTCTTGTCTCCAGCTCTTCAGGTTGGATGACAGTGGTTGAAAATACTTCACTTGGTGTTCCACTGCGTTAGTTGAAGTCAGGTCCCATCTGTGCTTCTGCTTCTCCATACTGTCTGTATTGCTCCCTGAGCTGCTCTGGAAGAGAGTGGGCTGAATTTAATGCTGATTAGGTAGTAAACCCTGTCTACCAAATTCGAGTTTACTTTCTTTGCTTTCCCAACAGCATCCACAGTTTACTTGGCTGACTGATGGGCTGGATTTGGCTTGTCTAGGAGTTGGCTAGCAGGCATTGCTGATGGCCTGACAAAAGCCTGCTTTGCAGGCTGGATCCAGCCCTTGGTTGGTTATCCATTTGTATTCTAAACAAATTCCTGTTTGACTCCTGCCTGCTTTTCTGTCTGCTACCTGGTGCAGGGCTTTGATATTAAGCTATTTCAAGGATTTTAAATTTACACTGTATCTTCAAATCTTCATGTATGTGTACCTTCTCAGTTATATTTGTGAAGAAAAGGGATTTTTTAAGTTTCTTTCTTTTGCCATCAGTCAGAATTCCTAACAAAAGCTGAGATGTAAGTGGTGTAGCTGTGTACAAGAAGAGAAAAGCCTATATAATTAGGATATTTCCTTTAAAGACAGGAAAATTCCAAATTTCAGTTTCATTATGTAAAACATGATACAGGCACTTGTGCATTTTAAGGGATTTCAGGTCTTTGGTGTCATTCGGTGCTGTTACATAATTGAGAAAATGTATATGAGAAGTCCTGCTACCGTGGATGTGTCATAATCAAGTAGTAATATGGAGGGGATATCCATATTCATGTGGAGGTCCTTTCTTGAAACTGGTGAAATCTGAGTCAGGCATCTTATTTGGTGTTGCAGTCTCTTCTAAACGGAATTGACCTGCTTAGACCAGATGACACATCCATATAATTTTACTTTGTTAAGCTAAATTTGTTTAAAACTTAATTTTAGGTAAGCCATCATATCCTTTAGTGTAACTAAGCCCTGAAATGCACATGGTCAGACCCACTGTATTTAGAACAGTGCAGCATATTGGCAGAACAGGGTTTACTGTGTCCAAGAAATGGAGCTGTGAAAGTAGCAACAGGCAACTGGAGCATGGCCCAGGTCCTGTTTGCATCCCTGTATATTTACTGAGGCGCTTTCACAATGTTATAGCATGGAGTAATGCTGTGATTTTTTTTCTTCCCTGTCAGCTTTCATGTTTACTCATACTTATTGGTAATTTTTGTGGCTTTTGTTAGTGCAGGGTGAACTGATTGTAAAGTTCCCTGTTACCTTTGCTTGAGTCCACATAAAGTGCACAACACAAGTATGGTTGCTGTAGTCCTATTACAGTATTGCAGTTGTGAGAGGTATGTGGGTATTCCTGATGGCGTGTAACTGTTTCAGTGTCTCCTAGATGTCACAGCAGTCGAGAGGTTAGGGATAAACAGGTTGGGTTTGGTGTATATGGGAAAGTGTTTGAGGCATGGTAAGGGAGTGCTAAATATGGATAGTGTCACCTGAATTTTTCTGCACCTTCTTTCACTGCAGCATTAGACTGTATACAGTGGATCTTAAAATTGATAATAATTGGAAAATCAGGTAAGTGTGAATACAGAGGAAATTTAAAAAAACCCAAAATAGCAGTGGTGTTGTTTTCCACCCCCCTGCACCCCTCATTCTTCCATTAATGAATTACTTCTTTGTAAATATTCACTGTAGTTGCATGTTTGGAACTGCAGCCTGGTGCTTGCTAAGGCATTTCATGGATGTCCTGTTCCTTCAAATGTAGGAGACCATAGCATGGATGTTAAGGATCAAAGAAAGAATCAAAGTATTCCCTTTGTTTCTCTAGAAACAAAATAAAAATGATCTGTTAAATGAATAGTTGGAACTTAAAATTCAATTTCAAAGTCTCACAGAATATTATAAGTAACTCTGCAAAGATGATTTTGCTATTTTTATCGGGAGAATAACTTTTCCCCCAAAATAAGTATTTTGCACATTGTTTTGGTTTACTACGTGATAGTAAATTCCTGCTTTGTCTAGTGTTAGTTGTATGTTGCCATCTACCAAATGCAGGTTTCACCAAAAACTTTGGAACATGAAAAGGTGATTAGATTGCATGCCTCAAAGACTTGGAAATTAGTTCTAGAATTTCTGGCTATTTTGCCTGTTGAACCTACTTAGTAGGTGTAATTTTGCAGCGGAGTATCCACTTGGTAGGGAGGTAGAACAGAGGGAGCTCCAGCACGGCAGAGAGCTACAGGCCTGATTTGGCTCCAGTTGTCTCCTTGGGCACCAGGTGGCTTTCAGGTGCTTGCTCCCGTGAGCTGCAGCTGGGCTCTTGTGGTTTTGGAGGTGCCTGTGATATAAAGTGACCTGCAGCGTCCAAGAGGTTGAGCAGCTTGGGTCTGTGCCTTGTTTACCCTGAAGAAGGTATTAGTTTTAGCTGGCCAGCAGCTAAACAGTAGCAGATGGTGCTGGTGGTTCCTTGTCCTTCCCTGGGGGTCACCCATTTGCTGTGGTTCAGCTCAGCTGGTAGTCGCTGGTGACTGCTGCAATCCGGGTGGATTGTACTGTAGACAAAGATTTCGTAGTCTCTGCTGGTTTTGAGCCTCATTCCCAGTGGGCAAACACCTGCATCATTAAAACATCTTTTGACATGAATTGGCACCCTACTTCGGCTCAGGGGCTGAAGTTAAATGACTCTGGAGATCAAAAAGTTCTTTTATGTCTTCAGGTCAAAGTTGATGTTTTGTTAGGACAATGTTAGACAGTCTTGAATGTTACCCATGTTGTGCCAAAGGAAAAAAACTTTCGAAACCTAACTTCCTTCTTTTGCTGCAATTACTGATCCAGAGCAGACTGGATACTACAGTTTGGTAGTATGGTTTGGTTTGTTTAGCCATGTTATATAAAGGAGCTAACTGATGCATCAGAAAACAGATATTTTGTATTTGAGTTCTAAGCAGTCATTTTTACAGCTTGGATTCTCTACTAAAACATTGTCTGTGCTCTGTTGGAGAATGTGAAGCAACATAATTCCTGTTATGAATATGGCAAAACAAATAGTGTAAGTTTCCATTTTAACTCCTTGAACTGTGCCCTTCCAGTGATAGGATTTATGCTCCTAAAAAAAAAAAATGTTCAGTTTGATTTAAGGCAGGGAAGAAGAAATATGTTATTTAATTTCTAGTGTTTATTTTTGAAGCTTCTTCTTTGTGAAATATGTACCTTTGAGGCTGAAATAGATTGCGTTGTCTTCATGTTGTTTTTAGTAAAAATAATGCCTAGGTGTTCTGTATTCTAGTTGGATCTTATTTTCAGTGCGTTAGGAAACTGGTAATTTTAAACCAAAACAATAAGAAGGAAAAATGGAACCAAAATTTTGAAAGCAGAACCCTTATATGAAAGTGTTAGTTCAAGAATCCTTTGAACTTTCCTTTCCAAAGAAATTTTAAGTATTCTGCGTACTTATCAAAGAACTTGTGCGTATTTATCATTTTAACATGTCATATGTTTTCTCAATTAGTTAGACAATATTGGAATAAAAGTTTTCTGAGATGTTGTCCTGCCAGTCTGTTAAATGTGTAACGTGTTCTGTGCATTAAAGTAAAGCTGCCTTTTGCATTTGGTATTTATGTTGAATGGCACCTGCTTGAAATCAGTATGTCCGCAGCATTTTAAATATTTACTTTTAAAATCCTGCTTTTTCTAGCTGCTTTGACAGGCAGCTGGTATTGTTGTCTTGTGCCTGACAGATTTTTGCTATGCTTGACAAAGTATTTTACTATTCCTTTTAACTGGAATGCTGGACCAGGTTAGTTCATGCTACTGGTAGTGTCTGTTCCTTCATAATTTGTTGTTTAATGTTCATAAATATTAATACTCCTTTTCACTGATTAGATTAATGATAAATCTAAAAATAGCCTTGAAATTTAGGCAATCACTTTTGCTCTAGAAGAGCAGCTTGTCAATCAGTGCAGTTAAAGTACAGCTGCTTTTTATAATACTGCCTTGTGCAAGCTGTTAGTTTGAAAAGACTTTAGAATTCCAAGAGAACTGTGCTTAGAAGGTAGATCAAAAATGCTCATGGAAGCAACAGCTACTGAATTGATGTACATAATAAACCTCTATAATGATAAAGGAATTCTGTCCTAGTGGCGAGAAATTTCATTTGGTGCTCGGTCTGCAGGTGAAAAGTGAATTGAGAGTGTTGTTAACTTTTTTCCCCCCTTTTTTTCTTGTACACTTCTTTCTCTCTCATTCCTGTTATTATTTGTAGTATTCATAAATTGAATGTGTTTGTGAAAGAGAAAATTGGATATGGATATATTTGCTATATCAATGACAGATATTTTGCATATTTTATAGCAGTATTTTTAGGCAAATATAATTTCTCAACCTCTGACCTTTTGGCATGACGCTTATTTAAAGGATTTGGAAAAAGCTACAAACTGTCCTTTTACATGTAAGATAAATCTGAATGTTTGGTTGAAATTGACATTTGGGAAAATCTCTATATGGTTACACATGGGAAGAAATATTAGTCTGATCCCACAGAGGAGGATATGTTTCCCATGCAAGACAAGAAATTGTTTCCTAATGGTTTGCTCTCAAGTGGTATTGTGAAGTAGTGCTTCTGTCACAGTATTCTTCTGAAGAGTCAATAAAGATGACAAATTACTGTTTGTGTTATACAGCACAAATCAAATGTGGTGGACAAAATGGTTTGTTTGTCTGCTCCTCTGACAAAACTGCTAACACTTGAGGAACACAGCTTTGCAACTCTTCCTCTCTCCCTTTTTCTTCTTTTTCATGCAGTTTGAGAATTAGCCTAGTCTTAAAAAAGGTGGATGTTAGAGGAATGTGTGATTGAAGTAGGAAAAGAGATGGGTCTGGAGCAGATTAGAGATATAAAATACAAAAGCAGAGAGAGGAGACAATGTGTGTCTTTGACATACACTCTTCACTAGTGTCAGGTTCTTGAGGGTTACCTTTTCCTGCTCTTTCCAATGCCCGTGAATGCCCAACATGGTGGGGATGTTACTCTCCCTCTGCAGGAAAGCCTGTGTGCTGCTGCAGTGAGAACTCCCTTAGCTCATTCTGGTCACTGTTTGTCGGGGTTTTATTTCAGGGCCCTGTGTATGTCCGCATGGGCCATGTGGTGAAATGGCTGTTTCTTTGGCAAACTTTAATTAAAAGTGAGAAAATGACCAAGAAACCCATTGAAAAAAACTCTACTAAGATCACTAATATAAGCATCTAAAAGCTGAGCAATTTCAGAATTCAGATTTTAGATGAAGTTCTAACTTGCTCCAAATCTGAAGGTGATTCTTTTTCCTAAAATCAGTAATTTTAAATTTGCAGTCCAAAAATATTTTCCAGTGAGATAGTGTCAGGTGGAGTAGAGTGTGTTGAGCCAGCTTCCTCTGGGATTTCCTTTGTTAGCTTACGGCATGTGGGTCCCTGTGAGTAGGGTGTGAGTGCCTGGGGGGGCTTGTGGAGGGCTTGACTGATAGTATTTTTTTGGTAACATGGTAATGTTTCTTCCTTAATTTTCTTATTTCATGGCTTCTGCCTCTTTCAGTACTCTATTTCAGATTTACTCTTGAGTGGAATCAAAGCTGGAAAATAACTTTTCTCTGGAGTTTACTGGCAGCAGAAATTAGAAGATAATGGAGCTGGACAAAGAAATAAGGTTTTTCTGTACGAAGCATTTGATTTGAGGCACAATGATTGAGGCACCTCTGCAGGTCGTTCTCTTCAAACCCCTTGCTCCAGCAAGGTCACTTAGAACAGGTTTCTGGGGACCATACCCGGCTGGCTTTTGAATATGTCAAAAGCATATGTGGCATTTCCACAGCCTCTCAGGGCTGCCTCTGCCAGGCCTGGGCAGAAAGCTGCAGTGTGATCTCCATCTCAGCCTGCAACTGTCTTGCGCATCAATTTGGCTTTCCTAGACTTCCAGCTCATCCTGTCAATAACCACAAAAAGCCTATCAATTTGTCAATTCATAGGTGTTTTTGTATCTGTAGCAATTGAACACTTGACAGGTATGAGCACAGGTAAGGGAGTGAGTGAGCAGAGGGAAAGTGGGACTTCTCAAACTGTTGAGTTTCGATATGTGGGCACAAGGGGACAAAGCTAGCATTGGAGAGTCAAGTTTAATCTAGGGGGTGTTTTACTTGGCAGATTTTGTATTGTTGATAGTTTGGTATGTAATTTGATACTTTTGAACATAATATAGTAAAAAGATTTTGATGAAAGGAAGAAATTACTTCTCATAGGAGGCACAGAGGGTGTGGGATAGGTCTGAAGTTTATCCTGGTGCAGCTTTTAGAAATAAGAAAAATAATATTCTTGTTTCTCTTGTGAGTACAATGGGTATTTCCTGGGTGATGTACAGGCTGAGCATATATTTTAGTGTGCTTACCAGAAGGCAGACAGCCTGCTTGAGAAAGTTCTCTTGCTTCCCTTGTTCCCTGTCCTTTTCTACTTCCTGTCCTCTCTTCTCAGAACAACATCGAAATAGAATTAAAAGCTTTGCACAAGAATGCTGGAAATGCTTGTGAGGTTGACTGTGTGAGAACCCATTTTACACTTCTGGCAGATTTTCAGGGAAGCTTAGCCCTGTGTTTCTTGAAGCTATGATGTGCTCTGGACGAACAACGCAGAAGCTAAACTTGCACCGTCTCCTGGGAACTGGGGTTATTAAGATAGAAGGGTACAGACTGAGATTCTCTTGTGCTCTGCAAGCAGAGCATGCCAAGGGGCCATATCCCACCCTCCTGTGTTTCAAAAGTACAGTAACCAAGTTGGGAGGGGAATTTGGTGAAGCCATAATGCAGTATAGGTAAGATAAAACAAAAAATGTTACAGGAGGAAGCATGTTTAAGCAGAAGCACTAAATTATGAAGTTTAATTGTGATAAGAATAATTCACTTCCACTCATCTTAAATCAGATGCATAAAAAAATAAACGCACGATCAAATAATTCAGTTTTCAGCTGCCTCTTACAATTGAATATCTTTCTCAGAGCCATCAGCTGCATGTGACACTTTTCTTTTTTCAGTGTTAATATGATAGTATTATAGATAAGTATCTGATAAATTTGGATTTAATTTTTAGTTCTCTTCTACAATTTAGTATCTTTATTCCCACGGCAAACATCACTTTTATTTTATAAAAATGTTGCTAGGTAGTTGAAAAATTTGAATAAGTTAAGTAAAATAAAAAGGCAGCCATTTAATTTGTTTCCTTTTCTTTTTGTTCCTTAGATCGGAATATGTGAAAATAAATACATCCCTATATATTTGAGTGCATGTATGCTTATGTATACAGATTGCATATATATTGCATACGTGTGTATGCTACAGCTTTTATGACCAGTAAAGTAATTTCAGTGGTGCTTACTGCTCAGGTGAAATTCTGGAACAAAACCAGATTTATTTGTTAGCATTGGAATTAAAATAACTGGTTCCTTTCACTTCATGAATGGGTCTTCATTTTCAGATAATAATGCATTGGTTTGAATGCTTTGTGATTCAAGAAATCTGATATGACTGATCAAGCTGCTGCACTTAAAAAATAAGAATATTCTACTGTGATTGTGGATGACTCTGGTGTTCTGCTTGACCACATTATCCATGTGTATCCATGTATCTTTTCCATGAGCTTCTGCAATGCATTTTCACCATGATAAATGAAGTAAGGGGCTACCTAAGGGTAGTGCTGAGGAAGATTGATGGCCAAAATATAAATGAAGGATTGAGGATTTTTTGCTTTTCATATAAGAAGGTAAATAGTCTACTTCTTTTAGCCTTCTTTCAGTCTGAACCCTTTGGTGGTTGCTTTGCTCATTCCCTACTTTGTGGTCTGGAGAAAATTCCCTTTTGAGCTATTTATGAAGTTACATATGTATTTTTTTTTCTTGCACTCATCTTGAATCTTTTGTGCAGTTTTGGACACCACAGTATAAGGATACAAAGCTGTTAGAGAGGATCCAGAGGAGGGCAGCAAGGATGGCCTAGAAGGGGAAGCTGTTTGAGGGGCGGCTGAGGTCGCTTGGTCTGTCCAGCCTGGAGGAGACTGAGGGGATACCTCACTGCAGTCTGCAACTTCCCTGTGAGGGGAAAAGGAGGGGGAAACGCTGATCTCTTCTCTGTGGTGACCAGTGACAAGACCTGAGGGAGCAGCATGGAGTTGCATCAGGAGAGATTTGGGTTGGATATTAAGAACAGGTTTTTTACCCAAAGGGTGGTTGGGCACTGGAGCAAGCTTCCTAGAGAAGTGGTTGTGGCTCCAGTCTTGCCAGAGTTCAAGAAGCATTTGGACAATGCTCTTAGGCACATGGTGTGGTTCTTGAGGCTGACCTGTTTTGGACTTTGTGATCCTTGTGCGTCCCTTCCAGCTTAGAGTATTCCATGATATTTGGACATTAACCAAGGTTGTGTTTGAAAAGATGTTGTCTTTAGGAGCTTTGTCTGATTTGCAATGGGGAAAACCAAAAGTTATTTCTAACTAATGAGAATGATATGAAAGAAAGAATATTCAGATTTGAAAGACAGAAATAGGACAATTGGAAAAAACTGTTTAGAGAAATAAAGAAGTTGGAAGTAAAGCTATGGACAAAGAACTTCAAGTCAAAACACAAGTATTTTCATTAATTGTCTTACAAAAATGAAATTGTTTTTTAGTCTGGTTTTCCAATGACAATAAGCTTGTATGATCATTTGGGCTTCTTTCTTGCTCAGTAGCTCTTGACCTCTGATGGCCAGTTCAGCAAGGCTTTCAGAAGACCATTAAGTTGGTACATGTTTTGTGACTCTCAGCCGGCAAAAGAACGAATCCCAAACTTTTCCCAGCTGTGGCAATTCTTTCCGTTTGTTGGCAGCTGAACAGACATCAAGCTTTGTGTATTTCTTGGCTTGTTGGGAAGAGTGTAGTTGAAAATTAATTAGTGCATGGATTTCTCTACAGTAACATAGCACTTGCTAGCTCTTGCCTGAGAGTGTTTTAGTAGAAAACTTCAAAAGAACAGAGGTTACTGTGGTGTAAAATAGCAGAGAAATCACTGGAAATCCATGGTTTCTTGGATTATATTGCTCAAAGAGCTGACTGATGTAGGAAAGACTTCTGAATTCACAGCAGAAGGGTATAATCCTATTTTCTTTATATTTACTTATTTGTTTGTTTATCAATGTTTATCCTTTTGTTGCAGTGGTGTGATGAACAATTCGACTTCCAAGCTACATTTTTACAGTGCTTGGCAAAACATGTGCCAAATATTTACTCAGCTGAAATGGACCCCTTGGTGGAGAAGCAAGAAGAAATGGTCCAGGCAGCAATATTATACCCTCTGGAATGTTATTTGTTTGGGGAGGACCCAGATATATTCCTGGAGAAACTACAACAGAGTGGAAACTCCCAGCTCTGTGGAAAAGTATTCAAAGGAGGGGAGACAACATACTCTTGCAGGTAAGAATGAAGGTGTGTTGTCATCAGTGTTCCCATCTGAGATAATGCAGCAAAGTGCTTTAATAAAATCAGTTGTGCTGCTAATGAGTCATTGCTTGTGTCATGGTATTTCTTTGCTTAACTGATGCTGGCATTTGTTTCCCATTTCAAACCACTTTGTGAGGAAAATTGCATATGAAAAGAAAGATTGGGCAGAGAAATGGGGAAGGAAATGGAAAGGTTACTAAAAGTACTGAAAGCTATTGGTTAAAAATGTTAGATGATAGGGTACAAATATGGAGTCTGTACCTGAATTGAGGGATACAGTACTCACCCTTTCAAAGTCTGACGCAGAATCCAGCATTTCTGAGCATCATTAGTCCTTTACTTTGGCAACAGCTGTGTGACCAATGGTAGTTTTTCCACCCTTTTTTTCCTCATCCTGAAGTATATTAAAGGTGTCGGCTCATTGATTTGATAGAACTAATTTTATTAATTCCTATTAATACAAACACATGAATGAGTATTATGAAAAAAACATATAAAGAATAAAAAGCCAGCACTTTTTGTGGTAAATGTGAAGATTGCAACAGTTCTGGCAATTGATGAGCATTAATATGATGATATTGCCATAGTTTATTCTAATTTTCAGTTTATTTTAAAAGCATAGAAAATATAATTAGAAATACTGAAAGAATATTATTAAGGATGAAAAGCACTATCAGTAAAAAATCCATCCCTTAGAATTTAGGAAGTGTCAAAATCAAAGCTCTCTAAAAACTTTGTTTATGAATTGCACTGTAAAGTTTTAATCAATCACATACTCTTCAGCCTTTTCTAGGCATCAGCTCGTGTTGTGTATGAAAGGAGAATGGTCTTTGAAGAAGTCCTGCTGTGTGTACTAGAAAGTGAATAGTGAGTGGAACAGTTGTACGAAGGAAAAAGCTGGATAAGGCAGTTCAGTGCTGCTAGGACAGGAATAATTCTCTTCCTACCTCTCGAGAATTCCTGTGTGGTAGCAGGCAAAAAGACAAAGCCAGATATCTCAGAGTTGGTCTCTTTCTTATGTTTCTGAGTTCCAGTGTTGCAAAAATGTGTTAGTATTTATACAAGATACTGTATGTACTACTGCAACTGTAGCTAGCTGTCTGTTTGCTTTAGGCTTCTAAATGCTAAAAATAAAAGCCGCTCTGAAGTTCTAAAATCTGAATGTCTTGAATTGGGTAATCAAATGTAGCAGGCACTTCTGCTTTTTTTTCTTTGATTCATCTTTCAGTAGATTTATAGTAATAAATGAATGTTACTGAAGTATTATTGTAACGATAATTATAATCTGAAGGTTTGGAAGGAAGTTATTTCTGTAATCAGAATTATCATGATATTTTAGTTGTAAAAGAGGCTTGAACTAAACATTGAACAATGGTATAAAGTAAAAAATTTGATATATTGTCCTTTAATACCTGTCATCCATATTTTGCATAGAATCAAACAGCATTTAAAGAAAAAAAATGACCACATTTTAAGGAAAAAGGCAATATATAGAAGTATGTATATGAAACATAGGATAATTGGAATTAGATTGCCCATGGGTGTAATTCCATATTTTTCAGGTGTTTAAGTGCATGAGTGAAACTATACAAGTTACATTTCAAAGTATAAATTCCTAGCTCATTTAGAAAGGAATCCTTTTCAGATTTTAACTTTCATTTTAAAAGTTAGAAGCATAACCTAGTAGAAGTGTAGCAAAAGCTTAATCAGCAAACTGAATACTCACTGATGTTGGAAGCAATAATAAAGGTTAATTCAGAGTGCTCACTGGTTTTCCTGGCTGCTTATTCCTAGCAAAACCAGAAAATGTTTGGCTAAGCAAGTTTTGACAGTGGAAATTGAGCATGTTTTTGACAGAATTTGATATAACAGATTTCAGTACATGATTCAAAGTTAACAAAACTGGTTACTCCATATCACAGAAAGATGATGAAATCAATGTTTTTATAATTCGAATCTGTTGTTAATCTCAATTTTTCTTTTTTTCAATGCAGCATATTAGTTTGTGCATGAAAGTTTCAAGTGTTTGTTTTAGAAAGTTTTCCACTTACCATTTTTGTTGCAGAGACTGTGCAGTTGATCCAACCTGTGTGCTCTGTATTGACTGCTTCCAGAATAGCATTCACAAGAACCACCGGTACAAGGTAGGAAAATCTTATTTTAAGAAATTGTTCTTCTAGCTTTAGAGAAGTTCTTTTGAGGCTATAATAAACAGCACATAAGCCATTAGTAATTTTATTATTAAAAAAAAAAATCTGGGATTTATGAATTACTTAATCTCTCTCTCTTGTGTTTCTAGCTATATAAAGCTTCTTCTGAGAGCAGCAACTTACTAACTGAAGAAATAAAAGAGAAAGGAGTGTTTATTAATGCATACAGTGTTATTCTCTTTGGCAGTTTCATGGAAGTGTATGTCTGAGCAAAGAACTGTGACTGAAAATGACAGTTGTGTCCTAAGTCCCATTCAATTCTGTTGGGCTATAAGTAAGGTGAAAACCCAGGGAAAACAGACAGTAATGATTACAGAGCATGTTGGAACCAGAGCTGGGCTGAGAAGCTGTTGTCATTTCCCTGATTTTCAGTAAATTCTTCCGGCAGAACATCAGTTATGGAAATAGATAGTCAGATGGGAGCAGATTTGTAGCATTTTCATCTAAAGAATACAGGATGTGCTCTTTATAGATTAGTAGACTAATGGATGTTGGAAGGGACCTAAGGAGGTCACCTAGTCCAGTCTCCTGCTCGAAGCAGGTCTAATTAGGTCAGATTATTTTAAAATGTTTCAGGTAAATAACAGATTTTTGAATGTCTTTTTATTGGGTCAGAGTTATTTTAGCATTACTTCAAGATGGGGGATTTAGAGGAAGCTAAGGATAATTGGTTTTGCCTGAGTTTTGTCTGAACTTTTTAGCAAAATGGAGGGTCAGAATTTGTATTCTTCTGAAAGTGCAATGCAAAGTTAGAGTTATAAAAATGTATTTGGGTGTAATCTTTTCTTTGGTTAGAAGTAGAGGTACTACTAAATGTCTTTTTAATATGCACTTTCTTTTAAATATTATTTTCTAACTTGATGAAGTAATTTTAAAGAAGGCATTGAACAACTTTGCTATAATTCTGTGAATAAACCCAGAAATATTTTGCCATTTATGAAACATTATCCATCATAGGCTTTTTTACTTACTTTCAAGTTAAATTTATTTAGGACTTGCATACCTTTCTGTAGCAGCAACTCTATTTCCTTCTTTATTTTCTGCTCAAGAAATTTATCTTTTACCCCCCTTCTCCTCTGGTAAGTTTTCTTTTTTATCTAAAAAAAAAGAAAAAAAAAAGTGGTGGTGAGTCACTGCATTGCTTATACAGTGACTCTTCTATTTTTAAGTAGGTGTTTATACTTGTGTTTGATTTAAATAATGCACATTGCTATTTTCCTCTTGCTTTTTATGGGCATATTTCATGACTGAAGTACATGGTTTTTCCAGATGCATAGCTCCACTGGAGGTGGATTTTGTGACTGTGGGGACACAGAGGCATGGAAGGCTGGACCGCTTTGTACTAAACATGAGCCTGGAGCATCAAGTTCTCCTAAAGAAGTAAGAATGTTGCTTAAAGTGAAATTATTAAGTATTGCAAATGTTACCTTCTTATTTTAAAAAGTGCTTATTCCTGTATATGAATGTATAGGTATTGTATAACTCATGTGACAGGTTCAGTCAAGTTGAATCAGGATTTCCTTAGTCAAAGTGTTTGAGATCAAACATATATTCGACATCCTTTGGTTTTTTTTTGTTTTTTGTTTGGAAACAATTTCATCTACCTGTCTTGTGCACTTGAGGCTTTCATTTGGAATGAAAATTGCAGTCTCTTGTTATTTTCTTTGCTAAGCATATTACTCAATTCTTATTTACAAATAATTGGTTTCCCAGCAGTTAGCGAATGTTTAGAAGGTTGATTTTAATATTTTTCTCTTTTCTACATTACTGCATTACTGAACAGTTGCATTTGTCAGTTACTTCTGGTGTGTGATCTGTCACTTTGACTAAAAAAAATTTTCTGTGCCTTGAAACTAACCTCTTAGGCTAGGATGTCTCATGGTTATTGTAGCTCGTAAAAGAGCATATTGACAACAAATATGCCATCTTACAAAGAATTCTTAAAGAGAATGTAGGCAAATCAGCTGCTTCAGGTGAAATTTGTGTTTTTTTCAGAGTCCTTCATTCTGAGATAATCAGGATGAAAAACCTCAGCATTTGTCATTGCAAGCAGCCCCCTAATCCCTGATGGTTTTGTAGCAAATGTACTGTTATGTATGTTTGTGTTCTGGTCAAAAAGTCAAATGGAAAAGGAATAAAAAGCACTGGTCTTACAGAAAAATGAGACCAAGTTTTCCTTTACTTTTTCATCCTTCTTTTTGAAGAAAGTCAATGGATTTCAGAGATAAAAATGGTTGAAGCTGCAATAAGGAGTAATTTTTTACCACTTGGGGCTTGTTGCATGGTCTGCACCGCAAATTTTTAATATCTATGGGAATGCAGAAAGTTGTTAAACAGCGTTTTTGAAAAAGTGAAGCTAACACATTTGATTAGGTCTTTCATAGTCTAATCCTAGATAAAACATGGATGCATAAAGAAAGGTATATGAAACTGTTGGAATACTACTGAGAGCCCTTGGGATGAAGTAACTTTGAAAAGAAGAAATCAGGTGAAGTTAATTTGCTTGAAAATCATGAAAAGGGTTACTTCCTGATTATAGTAGAACTATGTATATATAATTTACAGTATATGTATACATATAATAGTATGGTTTCCTATTATATTAACAGGGTACTCTACCAACCCCCTTTTAATTTTTTTCAGGGTCTTTTCCATATTAATATTGTCTCATGTTTTACAGAACTCTGAATGTCAGTTGAATGAAGAAATTATGGAGCATTCTAGGAGAGTGTTTCCATCTGTGATAAAATACATTGTAGATATGCTTATCTGGGAGGAAGAGAAGGAACTGCCTGTGGAGCTCACCCTTAGGTAGGGAATATTTCCAACTTCTTTCTCAATGCATTAGCAACTTGGATTATAATTTTGTCTGGGATTTTCTCATACTCATGCAGACATTAGTGCTGAAATCCCAGTAAACATCACTGTGGTATGTTTGACCTAGAGTTATGTAGGGAAAATACGTTGATAGTTCATGGGAAAAGTAGTGTGTGACTGTCCTCCATCAGTCACTGAAGGGAAGTGCTCCTGAGCCAGCCTGATCCATAGTGCAGTGGCAGGTCAGTGCACAGGGGGGGAAATGTCAGGAGTGGAGAGACTGAGAGACCCACCAGGTGCCATTGGCTGTCTTGGGAGACACTGGGGGGGTGCTGAGGGACAGGGGAGAACTCCTCACCTGGCAGATTTTCCACAGTGCTTGAGAGAAGGATGTGGACAAACCTTTTGATGAGGTCTGTTGCAATAGGACAAGGGCTAATGGTTTGAAACTCAAGGAGGGTAGATTTAGAATAAATACAAGAAGGATTTTTTTACAATGAGGGCAGTGAAACATTGGAACTGGTTGCCCAAAGGGTTGATGAGTGCACCATCCCTGGAGACATTCAAGATGAGGTTGGATGGGGCTGTAAGCGACCTGATCTAGTTAAGATGCCCCTGCTTATTGCAGGGTGGCTGGACTAGATGAACTTTAAAGGTCCCTTCCAACTCAAACCATTCCATGATTCTGTGAAAATGGAAAAATGCTGTGTTATCACATTACAAAACAAACAGGTTCGTAAAACAGCAGAGAAAGGAAATTATAAGAGAATATCAAATAACTTCAAAACTTCTCTTTTGTACTTGATACATGATTTCTATGGCTTTTTCTGGCACAGGTGGTGTGTGGGGGTGGCATTAGCTTGAAGAATACATTTGATTTAATTGAATAACTTTATTATATTTGATGTTCTTCTTGAGCTATCGATTAAGCTGTATTTGATAGAACAGTATTTACAGTTTAATTTGTATGATATATTACCTTTTTCCCAGCAGAGAGAAGGTAGACATTTACTACTGTGTCCTTTTCAATGATGAACACCATTCTTATGATCATGTCATCTACAGCCTGCAAAGGGCACTTGGCTGTGAACTTGGTGAAGCCCAGTTACATACAACTGCCATAGATAAAGAGGTTAGTGCATTTGGGATATTGGAGAGAGTCACCTTCTGATCATTAGGAGTTACTACTACCGTCACTTGATTACAGAATCTTTATTTCCGGTTGCTGAAGCTTGAAGAGAGAAAGGCACATGGCTGAGCCACTCTTAGTCAACACTTGTTTCTCAGATGTGGAGAGCTTGTTTAGGAAGCACGTACCTCTGGTTATACCCTGCTATTTCATGTACTTTATGCCAGGAGGAAAGTCGATATGGTTTGTATTTAAAGTATTCTGCAGAAATCTCTCTCATCTGTTTTCATGTATATATTAGTTTTCTGTATTTAATAATAAGATACCCAGACTTTAATTACTTGTTGTGTTGTTAATTTGGATAGCTTTTTTCTATAGACAATTATGTTAATTTTTATTTACTTCTAGATGTTTAATAGCACTGTGAGCGATGTTGAGCCCTGTTTCACGTATAAAAAACTTAGCAAGGTTCAGACTTGTGATGTTTTGCGTTTGCTTTATATTGGTCTCATGCTCAATATTTTCTTAACAGGGTCGTAGAGCTGTTAAGGCAGGACATTATGTCTCTTGTCAGGAAGCAAAAGAAGAAATTAAGGTAACTTCCTAAAGTCTTTTTCACAAAAAAACACCTCATACCAACCTAATTAGTATTAATAGTGAGCACTTACTTGTTTGCTGTACAGTCTTAGCTCAGTACTTCCATGGTGTTATAACTTACATGTGAACTTTCTGGAATTGAGTTTACACCACCACATTTGAGATAGATATCTTCAGAAATGAATCATCCAACTGTTTTCTTTGTTTTGCTTGGGAGAGATGGTGGGTAGTGAAAATAAATAATGAAATTAATGTTATTTTATTTTATATGTGCTAATACTTACCTGACTCCTAGAGGCATTCTGAAAATGTTTCTCAACGACCACTTCACGTGGAAGTTCTGCATACTGATGTTATGGCACACCAGAAGTTTGCCTTGCGCCTTGGTTCTTGGCTGAACAAACTCATGAGCTATTCAAGTAAGCATTACTGGGTTTTGTTACAATAATGCCATGCCTGTATTTGAATGAATTAAGCAGTGTTATATATAGATATCTGTCAATTAAAATTCTTGGATGTTCTTTGTAATTAGGAAATTAATAATGCAATAGCATGGGTGCTGATATCTGTTAGTGAGGTTATGAATAGCAGTACTTTTCTGTTCCTTCTTGTTGAAATAAATGTGTTTGTTTCCCTGATGGAGCACTATCTCAAAGTTTTATTATCCTCAGCATCACATACACTCAGTGTGTGACTCCTTTACCTAAACACTGCCCTCCTCAGTGCTGGTGGAAAGCCACAGAACATTTCTATCAGTGAAAACATGCATCCACTGCTTACATTAATTCCTGCTTCAAATTTGATAGCTGTGATTCATTAGGAAGTGTCAATAAAACTTAATTTAAAAAAAATTCAGTAGTGGAAAGTCTATTTCAAGCTTTCAAACATTGTTCAGGTATTTGATAATGCTTACGGTTTTAAAGTTTTCTGAATCAATGTATTTTTGATTTGTTATTGTTTTTTTCATACCTGTGTCTTGCCACACTAAAGCCATTATAAAATTTCTCCACAGATTACAAATAGGCATAGATAAAGCTCTACTCACTTCTTACCCTCCTTCTTAATAGGTAAATCTGGAGGTCTGCTTTAGCCCCTTTGAAGCTTAGTTAATAGAGTGAATTTCTTCTCATTTTTTCTGAATGCTTTCTGATCTTTCACTTGAAATACATAGATCAGAACTGTAGCTTTTTGTAATGCTTTGCAGTGTTTTACATGTTTTAGTATTCTGTTCTTTTCAAGTTTGTATTTACTTTGCCAGTGGTACTTTCTTGCTGTTCTGAATTCCTGAGACAGTTCTTTAATCGGTACAAATTTTTGAGTGTGGATTGTTTCAAAATTTCTAGTGAAAATTTGATTTTTATCCAGGTAAGTTAACAGATACTTTCATGTTTATGGAGAATCTTTAAGTACAAAGATTGAAGTCAAACATTCCTGTTCTTCTTCTGGATTATATACACAGAGGCTTTTTGAGCCTGATGTTCGGTACTCAGCTGGAACTCCTTTTTGGTCTGGTGGTTCCTGGTCTTTTCATGGTTTTGTTTCAAGTGGTAGAATATGAATCAAGAGACATTTAATAATGTTAATTTCCAGGTTGTCATGAATTTGATTCATGACTCTTTGCTTTTCCTTTTCAAATTAGTAACAGAAGGCCTCATTTTGGAACGTTAAAAACCCATGGTTGACTGTGATACGTTGATCCCCAAAACTACTTCAAGTACTGTGTTTACGGATAGGCGCAAGAGAATATGAAAGAATTTCTGAAATTCTACAGAAGACTGACTTTCAAGGCCTGAGGCAGTAACCAGGAGAGACTTGCCTAACCCTGTGCATTTCTGTGCAGACACAGTAAAGGCTTCTTATGGATCTGCTTTGCAAAGCTGTCTAAATTATTTTAATTTTAAAATACTCTTGTGCATCACAGAGTTTATTTAATTAAATAGGAAAAAATAATAGGAAGAAATTAGTAAGGCAAAGGGTTTGTGGGAGTATGTTAATTGAGAAAAAATGTTAAAAGTAATTCTTACTTAAGTGCCTTTTTTTTTTTCTTCTTTTAAGTAACAGAATTCTGTAATTCTAATTTTCTTGTGTCATATAATTTAATTATTGAAACATTCTTGTACAAATGAGTAGTTTCATCCCTTTAGGTGACTTTCGCCAGATCTTTTGTCAAATATGTCTCAAAGAAGAAGCTGGATCTGAAAAGCCCTGCTTTATAAGCAAGTTGATGCTATGGGATGCAAGACTTCATAAAGGTTTGTGTATCCATATTGCTGTAAACTAAAGATTTGTCAAAATAATTTTTCATGTGTGTAACATATAGATAAATGAAGTGCTATGCATATAGAATTACGTTTCTTCATGGTTTTTATATTATGGTTTTTATACAGCCTTAATATTTACAGCTGAGCTAATTTATATTTGGAATATATATTTGCCTCCTCAATTTGTCCTGCTTTATGCATCTTAAAAAATCATTTTACAAAATGCAACCTGATGCTGAGTGACTTGATGCTTACCCCATGTTTTAAATACATACCAATAAATGTCACCCCCCCCCCCCAATTAATAA
>WBMY01002352.1:1140826-1203261 GCA_013397315.1 Donacobius atricapilla | reverse complement strand
TCATAACCATTTCAAAGCTTTTAATGATTTTTTAATTACAGTTTAGTAATTGGTCCTTTTTTCCCCACAAAAAGCTGCATCTTAGTACAGCAAAGTGACATGCACTGTATTGGCTCTTTGCAGGGGCAAGGAAGGTTCTTCATGAACTTATCTTCAGTAGTTTTTTCATGGAAATGGAATACAAAAAACTTTTTGCTGTTGAATTTGTGAAGGTAAATGTTTTAATCTTTATGCCATGAATTTGTACTAGCTTTATGACATTTCCCCCCAAAGTGAATACTATTTCCATATATATAATGAATTTTAAACAAGCAGAGCTTCAATAACTAGCTCAGCCTTTATGGAGTGCAGTTAGTTAATTCCTATGTCATTGGTTTGTTCCTTAGACTCACGTAGGGATTTGCTTATTTGAATGCCATCTTGTTAGTATTCTGTGTATCTTTTGAAATGCCAGATGAACTGCAACTGAAATTGGCCTTTCTTTTTGAAAATTAAGTAATTAAGAAATATACAAAACATAAGACGAAGTTTTTGTTTTAGGGTGAGACTTTTTAATCCTGATAAAGATGATGATACTTCTTGATTTTCTGTGGACTGAAACAAAGCAAACAAAGACTTCATCTTTTACAGACAGTTGTTAAGCAACTATCCATTCAGTTCGCTGCAGGAGGAAGACTTGTTTTATAAGAAGTTAATGTCTTTATTTTTTTTTCTTCAGACACTGAATTTTTTTCAGATATTCAATATTTTTTAGGGGAATATTGGTTGTAGGAGGAAAAAAAAGTTGGTTCCAATCTGGCAAATCAGTTAAATTTGTGCTTATCTTCAGTATTAAGGCAGTGGGGGCCATATTGAATTGCTTTGGTGGATTGGGGATATTGTGCTGTTTTCGTGTGCTGCTTCCATTAGGTGGGAGAAACACATTGAGATGTAATTCTTGTAAATAAAAAGTAAAGATTTTCATTAACGTTTGTTGAATGTCCCCAATACTCTCTTTCTCTAGTATTACAAGACATTACAAAAGGAATACATCAGTGATGATCATGACAGAGTTCTTTCTGTGACAGCACTCTCAGTTCAGATGTTCACTGTGCCTACTCTGGTATGTACAGCCTGGTTCTGCTAGAGGTGTAAAATCAGTTTTAGAATTGCTAGCAGAGCCACCTCTGCAGATTGTTGTATTTGACAGGGAGTCTTTATGGATTGCTGAGTTGAATATGAATGATTTTGAGATCTGTTAAGTCCAATGTGAAAGCAGGAGCTTGAATTGATGTGAAAATTCATTACAGAACATAGAGGGAATGCAAATAAGTACGTTCGTGGCACATCATACTCTGCATTAACTTTGTGTATTTATTTACTGCTCACATTTACCTCTGTATGGGACTTTAAAATCTGGGCAAGGGGGTAAAAAATGGTTAAATGTCTTCTTGTTGGGCTGAAATATGGGGAGGAAGTATATCTATAAATTTTAAAGGTTATATGTTTTGATGGAATTTCCACTCTGTTAATCGCCTGATTAGGGGTCTTTTCTTCTCAAAGTCCCGTACCAGGGTTTAAAAGATGAGTGGAACCTGTAGCTTCGGTCTTCAAAGGTGTTTATTCTGTTTTTTATTTCAAGGCCTTACAGCAGACTTAGGGTGTTAAAAAAATGCAGCTACAGGAGCATGGACAGAGGGTCCAAAGTTGTTTTTAAAGGTTTCTAACCTAATTAACTCTTAAAGTGTACTGTATTTACAGTTTTGTACCAATAACTACTACCTATTCTAGACACGCAATTTCTACATCAAATCCATTTTACCAATGTCTCTGTGCCACCATCACAGCAGAAAATGGAATAGATGAAGAACATGAGATACTGCACAAAATTCTCCATCTTGCTTTGATCTACTACCATACTAAAAACCCAAAACTACAGATTTTTGATAAACTCAACCCTACAAATTTTTGATTAACTAAACTACTATCTGTTTTAAATCTTTATTGTTTTGAATTCATCTATGAATGTTGGAAGTTTTTCCCATGGACTGAGGTCAAAGGCAGTGCTTTCCTGGGGTCCCAGCCAGGGGCTCAGACCCTCCAGGGCAGTTCGAGGGGTTTTCCACATGTCCTGGACCCCAACACGTTTCTTGGCTGAAGTAGTAATGTGAAAATATTTTTCTACATGATCTTTCTAGAAAAAAACCAGCAAATCCATTACATAGATGCTGTCAGAATTGAACAAACAGAAAAAGTTGATAGCAATTGTGTTCCTACTCAATAAATGCTGTGGGAGTTTCTTATCTTGGGCTCTTTGCAAACGCTTAAAACAATTTTTAATCAAAAGGATTAGATTCAAACCAAAATATTTTGATGAAAACATTTAACAAAAATAGGAAGAAAAAATTTTCACTTTGTTCATGTAGGCCCGACATCTTATTGAAGAGCAAAATGTAATCACCACCATTACAGAGACCCTCCTAGAAGTGCTTCCAGAGTACCTAGACAAAAATGACAAGTTCAACTTCCAAGGCTACAGTCAGGACAAACTGAACCGGGTATATGCAGTAATATATGACCTCAGGTGAGTGTAAGGCTGAGAAGCTAGAGCAGCTCTAAAATATTCGTAGTGTGATGAGGTGTTTCAGTTCAGAGTCTGATGATAAAACTGCTTTAAAATCAAATCCCAACCTGTCAAAATACACGCATGAAATCTTAATGTTTTCTTTTTCAGTGAAGCTTAAAATTTTTAGATACCAAAATTGCATTCTATAAAAACATTGTTTGATTTTCAATTATCTAATTGCATATAATATTTACATTAATAAATAAAATGTATCTACTGTAAGACAGTATGGGAAATTTGTCTCCTATTTGCTGTCCTTCTGGGGAAGCTGTATAATCCTTATCTGCGTAAGGTTTTCTACTTTTACTGGTACCAAATTGCTCTAATAAACTGAGTAATGTAAGACCAAACCACTCCAAATACCTTGGAATGGAAAAAAAACCTGTAAATTTTCAATGAGAGAGTCACACCAAGGTACTAGTAGTTCTAGTGTTTGGGGTAGTTTTCTGAGTACTTTAAGATGGGGAGGGTAATGTAATTTGATTATGTAATTGATGGTATTAAACCAATTGAAAACAATTGTATTTCAAGAACGCTTGAAATATAAGCATAAGAGAAGTCTGAGCAAAGGATGATAATATTTTTTTTGGCGACAGGTATGTCTTAGTCAGCAAGCCTACAGTATGGACAGACCGCCTGAGGGAGCGCTTTTTAGAAGGATTTGTTTCTTTCCTAAGGATTCTAACTTGCATGCAGGTACAATACGTTTAAAAAATTTCTTTCTATTATTCGTTGTAAAGCTATTACAGCTCTTCTTTTTCCCCACGATATTACAAGGGATGTAAATATGGAATTTCAATGTTAAATTCTTCAGTCCCTGTTTAGGATGGGTGAAGAAGTCATGTTTATAGAAGTAATTCTCATCAGATTTAGTTACATGTATTTTACCTTTTGATTGTGGAATTTTCTTTTGTGTTAAGCCTGTGATCACTGATTTAGACAGAGTATTTTGTGGGATTTCCATTTCAGGGAATGGAGGAGATAAAAAGACAGATTGGTCAGCATATTGAGGTGGACCCTGACTGGGAAGCAGCTATTGCCATACAGATGCAGCTGAAGAACATTCTTTTGATGTTCCAGGAGTGGTGTGCCTGTGATGTAAGTATATGGATTTTCTGGGATCCTTGCATGCATGCCTTTTGTGAATCTTCCTGAGAGCTTTTGAAATAGCAGCTTTTACAAAAGCTCACTATTGTTCAGTATAGTTCTCCACAAAAGAATTGTTCTGAAAGAGTTAATCTGGGTGTGACAAAGAGAGAAAGGAAGGACTGTATGATTTTTAAATATAACCTATGCATGTATTTTAAATTCTAGGAAGAGCTGCTGCTCAGGTCCTACAGAGAATGTCATAAAGCTGTGATGAGGTGCAGCACAAATGGCCGCTCTCGGGAGAAAACAGTATTTCACTTATGTGGCCATACCCTGGAGAGCAGACCTTACAGAGTGTCTGCAGATCCTGTCAGCATACATTTGCCACTGTCTAGGACTCTTGCTGGTAAGTGATGTGTTTTGATTGCTGTTTAAACCATGTTTGTCATCCATCTCTGCTTCTTTACTCCAGATAACACTTGGATTAAGCACTTTGCAGATCAGTTGCTCTCCAATTTTCGGACATTCTCATGATCAGGAGGATGTGTTCCCCGTATGTCCCATTTAGGGAAAATTTTTCTCAAAACAACATTTCTTTGGAGGTTGGAGGATATCTTTTTAAATGGAAGAGAGAGAAGTCAGTCAAGAAGGAAAAAATTTCCTTTTTAATGAGATCCTTGGTTTTCTCTGAAGTGTTTCTGGTTCTGTGTCATCTGCTTTATCTAAATGAATGTCCATTATTACTGTACTTGAATTTATTTTGCAGCCATATATATCTTAGGACTGTTAAAATGCCCTTCCTAAAAGACGTGTGTTTGCACAATGCCAGGACAGACTTCCTGTCAGAATACAATTGTTGCTTTCTGTAGAATACAAATGAAATCATATGTTGTTATTAAGCTGTAGATATTTTATCGCATCATTTGATACCAAGATACCATCTGTTAAGCCATGTTGTTTTGAAATTCATTTACTACTGACGTATGATTTAAATGTGAAATAAAAAATTTGCTAGTATTATATAGCATCTCAATTTAGATCATGTTCATTTATTCAGTGTCAACTTATTCATAAAATAATGCATTGTAAGACTAGTAAGAACTGTTGTGATAATGTAATAAATCTTCTGCCTTAAAAAAAGGAAAGTATGAAGTCTTTCCTAAACAAACTTGGACTTTTTTTCTGTAATGCTCTGAATTGTGGATGATTTAGCTAACATTTAGAAGGAGTTGGAGAATCTTTGCTGATTTTGATTTATTTTCTGATTTTTCTTCCTTGGTTTTGTAGGTCTTCATGTACGATTAAGCAAGACTGGAGCCATCTCAAGATTGCATGAGTTTGTTTCTCCTGTAAGAGACTTTTTTTTTTCCTAAATGCTTTTGGGATTGATACTCTAGAAAGAAAAAGCCTCAAGCCATATCCTCTAACCTTCATGGCACACATACAAGTGATTTTTCAGCTGTCAATATATCCTTGTTCATTAGGACTTACACATATAAAACCACTATCATATTTATTCTGAGGGGGTTTTTTGATATTTTTTTTTCCCTTTTTGAAATTCTAGGAAGAATTTCAAGTGGAGCTGCTAGTAGAATATCCTTTGCGTTGTCTTGTCCTGGTTGCGCAGGTTGCTGCAGAGATGTGGAGAAGGAATGGGCTCTCCCTGATCAGCCAGGTACTCCCTGCAGTGTTCAGTGGTGAGCTGATCCGATCAGTGTTTGCAAGGCTTGCTCAGTAATGCTGTCAGGGCTTCCTCCAGTGCAGAGAGAGGTCACTCCTACAGTAAATAGCAAGTTTCTAGGTGGAAATTTAGGCTACGTGGATTTCTTTCTAGCTGCAGCAATGGCTTACTTCCCTGTCTTACTTAGATGGATATTTTCATCTCCATTATGACTTTCTTAATCTGTGAAATAGTATTAATGTTGCTGATGTCTACTGGTAAGCTACTTTCAGATCTCATTATCACTGCATAAGTACTTGTTAGTGTTCTTGCTTATAACGTAAAAAGTTAGAAGTTCATTATGATGTACAGAAATCCTTATATACAAAAGTTAAACTATTTTAGTCTCGCTAAACTTCTGTGAACCCTCTAGCTAGGCATGCAAACATCTTCTAATACTTGTGACTTCCACTGCAGGAGTAAAGGTAAAGGGAGGAGTCTACCCTTGCATTTGACTCCTTTATCTTCACTTTGGGGTGTTTTTGTTGTGGTTGGTTTTTTTTCTTCCTTTGATGGCAGAAATTCTCTTCTAACCTTGCACTTTGATGAAATCGCAGCAAGTCTTGTTAAATCCCTGCAGAATTGCCTTTCTGAGAACTAGGGTAGGAGAAGGAGGATGTTTTGACTTAATTCAGTAGCAGCCATTACGTCCTGTTGGAAGGGAGTGTGAAGTACGGGATAGACTTTTTCTGGATAGGTGAAAAACCATCTTTCACTTCCAATAAAGTACGTATTTATTTTGAAAGAAATACGGACTTTCCTTTACTCAGTAGAGGTGTGGTACAGTTAGAAAAGCCTCAGAGATTAACTGATGCACATTTGGTAGTACATTACTTTATATCTCTATTTTGTTTTCCTGTTTCTTAGGTATTCTATTATCAAGATGTTAAATGCAGAGAAGAGATGTATGATAAAGACATCATCATGCTCCAGGTATAATGTTCTCATTCATTGCATAGCTGTCATTTTTTAAAAATTCAATTAATTTTGCATGATTTTGAAATAACAAGTGATGTTCATATTAATTTGGGTTTTTTGATAGATAGGTGCGTCTCTTATGGATCCAAACCAGTTTCTCCTGCTGATACTGCAGAGATATGAGCTTGCTGAGGCTTTCAAGAAGATCAAACCCACCAAAGATCAGGTAAGTAGCAAATTTTTCTGCTGTTTAATTTGTCAGCATTGAGTATATGAAACATCAATAAGAAAAACTGTCTACTGTTGATAACTGCATTTTTAAGGCCACACCAGAGGTCAGTAAACAGAGGAGCTGGTGGTTAGGTAAATATTTTGTATTTGCAATTTGTAGAGGCGTCCTCAAAATTAGCAAGCATGTTTTGTCCCTTTTGGACCTTTATTTCATAGGGCATCTACCAGAATCAACAAATTACTTCACTATAGCATTTCTATGTCTCTTAGGCTGTGTTATGTGCTTTTATTTTGGTTGGAAATTTCTTGGGTTGTTATGCTACTTCTTGTGACTTGAACTTTGATATAACCCCCTCATTTGGGGTACTTTTTTTAGCTGCTGTTTCTTTTCTTGCATGTGAATCCTGTACTTCAGTTGCTGTGTAATATCTCCTCTACCAGAGCAGATACTTTTTCTAGCTTGCTAGAATGGAAATTTCTTCCTAGAGTACAATGGTTCAGCTAAGCAGTAGATAGCAAGGCTGAGCTCAGTGTCATTTGATGGATGGATTTTTTTGGTTTTGGTTTTTCAAACTGATTTTTCTCGTTCTTGTAGGATTTGATTAAGCAATATAATGTTTTAATAGAAGAGATGCTACAGATTCTCATCTATGTTGTGGGTAAGTTTCATTTCTCTCTGTTGATGTAGTAAGGGATTATTGCTTTGACAGAGCAGGCTTGATGATTAACATAGTATAGAGAGGATACTGGAGAGTGCCTCTTTTAAGTAGATAATTCAATAACACAAATATTTGTCAGCTGGAAGCAATAGGAGTTGGACAGTGAAAAAAGCTGTTAAATAACTTCGTAATTGACATTAAAGTAGAATATGAAGAGAGTCCACCTAGACCCATTTGTTAGGAAGCTAGGCTAAGAAACATTTTTACTCTCAGACATTTGGGGCAGGCTTCTGACACATGCCAGCTTACACAATGAAACATCCCAGCAATACCATTATCATGGTGCAAAATTCAAATTGGCTTTATACCCATCATATTTGCCATTCTTCTTTTGGTTCATTCTGACAGGGGAAAGATATGTGCCTGGAATCAGTAATGTGACAAAAGAAGATGTAATAATGAGAGAAATCATCCATCTGTTATGTATTGAACCAATGGCTCACAGTGCAATTACCAAGTCCTTGCCTGAAAATGTGAGTCCTGATCTATTTACTTTTTTCCTTTATTTAGTTTTTCTTGTTTAATGTCTTTCTTCTTTAGCTTTCATATCTTCATCTGGAAGCATTTCTAATATAAAGCTTAAATATTTGTTTGAGAATTACAAAGTGGCATGACAAAGGGGCTTACACACCTTTCTGATGTAAATGCCATAGATTCAAGTATGGACTGATCTGAAAAGATTTGTATGGGAATTAAGCTTTTTGATTAAGAGGTGATTTTTTTTTTTTTGAATATTCAGCTATAGTTCTCCTAGATTTCACAAGAAAACTTGTGAAATTTTCTGATTTGGCCCTATAGAATGATGTAGCTGGATTCCATTCTGCCCTGTGTACTATTGCTAAAATTATGCCTGTAATTGTGATCACTTAAACCCGTGCAGATCTATTTGAAGTCAAGTGTTGTACATGTCTATTTGAAAACAAAGATTTCCTTGCCATTCCATTACAGTTGTTGAAGATTCAAGCAAAGGTGGGGGATGTGGATTAGATTTTCTAGTCTGTGGTAGTGTTCAGGGCCAGCAATCAATGCAAAAACCCTCTAAATTTTTGTTGTAAATGAAATAGCCTGAAATATTATCATCATATCCATATTCACTCTTTTAAAGTATCTCAATCTCTTTTTTTCCCTTCGTTAAGATTGGATAAGCATTGGCCTATTTCTAGAGATCAGCTCTGTTATTAATGAAGTTCTACATCATTAAGGAAAAGTATCATATATCTTTGATACTTCCTTGGAACTTGCCAATCATGAATATCTGCTTTCTGATTAACAGTGGGCAAAAGATAATAGCTTGTGAATTAGGGAATTATCTAAATTTGTCTATTTTTGTTACACATAGCATAATACTGAAGATACTCGAATCATTATATGTTTATCCCAAACTGAATTTTTTACTAGGAGAACAATGAAACTGGCTTGGAGAACGTAATTGATAAAGTGGCTACATTCAAGTAAGTTCTTAATGTTGTTTTATAAGTAGTTTGGATGTGAAATAAAATTTCTTAGATTATATTTGGGTTAAACAAGCTGAACTACAGTCTCTGTTCAGCTAATATTTTCCTGTCTTGAAATAAATATATTAGCAAACATGCACAGGAAAGAACAGTGTGTGGAATATCCTGCACTGCTGCTGTTTCTCTCCCTTTCCTCAGATTCAGTTTGAGGAGTCTCAGGAGTTTAGTATTCTCAAGTCCTAATGGAAGAACCTTCAAAAGTTCATTTTTTTTCGAAGATGGTTAGGAAAATTAAGAAGTCATCCTACCTCTGACAATCACTATCTAGTAACCGTTTTAAGTGTTACTTAGTTGCTATTTTTCTGCAACTTCCTCTTTATTTCCTGGGAATTGATTTTATAGATAAATATATATGTGTGTATTTATGTGTATGTCAATACAGAAGAGTAACTTGTAGTTGAAAAAAAAGGGTCATGTCTGCTATTTTTGTGAGAAAAATGTCTTGTTTTAGTATACCTTATTTGAAATTTCATGTGGCTTGCTTGTTTGTGCTTAATTAAGAACAGTTGTAGGTGTACCTAGGAATCTTACTTTGAGAATTATATGAAAAGTTTACAAAATCTCGCTGGCTGGAAAGCAGCAAGTTATACTTGTTTTATACTTTGGTTAAAGAAAGGATTGAATTTTATAGAGTAATATACAATGTCTGAAATTCTAAGCCATACAGTTGAAAAGATTTTTCAGAGGCTATATACAGTGTGCTCTAGATGGTATAGACCAGAAATATTTTGCTCCTAAATTGTTTACTCATGTAAATCCTATCTTGAAAATTTAAGACTCATAACTGTACTCACTCTTTGCTTTTAATAAGTTAGTGAGTAACCATTACAATTCCTGCTTCTTTAGAAAACAAACTGTGTTTGCATTTGAAGATGTGCTGAACATACATTATTAATCTGTATATCATGAAATATTTCTGTGTAAGGAAACCGGGTGTCTCTGGCCATGGAGTTTATGAACTGAAAGATGAATGTTTGAAGGAATTCAATATGTTCTTTTATCACTACACTAAGACCCAGCATAGCAAGGTAAGCAGTGTAAGATTCACTCTCAAAGGTGTTAAAAAAATAGTGCATACTTACCTGTGTTTAAAGAATTTTGCTTAATTGATGCAGTCTAAAGAAATTGATTCAGTGAAGAGTATATGCAGCTACCTTCAAAACTAAATGTTCCATGAAGTTAGGATTTTCAATACAAATTTACATGGTATGGTTGCATTACTGTTTTCTTTGTGACAACTTGAGTATGAACTCAGTGAATCCTAAGCTGAGAACAAAATGTGATAAGAATTATCTTTGCCCTGGGAAACTCCAAACTTTGCTGTTGTAACTCTTACTGAGGAAGTAAAAATATATCCAATTTTGTGCCTTTGCTACAAATTTAAATGCAAAATGTAATGTTGTTAAACGTGTTCCAGACAAAATTCTGGTACACAACCAGGCATTTACTATGTATCTTGCCAGATTTCTACTGTAGGGTTTCTTATTTCATTCATCTCATTATTGTGTACTTCTATAGAGGTGCTGATACAACAACACTCCTTTTTCTGTAGGCTGAACATACACAAAAAAAAAGAAGAAAACAAGAAAACAGGGATGAAGGTAAAATTTTAAAATTGATGATTCAACAAATGTACTCATTTGGTAGTATGTGTAGTTGTGAATACTGAGCTTTGGGGGATGTTTTATGACTTCATAGTGGATAGTTGAGTTCATATTAAATTTGTTTTGATTTGTAATAATTGTCATTAATTAGCACCTGGCATTTCTTTTGTCCTTTTATGAGACTTAAGCTTTAGAAATAATTTTTTAAAAGCTATAAATACATAAAACAGTGAACCCCCATGTTTCTGTTGTAACACAAATGTTTTTTCCCTTTTGAGTTTACTTTTACCCACTAAAGTCACAAGCATTTAATTGAGTTTATTTGAGGAAGACTTGGTAAGCTGAACAAATAAGTGCAATGAACAATTTAATAAACTCAACTTTGCCCTTTCCTGTCGCTGTAGGACAGGAAATCAGACTGCACAACTCTAGAATTTGTTAGAAGGCTAAAAAGACTTAATTAAAAATTTGACCTCCTTATATACTAGGTCGCTAGAGCTAAACTGATTGGTGTTAGAAGTAATACCCATTTAATCACATTGGCCAACACAGAGAGACATCAAATGGTCTCCACTTTCAAAGAAGAAGAAAACAAGACAGAGTTAGCAAAAACATCTCCTTTTGTTTACAGAAAGTTCTGTGAGAACGGAGTTTTAGAAATCAAAACATCTCAGGCTGAAAAACCAGGGCTACACTTTCCTCTTTCACTCTGGCAGCTTAAAATGTTGTCAGGGGAATTAATTTTGTAGAAATTTTTAGAAATGCAGTTATCTAGAAGTACTTGTCAGAGAGTCATGTAATTAGACAGTACAGCTCCAAAATACTGAGATGTCTGTTGACAATAGCGTGTGTTCCCCTGGGGCTTACATTTATTGTTGCAGGTACTTCCTGCATATGCTTTTATGTGGCTGTGTTGTCTTTGTCAGTAAGTTCATTCAGGCTGAACTGTCAAAAGAATGATGTTTTCAGAAAGACTGCATTCACAGAGGTTCTCTGAAAAGAGGCAATCTGAAAACAGGCACCTAAAGACTTGAGTCAGTGGTTCCTGGTAGGGAAAGGCTGTGGTGTTAAATGAGGTGCTGTTAGTAGGTGCTAAGATTCCACATTGGAGTTCCAGTATTAAGTCAGCAAATGTTCGTAACCAGGAATGACTGGAATGCCAGTAGTGGAAAAAATTTAGAGCTCCAGACATGTGACACTGGAGTGTGGGACACTAGTCTGGAAGCTCCACTCCTCACTTTTGTTTAACTGCTTGAAACTCTTCTTTCTGATGCAAAGCACAAACTGTATGTTTAATAGTTTGTTTAATGTTTAATAAATAAGGCGGTTCAGAGTGTAAAAAATTTGCATTTACAGATGGAACTAATACTTGTGATTGATTGTTTAACTTAGCTTGCATGTGTTTTATATAAAAAATTACTAAAAGTACTTAGTTTTGCCAAAGATGAAAGTTGATTTCAGCGCACCATTGTTTGAGCATGGTTATATTTAAAGCTCCAGTTTTTCTTTCACCGTAATTAATGTTTGTGCTCTCTACTTGTGGGTGGGCTGTCAGTTCATTGATACCTTTGCACATCTGTTTCCCAGCATTGCCACCACCCTCTCCTCCAGACTTCAGTCCTACATTCAGCAACGTGGTGAGGATTCTGAACTGCGATGTTATGATGCACATCCTGCGGACCCTTCTGCAGCGGGCGGTGGAACTGGAAACCCACCTGTGGACTGAGGCGATGATCCAGATGGTATGGTTGGCCTTGGTCATCTTCTGATGGTCATTCCTTTGCTGACTGCTTATCGTAAGACCAAAATATGTAAAGATTGACTTGTAATAGTTTTGTCCCCACACTTGTCTTCATAAATCTTACTGGTAAAGAAAATATTTTTATTATTAATTACCCGTCTCTACTGTAAAATAGAAACACGATACATAATAGTATTAAAGTTTTCTATTTTACTCTACTCCCTGTGTTGCCTCATTACTGAAGCTGTTTCAATATGTAATTCTCCTTACCTCATCTTTTTCTTGAAACTGCACAATTAAGTAACCCTTTGATAATTGGAATTCCTTCATTTTTGGAGCTGCAGAGTCTCCAAATACATAAATGTCTTTGGGGCCTCAGTCATGAAATAACAGAATTTTTGTAAGTATTTAAATGTTTAATTTTACTGCAGTGACTTTAGTCTTTTTAAACATTGTTGAAATGTTCTTTGGATGTGTTTGTTTGTTTTAGCAGGGTTGTTATTTTAATATTTATAGAATTAGAACCTGAAATTTCAGACAGTTTGAATTAATCGGTTTTGTTAGAGTGTATAGATTGTTTATTTGCCTTGTCAATCCTGCTAATGAATCCTGATTCATTAGCAGGATAATCCTGATTGTGGAATTAGTCAAGTACAGATTTTATATCAGCAAAAGGGCAAGATTTCACATATTACTAATATAAGGCAGGTGCAAGTTGATGAATTTTAGTGCTACTACTATGCAGTAAATTTTTATTGTGCTTTTATTTCATCTTCCATGTATGATCTCTGCATTTTCATGTGTTTTATCATTAACATAATCAATATATAATATAGAACTGTATTGAGCATCCTTATTTTATGTGCCAGCTTTCTGTTTAAACATTGAATGAGACTTACTATTTTTCTCTCTTTTTTCAGGTGCTTCATCTCCTTTCTTTAGGGTTACTAGAAGAGAAGCAGCAGTTACTGAAGTCTCCTGAAGAAGAAGTAACCTTTGATTTTTATCACAAAGCAACACGTATGTTTCATTTTCTTTAAAGCACAATGTAAGGACTTATAGAGATTCTGTAAGGACTCAATTCAGTGATTTAGTCAGAAAGGTTTTATTTTATGGTATATAATTAAAACCTTATAATTTTCAGGTTTTTTAAATAATTAAGAAACCAGGTTTGGACTAGCTTCCTCTGTTCCCTGTTGCCAGGTAGGTTGAAGAAGATATGTGCTTCTCTTCCTAGGAAAAAAATGAAAAGTAGTACTAGTGTTACATAACTGAAAATAGTTTTTCCTTCACAAGAACAGCAGTGAAATGGAAACTAACAACTCTTTGAAAAATGGCAGTGGATTTAATGAAGTGTGTTCATCTTTGGTTCTCTTGAGCTGTACAATTACCTATTTACCTGCAAGTTAATCTTTTACTATGGTAGTGAAAATAGAAACTGATCTTAGTGACTGTGGCGTGTACCCTTTTCTTTTTCAAATCTCTGTTGATTTCTTAATATTACACTCAGAGCTGCTGTGTGGGAGTTGGAACCTGCATTTTCTAAATATTCCATCTTCTGCTTTACTGTGTAAAAATAAATCTAAAAATTCCATTAGTAAGGTAAACATAACTGTCACTTGTGAGATACAACAGAGATAAGAATTTTGAAGTAATATCATAGAATTGTTTGTACTGGAAAAGACCTCTAAGATCATTAAGTCCAAATGTTAAGTCAGCACTGCCAAGTGCACCACTGAACCATGTTCCTAAACAACATATCTGTGTATCTGTCAAATACCTTCTACAAGAATAAATAAATAAAACTGTTGCAGTCCCTTTTAGTTTTTAAAAAATGTGTTTGAAAAGCACTCTCAATGCTTTTTATTTCTTATTTATTTTCTTATTGTTGGGAAAGAGGTATCATCATGCTGAAAGTATTTCCATTTAAGAAGCTTCATGTCAACTGTAGGAATGCAGTAGAAGTCATAACTGAGATGCTAGAGAATGCTTTGCTAGCTTTAGTTTTGCATAACCAGAAAAACCTAAGCCCCATTTACATGAAAAGGATGTAAAAATAATCAGTATTTTTGTAAGAAAGCTCTTATTTAGACACAATTTATTAGAAGAAAGTTCTTTTTGCAATGTATTTGTGTCCCTACTAAAAATGTAAAATTATTCCATGTGAAAAGTACTGCAAAAGAAATATCATTGAAGAGAATGGTCTCCATTTTAAAGCATTCTTGTGTTAGAGAAGAGCCTAGAATGCTATAGACTCTCACCAAGTTGTGAGGAAGGAAATAATTAGTGTAATTACAATAGCTTTTGTGATTAAAAATAAGCATGTGCACAGTAAGCTGCTAGCAAACATAGGTAAGCTCTGAAGAGCTTTACTGCTTCCCCCTGAAGTGAAAGCAGACATTAAGCAAAAATTTTCTAAAGCAGAAGCAATTGATCTTATACTATTTATAACTGGAAGAAACAGATGAACCTATACCAGAAATGTAACTACACAGTTCGTATGTGTGTTATAAAATTAGCAGTATTTTAAGGCATGTCCATGGTTGTAAGTACATTAAAATGTTAGGGTTTTTTTTTCCCTGAAGGCCCTTTCTATTTTTCGCTTTGTATAGGAATGGGAAGCTCAGCCTTGAATGCTGTGAATGTGTTAATGCTGCTGGAGAAATTGAAGAGAGTTCCCCAGTTAGAGGCACAGAAGGACACAGTCAATTGGATACTACAGGTACACAAAGGAGAGATAAGTATGGTCTGATTTCAGTAGTGTAGAAAGCTAATATGAAAGATGTTATGATTCCTACATGTAATTCCTGCATATAATCCATTCACAGCTGCAATGATTTCTTGAGAAGTTTGATCTGTTACAGGATTGTACTTGCTACTTGTACTTTCAAGTATTGTATCAATTTTTGCTTGGGTAACTCATTCCAGTAATGATATTTTTATGCATATTTCCCATGTGTCTGTTACAAAATAACAACAAATAATGAGAAAATCAGTGTTCTGGGAGTGCACATACAATCTTGGGTGTTTCTGTTTTTTAGGAATATTGAGTGGTTTAATCCATTTGAAAATCTGAAAATAATGTGAAACGAAATACCATGAGTTTTAATGCTGTCTATCATAGAATGACTTGAGCTGGAAGGGACCTTAAAAGTGGTCTAGCTCCAAGCCCCTGCCATGGACAGGGACAGCTTCCAATAGACCAGATTGCCTAGAGCCTTATCCAGCCTGGACCTGAACACTTCCAACATCCACAAATTCTCTGGGCAGCCTGTTCCAATGCTTATATATTGTAACACTGGAAATTTATTAATCTATTTTGTTGTAAGAGCCAAGTTGCGTTTTATTTTTAACATCTAAGCCTCTGTTTTTAGATGTTTGACATGGTGAAGAGATTGAGAGAAAAATCTAGTTTGGCAACAGTAGGAGCTACATCAGGCTCAGAAGCTACAAAAGGTGATGAGGTAATGATAAAAATAAAGCTTCAGTGGAAGCCTTGTATATAATGTTTTGAATAGCTATTTTCAATAACGTGTCTAAATTCATGTTGCCTAAAATGATCATTTTTCAAACTGATTTCTGTTATGTTGTCTACAACTAGAATTTAGTTTCCAAGAAGAGTATTTCTAGTACGTGAAATTTGTGCTAGACATGTTTCATGGAGTTATTAGCAGCTAATGTGAGTTTGGCTGTACTTCTGAGTTAAGTGAAGGAATTAAGGGGGCTGAAGGAAGTAATTTGTGGTCATCTTTCCATTTCTTGTCTTTGTGATTTGACCACCTTTTGTATTATACTGTCATTGTACATTAATTAGAAATACAAATCCACTTTAAATGATCTCTTGTAATTTATGTTATCTATCAAGAGGTTTATGATGTCCTTTGCCCCAGCTGTATAAAGACATGAGCCTTAAGTAATTATTCTGACTGCAAGTCTTTGCCCTTCCCTCAAAATAACCTCTGAATCTTACGGTCAAATGACACAATGAAATGGAGATTTCATAGATTACTTTAGTCCCATGGAATGGTTGTGTTTTCAATTGGCATTCAAACAGAAAAGAAGAATCTAATTTCCCTTAGCCAGTAAATGAAGACAGACCAGTTTGCTCTTAACACGTTTTGTTTGGTCACAGCTTGCTGCCAAGCAATCTCTTGGCTGGTCATTGCATGCCTAGTTCTAAACTTACCACACAGCATATGCCGTGTTTCTTTTTTGAGGTAGGTGTCATATGAGATTTGGTAAGGTATCAAACAAAATACAGAGGTCAGTAAGAAATTAATCTCTTACAGTTCTACTTGTGGAGCCACTTGTTATTTGATTTCCTGGATAAGTGATGGTACTGTGAATGGGAACCTTGCGTATAATATTGTATTTTTCCCTTAAGTAATTGGATGGGAAGAGTTAGGTTCTATATGTTTTAATCAAATTTACCTGTGGTGTTTGAATTCTGCATTTCTAAAGCATAGAAATACTTTGTTTATGGTTTTTGAAAATATGATACAGGAGTAAATATTGGAAGAACAATAGTTTTCCAGTGTACAATAAAGAATAATGAAAATACAATACACAGATGCATAAAATGCTGGCACGTTTGTTGTGTCATGGATAGGCAGTTCAAGATAAAATTTGTTCCAATTTCAGTAAGGGAGATACTGAATACTCAGCAGGGTTTCACTTATGGGGAGAATAACAGAACTCTGGAGAAAGCTTTGATGTTCACCTCACTAACATTTCTTAAGAACAGGCAAGTACCTGATTGAAATGACTCAGGTATTCTTGATCTTGTCTTTGGCCTAGAGATTGTACTGGTCACCTTTTGTAGACCAGAAAAGTCCAGTCTTTGTTAATGAACCTAGTCAACATGTAAAGATTTGAGTTTGTTTATTTATTTTTATTTTTATTTTGGATATCAGTTAACTTATTTTCCTCATTAAAGTGTCATCAGTTAAGCAATTTGATGTCAGTAGTTAGAATGCCTGTAATGGGGAGTCTTCTCACTTTTTGAAGTTCTTAGTTGCCTGTGATTTCTTTATTCTCTCACTATAAGGTACAGAGCACTCAGGATAAAGAGAAAGCTGAGCGGAAGAGAAAGGCGGAAGCAGCGAGGCTGCACCGTCAGAAGATAATGGCCCAGATGTCTGCCTTGCAGAGGAATTTCATTGAAACCCACAAGCTCCTGTATGAAAACACTTTAGAGGCCCAGGGCAAAGATGATGCTATTATGGAAGAAGAAAGGTGAAAAAAAGACATACTTGTTATGACCTTGTTAGATGTCTGAAAGAATTCAGTTCGTTCAGATGATCTAGCTGGTTATTTAATATCTGCGTCACTTCTGGTCTTAACAGCACGTCTTCAGCAATTGATTACTCCAGAATTGCTTTGGGTCCCAAACGAGGTCCGTCTGTCACTGAGAAAGAAGTTCTGACCTGTATTCTTTGTCAGGAGGAGCAGGAAGTAAAGCTGGAAAGTGCTGCCATGGTATTATCTGCCTGTGTGCAGAAGTCAACTGCCTTAACTCAGAATAGGAGCAGGATTCTTGAACTCTCAGGAGGTAGGTGACTTTTCTTCTCTTAGACTACAAGCATTTCTGTACCTGGAGCTCAAACTCTTTGAACCAACTAAACTCTTTTGTTTGGTCAGGTAAATGGCTTACTGTACTTAAGAAAAAAGGGTGCAAACTTTTAAACATCTTTAAAATCCATGCTTTAAAACTTAAATGAGAAGTATATGAAGATTTAGGTTTGTAGTTGAGGGAAATCAGAAAATGCTTTGATCTCACAAGACTCAACAAAATGTGTAGATTTGGTGGGAGTCGTTACTTTGGAGAAAAGCCGAGACTGTTCACAGTTCCTGTTTATTCAAGTACAGCTGCAAATTTTCCCAATATGGAGGAAATAAACGAACATTATCAGAGGCCGATATGCCAGCCTGAAAAGGGCTAGGGTGTTTGATTTGGTTTGGGTTTTTTTCCCCTTGTATGTCCATGAAGTAATAAAAAGAACAATATAAAAAATTAAAGAAATCTGAGCAAGGATCGTATAATATCATCTGATGAGTGAACAAAAAATTGAATACAAGAAAGTTACACAATCACAAGAGTTACACTTGTGTAATAGCATATTGCTAGCAGAGAACACAAAGTCCAGCGGAATTTCTTTTGTAAGTAGCAGTTGACTGAATATGATGGAAATGTTGCGATGGAAATATTATGGTCTGTTGCTTAAGGGAAAGAAGAAAATAAATACAAGGATAAGGGAGAACCTAAGTACTCACTGACATTTTTGTTCTCTTTTTGAAAAATGAAGTTAGTAATATTTCAAGATAGATGCTGTCACAACTTCTAGTTTAAATTCTTTCTTATTTTTAGGTGTGGTGGTTTTTTGTGGTTTGTGGTCAGCTTGTAAAGCAAAATGGATGCTATGTCCTGTGTTTTCTACTATGTAGAAAATAGCTTTAAATTATGTTTGGGCAGTTCATTATTCCTGCTTTAGATTAGAAGTAAGCTCTTGATTGTTACTAGGGGAAAGATCATAATTTTCATATTTCTCTAGGGTATTACCCTATTTTTTCATCATGCTTACAAACCTTTTCCAAGTTGTTTCACTAATAAGATGTTTCATATTTTCTCCTCTGGATCATTAACAAGTACTGAATTGTCCTAGGCCTAGGACAAACTTCTACAGAATCCTGCTTGATCCATTTTTATTTTATGAGCAAACTACTCGTAATGGCATTTTTGAGCCAGTTATATAGAATTTTTATCTAGGGCATACACTAATTGCATTTCTTTTTCTGTGGTACCCTGAAGGACAGATTAAGTCCTGTGCTCTTGTTGTCAGATACATTTGTAAATTTTCTGTAGTGATGTGTCACAGTAGGACATGAAAAGATTGATTCCATATAGTTGTCAGAAGAGAAAGAAGGCTTTATTTACAATTCCAATGGTTTCTTTTATAACATGCTGTTCTAAAAAGGTCCATGGGACTGACACTTCTCTCCATTGGTTAAGTAACAGGAAACAACACCTGGGGACAGTTGTTATGAGAAAGGGAACACTGTTCACTAAACCTGTTTCGAGAAAGGGAGAGAGATGTTTTGAAAAGAGAAAACTGTTGACAACTTTCCCTTGGGAAAGGAGCTAGCAATAGTTAACAAGCTAAAATTATCAGGTTCAGAAATATCAAGTCCACAATGTTGGGCTATTGAAATAATTGAAAAAAAGAAAAGAATGGAGTTCATTTTTCTAAAGCTGTTGTTCTGGGCATTGTTTATAGTACTTATATGCAACTGCATGGTCCTCTGCTGCTCATCACTTCCAGGCCTTCTGCCTGTAAGAACTTTTTCTTTCAAGACCTAAGTAAATGGAAGAATGCTTGTTCCCCCAGCAGAAGCGCAGATAGTGGCAATTCAGTGTTAGGCTAAGGTTTGCTTTCTTATTTCAGTCTCTATTTGACTTAGGGCAGCTTCAGCTGCTGTCAAACAGAATTATTTTCCGTGCAATTTAGGGAGGTTTTTTTCATTCATTTTGTCAGATTTAAGTGTATTTGTTCCAAATCATGAGCATTCCCCAGATGAGGCATGGAGGACTGCTGTTGTTCAGTATTATTCAGATATCTTTAAAGCAAAAGTGGGATCCCACTTTGGGTGCACATACAACACAAAGACATCAGTACATTCCCATAACATTTCTGTTGTTCAGAGTTGTGCAAGATTAGTAAAAGACAGACCTGATTTTTGTTATTCAGCAGTGCTTTTTGTGTCAGTGGTTTAAAAATATACAGGATTAGTTGGAGAAATTATTCATCCTACTTGTCCTTAGTAGTTTCATTTTCATTTAAAAATAAAGTAAGAAAGACATTAGAAGCTTCAGTGACAGTGAATCCAACCACAGATCCATTCCAGTACAGAAGCAACCTTTTTTCTTTTTAACCAGTTTGAATTTTGGCATCTTTTTCTTTATGTGGAAAACCTTCAGTGGTTTAAATGGGTACTCCTTGTTGATGTTCTGCTGCAAGGTTGGTCAGGGAAAGTTAGCCAGGTGGAGCCTTCATGTGACTGTGCAAACTGTAGGAAAATAAGATCTGAAGGGTTCATATTCTGTGTAAATTGTTGTTCATTTCTGTTCATACTGATGGGAAGTTGCGTCACTGTTCATTCAATAATTTTTCTGCTATGTGTTTCTAGATACACTAGATCCTCTCTTCATGCACCCTGACTTACCTTGTGGGACCCACACAGGGAGCTGTGGTCATGTAATGCATGCAGCCTGCTGGCAGAAGTAAGGATGTGTCTTTGCTGCCTTTTAATGGTTTTTAATTAATCTATTTTCCAAATCATCTTAAGAGTACACTGAAAACAAAGTACAGTAAGTGAATATTTAATTAAGGGATCAAAACTATTTGCACTCATCTAAAAATGAAAAATGGAGCAAGAGATGCTTTGACTTGATGAAGATGACGATCATCAAAAGTTTTATGGCCTTCTGTGACCCAGAGAAGAATCTCTAAGGACTTACTAATTTTTCCAGATAGAAACAATGGAATAAAACTGGTCAAGAATAAGAAACCGTCTTGAGTAGGTTTACTTTTAGCAACAATACTCTGAAAGTCTGTCACCAACTCAAAGGGTGAAACTGATCTATTCCAGTGAATGTTTGGGAGAGGTTCTAGCATCTAGAATAGAATATGAGGGGTTAAATCTACCAATATTTGTGACCCCTCCCATTTCAGTGAAGAAACTCTTCATGAAAAGTAAGAGTGAAGAATTGATGCAATTGCTATAGACTTTATTGGATTTCTGTTGTTTGAGGGACCCACAGTTTAGACCTAGTGTTTTGGATTTGAATGCAACCTGAACATTAGAAGACCAAGATTCCTAACTTGTAGGATACAATCATCCTACATTTCACTCCACATAGGTCTGGCAAGTCTAAACCCTATAAGCAGTGTGAAATAATAATATAAATAGTCCCACTGAAGTGTCATCAACAGATGGAGTTAGGTCATGCAATGACAAGCTACTCTTCATGTACCATATGTTATAAACAATCTCTTGAGGTTTGTTGTTTGTGCTTGTGCCATTTTACTTGAAAAAAATCTTACTAAAATTCTAGTGCTTACCTTTCACTTTTCACTTTTCTATATGTGTGTATAATGCTGTTTTTTACAATAAAACAGTACAGAATAAATAGATGCACACACTTAAGGAACATACTTCTGTTTCATTTTGATACACATACATCTGTTCTTGGCAGATCCATCTACATCTGCGTAGATCTAAGTAGTGCAACATTGGAGCTCAGTTCCCTTGCTCTTTTTAAGAAATAATGACTTGCTGTATGGGTTAATGGGATTAAAATGGACAGCTGGCTCTTCACATATAGTATGGCACAGAAGGTTTGAGTATAGTCTTTTATTTATTACATAAGAGACATTCTAACTTACTAATATTTCTCCAGACTATACCTGCCATACCTTTCTATGTGCAGCCTGAAAGTTCTGCAAATTCTCTAGAACAGAACAAGTTGAAATGAGGGGAATATCCTTGTAGTTGTACGTATGAGGAAGAGGAGTTGCTTGCAAAAACTTAGTTGTGTGAATGTGGGGGAAATAAGTGTATGGGGTTTTGTTTATAACAAAATGCTTCCCTGAATATTCTGTATCCATTAGAACTTCTGCAGATGCCCCTGCACATACACTTTTCTCTTCTCACATAAATGGGATTTTATTTATCTAAGATGTATGGTGTAAAGCAAAAAAAAAAAAAAGAAATCTAGTTATTACCTTGGTGTAGAAGTTAGATAATTTCGTATGTCTCTCCAGGATCTAACATACTCGGTCTGAACATTAGAAGTGAATTTGTATCCTGAGAGGTTGATTTAAGTGTTTGATTTTTTTTTCCCCATAAATACCAATGAGACACTAATGAAATTTGAAGGCTTACTGTATCCACTGAGGGGACAAAAATTGTAATGAAATCTGTAAAAAGTTCATGGTTGTTTCTTACTTCCTTTTCAGTTTAAAATTTTCAAAAGTGTGATATTCTAATATGTATTTTTCTCTCTTCCTGTTAAAAGAAGACTGCAGTTTCACTGTCTAGTCATGAGGCTCAGTAATTGTAATGAATCGCTGATTAATCGTGTATGAAATGTTAGCAATAGTGTTTCTTAAAATTAAATAACCATATGTTCAATACCTGTTTCAAATTTACTGTAGTGAGTTGCATGTAAGTTTCATTACATTGCATACAGTGTTTCATTACATTGAAAATAAGAGGGAAGAGTAGAAAAATGTGAGGACTGCTTGTCTGCAAAATCTTAATGAAATTTATAAGGATATTACAAGCAAGGAAAACTTGCCATCATTTTCCCATCAGTGATATACTGTGCTTTTGCATGAATTCATCTATGTGCTCAAAGGTTTTATTATTTTCACAACCAAGTATGTAGAAGAGGTAGAAGTTAAAGACTTGTTTGTTGGCTTGGATAAGTGTTTTCTGTATAATTATGCTTTGAACCTTCGTGTTCATGTTGCATTTGAGGCATTCCACTTTCTAGTAATTCCCTTTTTAATATTGTAGGTACTTTGAAGCAATGCAGCTGAACTTCCGACAACGTCTGCATGTTGAACAGATATTTGACTTGGAGAATGGAGAGTATCTTTGTCCACTTTGCAAATCTCTGTGCAATACTGTGATTCCTATTGTTCCATTGCAGGCTCAAAAAATGAACAGGTAAAATACCAGATTGGATAACCTCTAATTAAAAAAAAAAAAAAAAAAAAAATTATTACTTTGGGGCTGGTCAGCTTTTCACATTTTTGGTAGGAAAACTTGGTTTGAGCTTTCTCGTCTGTATGAAATACTGCATATCTCTTTATTGATTGTTTAGCCAAATATACTTCTTTTGGCAGTAAGTCAAAACATTTATGGGTTGTCTATTCTTTGAAGCTGAAATCAAATGAGACAGTACCCAGACCTAGTATTTAGCTTTACATTCCATTTTATACTGTTTGCTCAAAATTTCTGAAGCCAGTATAACTGAGCAAATACTGAGTTAATGTGTTTGGATCTAATTGTGCCCTCTGCTCTTTAAGTTAAGGTGGTTCTTTGGGTGTTAAAGTAAAACCTGATTTCTGTTTTTGTTTTCAGTGAGGATGCGGAGGCAGTAGCTCAAATCCTGTCCCTAGCTAGGTGGCTGGAGATTGTCAGTGTCAGGATATCAGGCTACAACATGAAAAACGCTAAAGGTTTGTTATCTGAATTTTTAAGCTATTCTGTGGGATATATGTCAGGACATGTTTTAACTACACCAAAAGAAAACTTCAGATAAAGCATACATTTTGCTCTCAATCAAGACAGTATCAAATAAAGCTGAGGATAAAAGTTACTGCCCTTTTTGCATTGATGTTTTGATTTCAGTGCCCTCACCAATTTTCTGTCTTTTGTTAAATTATTTCCATCTTTCCTGTAGAAAAAAATCTATGTGCATTTGGAGAGGATGCCAACATACTAATGCTCATGGTTAATTAAAATTTGGTATGGACTGTGAAGTAGTAAAATAGAGAACAACTAATTTATAAAGGACAAAATGAAAGTAGGTATGAGTATTTAGAAAACAGAAGGCACAGAGCATCTACTGTTTTGGGGCATAGAGACAGATGTTATTAAAGTAGGAATCCTGGAATATAATGCCTGGTGAGGTGTGTTTGCAGTTATTTTCAAATCAGTTTCAAATAAAAAGATGGCTTGTTTTTTTAGACTGCTGTAAAAACTGTAACAGCTTTTTTGCTTTTTAATGTGGATGTATTTATTTTTTTCCTGGAAGGAGAGAAACAAAATCTTCCATCTTTCACCAACAAGGGAATGGGAAACTCAGCTTTGGAATTCCATTCCATCCTTAGTTTTGGAGTTCAGTCCTCGTAAGTGTTACTGGAAGTGTTCCCTGCACTCTATTTATTTTGCCTTCCATATACCAGGTATACTTCAGAATTTGTACTAAAGGAAAGACACGTGATTTGTTTGGTCGAACTAGGGGCTTACTTCTTCTTTACCATAAGCATTCACTGAATATTGAATTTGTGAGGAGCTAGGTGGACCTTTTGGTCAAACCCAGTCTGGTACTTCTTATTGCTTGGTACAAAGCTAGAAGTCTGGAATCTTCTAATCCACAATTCCAGTGATTTGGGTTACTTGCGGTGCTTCTAGGCAAGTTATTTATTGTCTGTCTTAATTTTCCTGCTACACGTTTGTTTTGGGTATGGATTTCAGGTGGTTTTGGAAACAATGATGCAATGTGGATCACTTAGAGGAATAGGGCTGTTGTCTATTTCTATTCTATTCTAAATTAAACTCAATGCCAACATTTAGTTTAATTTGATACAAAAATTAATGATCATGTTCCACATTATTAATTGTAACACTAAGCATGTGCAGTTCCAGTGGGCAGAAGCATTTGCCCACTCAAACAGAATGAATGGGTAGATACTTTTCAAGTGAGCTCAGCTGTCCTGTCCCTTAGTTCTTTTTCGACTATGCTGTAAGTACTCTGCTGCTTCAGACTGACATCACAGTTATGCAAAGTACCCACATGTATCTTTAATTTGTAAAAAGTAAAAAACTGGTCTGCTGTCAGAAAGTTGAAACAAATTTTTTCTTGATAACTGGTCTTCTTGGGAAAGATTATGTAGCTTCAATTTAAACAGTGTTAAGTGTGAACCTGGCTAAACCCCAGGTTTTGTGGTACAATTGCTTTGTCCATAAAGATACAGAGAATTAATAAGAATGTCGTATATTGGTGTTGGAAAATTCTGTCTATGACTTGGAAAAAGACTCACTGGCCATTAAAACTATTAAACACTTGTTTACATAAAACTACATTTCCATAAACTAACTTAATGTAATTTGAAGAGCTTAAATGCTAAAAAGTATGTTTAAAAAAACACTTGAAATGTCTTCCATATTTAGTACTATAATGAAATAATTTTTTTTTTTTTTCACTTCAGGACTTAAAATTGCAGTTTCTTACAATGTTTATTTTCATTGTATTTTACTTTTAAATGTTTGCATTTTTATAATGTGAAGTACAGTGTAATACACAGAAATAATATCTTCCAGCCTGGCAGCTCTTAATCTCTCAATTTGTAAAGCCTTTTTTGTCAAGGTACTTGTTTACTGCTGGAAGCTAGGGATTTGTTTCATCTCTTCCAGACAAAGGATCTTTGTTTTCAATATTTCTTTCATAAATGACTGGCCTGGTTTGGACTTAGACTTTGTTAGTGATTGATTAACCAGTTAGTAATTAACATTATTAATAATTTAGACTGAAGTTTTCTTGTCTTTGTTTTGCAGAGCCAAGTACTCAAGCAGCATCAAGGAGATGCTTATTCTCTTTGCCACCACCATTTACAGAGTTGGGCTCAAAGTTGCTCCAAATGAAGCTGATTCCCGGATTCCTGTGATGACCTGGAGCACATGTGCTTTTACCATCCAGTGTATAGGTAAAGCATAATTTCAGATTATTCCTTCTCATGAATTGAAAATGTTACAGTTGCTTGATTGTTTAATTTTACACAATGTGATTTTACAAATAATAGTCCTACATAAGTACGAGCCATATGTAATAGTATAGCAAAGTAAATTATATGTAATTGCATATATAATAACAGAATTATCTATAAACCAATATAAATAATAGGATATTTTTCTTAGGTAGTAGCTCATGAAATATGGTACAGAATGCCAACATTGAGTTCAATTTGAGCCAGCGGTTAGTGATCATGTTCCACACTACTAATTGTAACATTGAGTATGTTCAATTGATATCTTCAGGCTGCCAAAGATCATTGACCTGCAGGCATCTCCTATGCTAAATATCCAATAGCTGTGAAATAGTACTCCCCATGTCATTATGTGTTTTTGTCTGTATTCTTAAAGAATTTTCGTGGGATTTGTAGAAGAAAGTCTCTTGTATTGTGAAATTGCTAAGTAGGTACCTGGTAGAAAAAGAAACAAACAAAAAACCCACTGAAAAAACTACCAAACGTTCTCTGCCATGAATTTCTGAAGGCAAAAAAATTACCAGAAAAATGTTTTAATTGTTTGAGATAATGTCCCTATTTATCTCATTTAATTTTTCTACTATATATGCAAATAAGTTTGTGTAATAAATATGAAGTTGTGGATAAATCTGTAGAGGCTTCCAGGCAGGGAAAAAGGCAAGATCTAGAACTAAAACGCATGATGGTGGGATTGATAATATAAATGTACACATCCATCCATGTGATTGCCAGCTATACCAAGTATTTCTTGATGAGGCCGTTGGAATACAAGTTTAGTCTACCTTAAATCTCTAGTGGAGTATCAGGAGTTCAGAAGGTTTTTAGATGGATTGCGAATATTCTGATAATGCAGAAATAGTCACAGAACTGATTGCATCTGTAGTGATGGATTCTGTGTTTTCAAATAGGTTGAGAAAATACTGGAAGCCACCCACTTTATTAACTTTAGTGTGCTTAATGCTGTGCAGATTGGTTTTGTTTGATATATGAAAAAGATATTGGTGGCTGTCATGGAGGTGTTTGCCAGCAAGTACATTAATACAAAAACTGTTATCGCAGGTGTGATATTGAAGGCCTGTGTTAGTGCAAGAAAATTCAGGTACTCTTGAGAAGAGTATAAAGTCAGAGGAACCACTAGGACAGTTTGACTTATCCTAGGCCCCACCACTTCTTGGATTCGTTTTGTTTGCAAATAGAGCAGACTTCTGTGAAATTCTAAAGCAAAACTGCCTGCATAGCTTCAGTATGCTGGTCTGGAGTCTAGTTATAGTGCATTATTAAAACCATTTAATGGGCATGTAGCCAAGCTGCCTAGAGAAGGAACTTTAGAGGAACCTCTGGAGGAGGTTCAAAGCATCATTGACCCAAGGGATGTGAATTGGTATCATTGCCAAAAGCCAGACTCCTGAAAAAAGAAACAAATTCAAAAAAGAAACCCCACCAGAACCCCACAACAAAAAACCTCCTAACCAAAATCTCCCAATTAAATCAAATTTAAAAATTCCCAGTGTACTGTTTCATCTCTGAAAAGTGACTGAAGTACAAAAACATTTGAATTGATACCTTTTTCCTCAATTGAGTTAATTTGATTTCTTACATTTATAGGCTTATTTTTTCTTTATTATTCCTTCAAAACCAATGGACTCAGGGAGGAAAGATGAACTGTATCCAACTTGGGAGTTTTATTTTCAAAGTATTTCTGTTAAACTGCAGTCAAATGCAGTAGTGAAAATTTTGTCAGGTTGCCAAGGCAAGTTGTAGCAGCCCCAACCCTGGAAGTGTTCAAGGCGAGGGTGGATGAGGCCTTAAGCAACCAGGTGTAGTGAGGGTGTCCCTGCCCATGGCAGGGGAATGGGAATTAGATGAGCTTTAGGGTCCATTTCAGCCCCTTACCATTCTATCATTCGGTGATACATATGAGGATAAGATGGTTGCATAGCATCTCTGTAAATGTAACTTGATGGTTTTGAGCATTGCATAAGGGTAAGTGAAAATAAATCTGAATCTGTAGAATGAATGTTTTATCATCATTCATGTGAAGTGGCATTCCTTTAAATCCTTAGTTAGCAAGGTCTGAAAATTGAAAATTTTAAAAAAGCTTACTACAATAATTTGTCTTGGAAATGATCAGTGCCGTTTAAGACAGATTTTTTTTTTCAAGAGAATTCTCTTATAACAATGAAGCTGAGCTTTAAAAAGGAGTGTATATACTAAGAATCAATTTGTATTAGGTTATGTACAAAAAAACCCTGAATTTTTTCTGTGCTTAATTTTAAGAAAACCTCTTGGAAACAGAGGGCAAGCCTTTATTTGGATCTCTGCAGAATAGACAGGTATGGATGAGTAAGATGTGCAATATATTTTAAACAAAAAATCTTATTTATAATATACATGCGTCTCTAAACCTGTTGAAACTGCTAACATCAAGATCATTCTCTGTTGAGGGATATCTCTCAACATTTGGATTCATAGCATAATAAGAACTTTGAAAAAATATGTCTGCTTATATATGGATGTTCATATTAAATTAATTTATAAATGTCTTTTATGTTTATGTAGAAGTAGATATGTTTTTGCAGTTCTATATCACTATTATATTTAGCCTTTTTTCCCATTCAACCATCTTCTCTTGCGCTCTAGCACAGTGGCCTTAAAGCATTAGTGCAGTTTGCAGCTGCTCAGAGAGCAACATCCCCACAGGTCCTGATTCAGAAACATCTGGTTCGTCTTCTAGGAGGTACTGTATTCCTTTTATTTGCTACCTGTTGTGTTGCTGAAGTTTCTGTTCTGGAGTGGCACACAGGTTAACACAGCGCAGAAGCAAGGGTTGGAGTACTTGACAACAGTGCTCACTTCAGTTGCCTGAAATCAAGGGGTGTAGATTGAATTCACCCCCAATTATCCAGACCTACAGATACTCAAGTCTGGAAGAGATGGGTACCAACTGTTTCTGGCAATGTTCAGAATGACTCAAATTCTCTTCTAAATGGGTCAGTAAAACTACATAATGGGTATTTCTTAATTGTGAGACGTCATCTTCTCAGCATGGAGAAGAGAAGGCTCTGGGGAGGCTTCATTGCAGCCTTCCAGTATCTTAGGAGGGCTTATAAAAGGGCGGGAGAGGGACTTTTTATAGAGATAGGTAGGGGCAGGACGAAGGGGAATGGTTCTAAACTGAAAAAGACTAGGTTTAGATTAACTATTAGAAATTCTGTACTGTGAGGGTGGTGAGGCACTGAAACAGGCCGCTCAAAGAAGTTGTGGTTGCCCCATCCTCGCAAGACTAGAGCATGAGCATCCTGATGCAGGGAGTCACATTCCTGCCTTTGGCAGGGGAGTTGGAACTGGATGATCTTTAAGCTCCCTTTCAATGCAAACCATTCTATAATTCTGTGACTTTCAGTACTTTCAAAAGGCTGCTTGAAGCCTAGCTTAAGATATTTCAGTCTCAGGGAGAGCTAATTGGAGGCATATAGCTTCCCCCATGTCTCTTACTGCTTGGGCTAGTATGGTGGCCTTTGTAAATCCCATTCTGATTTACTTCCTATTAGATCAGGCTCTCAGGTGTGGTTCTTAGGCTTTTGTATTGGGCAAGATATTTAGTGTTGAGGGGCCTAAGGACCTTCACCCTTAACAGTGTGTGATTTATTAGAGCTGGAAAAATAAAGATTTAAGTCTCAGAATATTAATTAATATTGTCAGCTGTTTGCACATGCAGAAATGGCTAAACATGCACAATCAGTTAAATCAGTGGTAAGCAGTTGATTAAATAGATTCTTACTTTAGAGATCTGGGCCTTTGATAAAAACACAGAAATGATAGAGGCTCTAAAATCAGATTCTGATACTACACTTCAATCCAAAAGAAGAAAATACATGCTAAACGTATAACTGATACCTTTATTTTGTAGTTCTCCTACCAAACTTTAAAGGGGAGGACACTCCATCACTCTTAGAAGTAGATGTGTTCCACATTTTGGTAAGCGGGTTCATTTTACTCTTCATATTAATACTTGTTTTTCAGCATAAATTTTTGTGTACTGTACTCTGTAAATAGTGTCTGTTCACTTGCATGAGTCATGATTATACATGAGCAACAATCAAATGATTGCATATGACTGCTATATATGTTTACTTTTGGTTTTGCTAACTTTCAAGTCTTTGCTGTCTTGTTCTTACTAAATTTATTTCTTACAATCACAATCTTTTTTACCACTTCCATTGTTATTAAGCATAAATAAACTTAAGGAATGCACTCAGTTTTTTCCCCTCATTTTCCCCTTGTCTTGAGCATATCTCATACCTTCTGATTCCTTTATATTGACTCTCATGACCTTCTGTATTTTTCTTAGTGTCTTAATACAAATCTGTATTATAGATTCTTCTACTGTTAAAAAAACCCTAACCAAGCAGAAAACAGCCAACAAAACCAAACTCACCAAATAAAATCTGTTTTTCCCTGGCTGCCCTTCTATCTAATGCTTGGTCTCATTTCCCACTTTGTTCAATGTGCTTTGTATTTTTTCAAAAAAACAGAAATTAAGCTTTTTAGGAACTGCGCTTGTTATATCTCTAAACTGGCAATTACCATGCAACTCCGTCTGAGTTGCCCTAGTGCACAAATGGTTAATACTTTCCAGTGAGTTTTTGCTACACTTTGAATTAAAACTAGCAAGATAGATGAACATGCCCAGACTACAGAAATAAAATAAAAATGTGCAATAGGAGTATAATTGCAAGCTTGTATCTATTAACAAATTTTTGACACTTTAATATTTGCCTCTTCCTTTTCACTGTAGGTGGGATCTGTGTTATCTTTTCCATCTTTATACTGGGAAGATGCTGTAGACTTGCAGCCTTCATCAGTTAGTTCAGCCTATAACCATCTCTACCTCTTCCATCTGACAACACTGGCACACATAATGCAAATTGTCATCTCTTCAGCAGCAGGTAGATGTGTATTTGTGTTGCATTTTTCTGGCATTTTTGCACAGTTTCTTAAAAATAATGGATTGATATAAGTACTGTCTTCAAGGGTATAAACATTCTCATAATAAGTGACACTTGGGCCTAGGTAGTAATAACTGTTTTCTGGTAACAATTAAGTAGTGCTACATCAAGTTCAGAGCATTTTTTTATATCGTTTCTGTGTGCTTAGGCTAAGAAATCAAAATATTTATTGATAAACCAGTACTTGCTTCAGTCAGTCATTTCAGAGGGGTAACTTTCCCTTCTTCACTCCTTGTCGGAGAATCAAAGTTCTGTTAGCATCACAGAGATGCACAGTGATAATCAATATGCATTTGGGGAATAAAATTTTCTTTACCCTTCCACTTAGTAAATACTCAGATCTGAAATACAGAATCCTGTTAACTGGTAGGAGAGAATTTCTCTCTGTTTCATAACATTTTTAAAAAATACCAGTAGCCTGTAGACTTTCTAGCTAGTACATACTTTTTTCTTCAGTATGATAGGAATTTAAAAAAACCCTAGAGGTTTCAAAAAATTCCTGTAGCTTAAGCTGTGTAGGACAACTTCAAAAGTTCAAGGGAAGGAAGCTGTTTTTACATGAGAATAAGCAATAAAGAGTAGTCCTGATTCTTCCTTACAGCATTCAGTTGTAGGAGAACATTTTAAAGACAGAAAACAGCAAATTAAAAAGAATTAAGCAAATTAAAGTGGAATTAATTCTGCAATGCAATTGAATAATAATAAAAAAGGTTTTCATATTTGTAAAAGAGAAGTGTGTCAGGATGGAGTGCATTTAGAGTGGATTTATCTTTTTGTGTGCAGAATCCCCTACTGCTCACTCTCCTGACAACAGTGAGGAGGCACAGTCTGCAGAGTCTTTCTGCAGAGAGGTTTGCCAGTACACCAGTGGGTGAGTAACAGTTCAATTGTAGTGTTACAATTTCCTGGAGAGACAGGAATCCACAGGATTGGCCAGGACAACACAGAAGACAGGAAAAAAGTCACTCACTTTGTATGGGGAGTTAGCACAGTGCCTTGTGCTATCTTCCCATGCTCCTGAACGTTGAAACTGGTGAAAGAAATGCTTTTAGTTAAAGTGGCTGCTTTTTGTGAACAGCAGAGTAAATCATTAACCTGAGGATGAAAAAGATACTTGTATCCATTGTGGAGAGAAATATGTCCAACTGCAGTATTTATTTTTTCTGTTTTGATTATTATGGTTTAGATCTCTTGTGTTATAAAAGGAAGCCAGAAAGAAGGAAATGGTCCTGCTACAAAAGGGGGATAAGTGTAAAGCTGAACATTGTTGCTGATTTGAGTGTTAGTGCCCATTTTTCAGACTTTTCTGACAAGTACAGCTTTCTAATTTGAAGGTTTAATACAAGTGTGATTCTAAACTCAATACTCATTCTTTGGACAAAGGGGAAGTTGGAAGTTAAGTGCTGGTGGCCGTGTTTCACAGAATTTGGGGTACATGAGGGTTGCTTCTACATAACTACGGTTCTACCAATGCTAGCCAAAATGTGCTAGTGCTAGAATGATTTCCACTATGAGCTACTGCAGCTGTTTCTCATTTGTGTTTTACAGTTGCTTTAGCCAGGATATTCCAGGCTGGCTTGTATGGGATTGTGTTAAAAAAGGCATCATGCCTTACCTTCGTTGTGCTGCTTTATTTTTTCATTATTTGCTGGGAGTTTCTCCACCTGAGGAACTACTACAAGGTAAATAAGAGAAAACAAATGCATGGCCTTCTTTGTCTTGGAAGAATTTTTAAACGTTCACAATAACTTAACAATAGTCAATACATGAAAGTAAGACTTGGAAAGTAAAGGAATTACTAATTTGTAAAGGAAGGGAAAGTCATGTGAAGCTGAGTTGTCTTGGCCTTCTTTGCATAGAAAAGCATATACTTCTGAATATATGCAAATATGTGGATTATCAGTCATGCATTGATAGTAAGTACTTGTTGATAAAGATTCAGTGGTTCAAGGAAAATTTCAGGAATTTAGGTTACATCACCTGAGAAGTTACCTGAAATATATTTTTAAAACCGTGTTTTTGTGTAGTGCTAATGTTGGTAAATGCTAAAGATATAGGGGCAAACAAAGATATATTGAGCAAAACAAAGTCAAATAGATACAAAGCACATTATAAAACTTAAGCCTCTTCCTTGAAGGATCCTAATGCATTACTGATACTAACCCCAAAAATAAGTATTTCATCATGTGTCAAAATGCAGTGAAACACAGAGTCATCAACTATTTGGAAAGAAAGACAATAATTTTTATGAATAACTGAGACAAAATATTATATGTATAATATATAACAAGAAAAATGCAAAATTGGTTTATATATAAACTGTCAACTAGGTTTGAATTTTATTATGATATACAAGTCAAAATCTCTGCACATTGGGTCGTGCTGTTATCCTTACCAGGAGTCTGGGTCTTTGGTTCTATAGGGAGTAGTCTTTCTGGTGAACCAACAATGTAATTTTCTTTAGCAGAGACAATAAATGACCATGCAGCAAACTATAAAATTATCCCAATGTTATGTAATGTTTGCGCTGACTTGATTACAGCAAAATTTAATATCATTGAGGACTATCATAGCGAGAAACTAAAATGCAAGTGCCAAAATCTCCTGCACTTGTGTTACGTATTAGGCGGTAATTTAAGCAAGGAGTTATGTTATTTCAGTAACTCATGCATTAAAAAATACTTAATAATATATATCGAATTTGTTTAAACAGATCCTCAACTAATCCAAATTGTTACAGCTCTGATTAAGTTGGCAGAATCATCTCCAGTTGTACTATATGGGATCTGTGGTGAAGCTGGAGGATACAGACTGTTCAATGGAACAGGGATCAGGAGATTTCTAGTTTTGAGTGAGTTATTCAGCAGTGCTGAAACACTTAAACAGTTGTTTGTGTCTTCTTTTGCAGCTTCTGAAGAAGGGCAATTCAAGGCACTTTGTAGTTACCTCTCTCTACCTACAAATTTGTTCTTGCTCTTCCATGAATATTGGGACACAGTAAATCCACTGCTTCAGAGGTACTAACTGGGACTGGACAGGCCATGTTTTTCTGTTGTGGTGGCCCTGTGGGAATTCTATATCAAAATTGATAATAAATGACTGGGCTCAAATTCATACCGAAGTTCTAAACATTTTGAATCTCTTAAAGCACTTCAAAAACATAAAGCGCTCCCTATTTTATGATAATTCTAATATTAAATAATTATAGTTTAAGGCACTAGTGCTTGCAGACCTATACGAAACCATACAGACAGAAGTAATTTTAAACCTTTGCTTGTTTGATATGCCAGTCCATGTTCATTTGCCCATTTTAAATCTGTCCACAGCAAAAGTGCTGATTACATGAGCTATAAAATGAGACTGTAGAAAATGATGTAGCTGACAGGGTGTGGCTTTGTATTATTTCTTCTCAGCATTTTCAAAACAGACTGGTGGATGTTGAAATTGGCTTAATGGTTAAAAGGTACAGTTTGAGTATTATGTACGTTTCCATCTGCAGTCATGGAATCACAGAATGTTGGAGGGTTGGGAGGGACCTTAAAGATCATCTGGGTCCAACCCACCTGCCATGGGCAGGGACACCTTCCACTAAACCAGGCTGCTCCAAGCCTTACTCAGCCTGGCCTTGAACATTGCCAAGGTTGGGGCATTCACAACTTCTTTGGGCAAGATACCGTTCCAGTATCTTACCATCCTCAAAGGAAAGAATTTCTGCCTAATTTCTAACCTAAATTTCTCCTCTTTCAGTTTGTGAAAGTAGCAGTAAAGAAAGAATTGGTTAAATTCTGCATTCAAAACCTCAGATTAAATAAACAGACGCACCATCTCGCAACGCCAGTGAACAATAATATAGCTGTATTACATTGCAGAGTGTCTCTGTATTTAATGTGACAATCTGAGCACCTGGTGGCAGTAATGATTATTCCTGGTTCTTGGCAGAATTCTCTGACTCACCTTAGCTTTTACTGCTTTGTTATTTGCCTGGGTTTTTTAACCTCTAGTTATTTTAACCTTTGTTGTCTAGATTTCTTCAATTTAGGGACATTGTGAACTGGTGATTTCCAGCAGGCCATATAGCTGACCTAAACAGTTCCCTACATACAGTTTTAATATCATCAATTCCATTTGTAGTATATATTATTAATTATAAATTAATACAAGTAAACAAATAAGTTTGTCTTACTTGTTCCTACATATTTGCTTAAAGACATAGAAGTGCTTCTAAGAGAACATAGAAGATGGTGCTTGTGAACATTGGGAAAGATCACTAGAATCAGGATTAACAAATAGTTACAGTGCTCTCAGTCAGAAAAAGAGGTTTCAAGTAGGAGGCTGTGTTATAGTAACAGTTGCCAAATCCTCATGCAGGTTCCCATATGTTTTTTCACAGAATCTTATTTCAGAAGACTAAATTTGATGATTGTTGAGAAATGTGTTAAATGAAGCATACTAGATTGACCATCTGCTGCAGTTCTTTCTCCTTTCTTTTTTCTTTTTTTTTTTTTTTTTTGTNTTTCTTTTTTTTTTTTTTTTGTAGAAATAACTTAAAAGACATCTTAAACATACCATTTCCTCTGTTCAGTAACTGGCCACTGTTTTGATAGACACGTTTGGCCATTCTAAGCAAGCACACATATCATGCAATAGACCATTGTAAAATAAGCATTACATTATGATTATTTAATAAGAACAGCAAATGGTTTTTTATTAGAATGTACAATATTTCTTTATACTGTGTCTTGTAGCACATATATTTCAAAAGGTAGCCCACTTGGAGAAACTGAATATGTCTGAAGACTGCTTGAATTTTTTAACTCTGTGTAAATCTTGTGTTTTCAGATGCATTAAGATAATTTTAAATGTTGTTTCACATAGGTATTAACTCCTGTATGCAAACTTAAAACATTCTCCTGAAGAAAACTACAAAAAAAACCTCCCTTTTTTCCTTCCAAGGTTTTAGGTAGAACTATCAATACTTTTTATCAGTGTTTTGTGTTTGCTTATCACTTACTAGTTTTGTGTAATGAACCTAAATGTATATTTTTATCAAATGCTGTCATCTGTGAATGTTTGTTTGGAATAGGTGGTGTGCTGATCCAGTGGTGTTAAGTTGTTTGAAAGGGAAAAGCATTGCAATAAGGTAAGCTTATTGTTGTTGTTTTCTTCTGGTTTTGACTTAAAACACTTGAAAGAATGAAGTGCTTGTTGTGGGCAAGTTAGAGACTTTGTGTTTTATTACTTCTGCTCTACTACTAGAAGTACATTTGTCTTTAAATGTCTTGTTTATTATTCCTCATACAATGAGTGACTCTTCATTGAGATTGTACAACACTGTTAGACAAGTAATCTGTCCTGCTCTAGGAAAGACCAAAAACTTAACTGAAATACCTGAAATGTCTTCATACATGTAGGTTATATGCGAAATTTAAGTTCAGCACCTTTGCTGGAATGTAGAAATGTTGAAGCTCCCGTGTGAAGCGTCTCACTTGGGATCCCAGGACTGAAGAACTGCTCTAGAATTATGGACTTCTGCAGGAATGACCAAAAGCATAGCAGGGATTCGTGGTTATTTATTCCATTGTTTACTTTGATTTTTGTTATTCTCTATTCCACTTACCCAGGTATCCTAGGAAAAGAAATCATTTAATAGAGCTTCCTGAAGACTACAGTTGCCTTCTGAACCAAGCCTCTCAGTTTAGGTAAGATGTGACATATTTAGTTGGTTTTTTGGGTGTTTTGTCACTTTCAGTGATTTTTATATTCTTGCAATTAGTGTAACTGGTGTTGAAAGAATACAGAAATTATTTTGAAGTGAAGGCATTGTTATGGTTATACTGGCCAATACTGGGACCTGTTCATTTTAAATGTGAAACACAACAGCGTGCTAAATGAAGCTGCTTGTGTTTGGTAAGACAGCCTATAAAATTTTTATTGCTTAGTCTGCTGGTCATTTTTCTCTGGTGCTGTGTGCATTTGGTTTGGCCATAAGCCTAAAAATTATTTTTGCACTGGACACAACAAGCCCAGATGATGGCACTGTTCTTTGCCAAGAAGAGTGAATCATAGGATAATTGAGGTCAGAAGAGACTTCTGTTGATCATCTAGTTCAACCTCCTACTGAAAGCAGATATCTTGCAGATAAATCATTTCAGGCAGTGTGAAAATACAACATAAGGAGGCAGATATGTGAAATGATTGTGACATAGTATGTCTTAGGTTTTTATTTGATAGTGATTTGGGGTTTTTAATTGGTTGGATAGATCTTTTTTGTTTGTTTTTTTTTTTAAGGAATGTTAACCTTAGTTGACATTTGGTTACACTTCCTATAGATGCCCACGGTCTTCTGACGATGAACAAAAACACCCAGTATTGTGTTTATTCTGTGGGGCAATGTTGTGTTCCCAGAATACTTGCTGTCAGGAACTAGTGAATGGGGAGGAGCTGGGAGCCTGTACTTCTCATGCTCTTCAATGTGGAGCTGGAGTCTGCATGTTTCTCAAGTAAGTAGTCAGAATTCAATGTGTTAATGAATAAAGGGGAATATTAGAAAGACAGAATTCACAGCATTGTCAAAGCATTTGATTCCTTTTGTCTGAGGTAAAGAAACATTACTTTGGCATAAATTATAGTTCACCAAAAAGGGAAGAGCCTGCTTGGAGTTGTATTTTAAATGTAGCTATTCTTTTCTTTAAGAATCAGGGAATGCAAAGTTGTCCTCATTGAAGGTAAAACCAGGGGCTGCTTGTATCCTGCACCCTACTTGGATGAATATGGAGAAACAGATCCAGGTCTGAAGTAAGTAAATGCTTGACTGCCTACCTTTCCATTTTTATATCTCTTTCTTTCTTATACTTACTGGACAACACATTCTTGTGGCTAATGTGTACAGCACTGTATGTAATGTGTGTCTTGGCCTGGGGAACTGCTGGCAGTTTCCAGTCAGGAATGGGTAGTTTATAATGAGAAGACACGTTATTGGTATTAAACTTTCTTTTTCTTCTCAAGAATGCTTTTTATGCATTTCATCAGAAACATGTGAGAACTGCCATTGCTGAAGTGTCATCATAGAAATGGCAGTCATTGCTTGTCACAAGTAGAGATATTTTTACATTTCCAATAGACTTGTTGGAATTTCATTAGTAGTCAATTAGTCTAGTGTTAATGTTAGCCTATTAATTGGACAGTTTATCAGTTGCTATTCTGATATGCTAACTAGTTATTCTTTTTTCCTCTCTGTAGAAGAGGCAATCCCCTGCACTTATGTCACGAGCGTTACCGGAAGCTGCATCTGCTGTGGCAGCAGCACTGCATCATAGAGGAGATTGCCAGGAGCCAAGAAACGAATCAGGTCATCTTCGGGTTCAACTGGCAGCTGCTCTGAGGCTCTTGATTTTAGTGAAGACTCTTACCTGTGGCAGTGCTTTGGAAAAGGAAAGGAGGGTGGCAGTAAAAAATCTACTCAAGAGGTTTCTGTAGTTCAGACAGTTAATTGATGGACTCACTAGGTTGGATGTATCACTGATGCATTAAAACAGAAACTCATATCCTATATTTTCCTCTTTCTTTCTTTCCAAAAAAAAAAAGGAAAACCACATTCTATAATTATTACTGAACCAGAAATATTTCCATCTTTTTCAGAAGTTTGAATTGTTTCATGTATCTTCATGAGGACAGTTCCCACATGCTGTCTTTCAGAGCACACACTACATTTGTCTCTTCCATGCCTTGAGAACATATCTAAATGGTCTTGCCAAGGAAGAGGCTCCTTTACTTTCTTCCTGGGTTCTTTTCCCAAACTTAGTGAAGCTTTAAATAGATGGAGATAATATTGGAGTGGAAGTGGTGCCAGATCTTTAGTCACTTGCAGCAAGAGCAATAAATTGTACAGAAAAAGCTTGCATTCAGATATACCTTGGGATTTAATGAAAAGCTTTCATTGATTAATTCTTTAAAGGAAAAGTGTGGAATAGAAAGTGCATGGGGGGATTACCATCTTGCTTGTTGCATCAAAAAATTAAGTCTGTGCTTTTTGCATCACCAGAACTGCACTTTATCTAATGAATTTATCCTCCATTAATGTATACCACAAGAGGTCTGGGGCTTCACCATTTGCCTAGGTTGTGGTTGGTTTTACTTCTTTTACAGTTTGTCTTTTGAGACCTTCCCCAAGAATCAAAAGTGAAAATACTGCAGGTAGGTAGTTGTAGTGTAGCTCTGTAAGCTGTACAAGAGCCAGAGACCTGATTCACTGGACTAAAATTAAGGCTCAAAAGTTTTAGAGTCAGAAATAAGTTTGCCCATATTGGAAGGATTTTCCACTCATCATCCTCTGTCACTATTGTTTGGTGCACGTTTTAGAGCCTGCATAAATGAAATGGTGTTTTTGGAGAGGCATGTTCAGTTGTTCAATGCCAGGTAGAGCAGAAAAGGGAAGAAAAGGTGGCTAAGTCTGTCTCTTTACCCTTCAGTACTTAATAGCACACTGTGATTGAGCTCTCTCTCGGTGATATGTGATTGTGCTTCAGTTCTAAATGTTTGTCGTTCTGTTTTCTGAATTTCAGCCATAATATACATGAGAAAATTTGTAATGGGATGGTTAAAAGCTCTTTCCCAGGAGATGCTATTTCCATGTGAAAGTTGGAAGTTGTCACTACCCTCAATTTCCCTGCCCCTTTGCTATTTGGATTCTTTTTTGCCATTTTAATAAGACTTTCAATGGGAGGTTTTCAAATTAATGTCTGAGTGTGTTTTTGTATGTTTTTTTGGTTTTGTTTTGTTTTTCCCACAATTACATAAGAGATAGTAGAATCGTAATTAATGATTTAAATTTAAGTACCATTCTTCTGGGATTTTTTTAAATTTTTTTGTGTTTATTTGTATGAGTGCACTGAACAGCACCATAACTAATCTAAAGATGGAATACCAATGATGTCAAACATTGTTCTGGTTTCAAATACTTTTTAAAAACTTTTGCTGTAATCCTTCCCCAGTGTTATAAAAAGTTGGCTTTGGTATATTTTCCAGGAATTCTGTTTCTTGAAATTAAGACCATTCTCCTTATTTTGATTCTGTCAGATTTGAATATTAAACTCAATAAAAACAAACATTAATTCTGTTAGTTTTCTCTAAAACATGTTTGAAACACATACTGAGTTTAGAACAGTTGTAATGAAAACTTGTATGCAGTGGTGATTTTTATGTCATCCAAACACTGCTTACCCACAAAAATATTGAAATAAGACTGGCAAATGCCTCATTGATACCAAACCTGTATTCTTACTGTTTCCCTATGATATTTACATATTCAGTTATCAAAAACTTTCAATTATCTTGCACTTCACTGATACAAAATTTCCATTAGTCAATATGCAGTGAGATCACTTTGTTTTCTGTCTCATCTGTAGTATAAAGGGACAGGAGCTGGTAAAAGCAGGTGAGCTCCTTTAAAGCTCTGGAAATCTCTTTGTAGCTAAAGAAGTGGGAGAGGAAAGTTGCATCTTTCTGTACGTTTGCACATACTAATTTAGTAAATGGGCTCCCATATCATTCACTGACTAGCGTGGTCATCTTTCATTTCATAAATTACTATACAGTTTTGTTCACTGTGAGTATAATCTGTATTTAGTGACTGCAAGATGCTTATGCCACTTATTTCTGTTCCATCCAAGCTGACAGAAGTTATTTGATAATGCACATACTGGTATCTTAAATTGCAAAAATGTAAATTTGAAACTTGTATAATGTTCTTGTGCTTTTGAAATAAAATATCTTGTATATGTATATTTAAAAAGAAAAAGAAAATAAAGTAACTTCTCGTAGATTATTCAGCTTTTATTTGAAGGCACTTTGGCACCTCATAGTTCATTTTACAAGTGTGTTATAGTGGTATCTGTCAGTATATGAAAGGAGAGGAGCTGGTAAATGGTTGCTGAACTATCAGTTATCCATGTAGGCTGTGTCATGGGCATACTGTAAGGAAGGGTAACATGCTTTTTCTTATGTAAAGATACACTCCACTTGAAACTTACCCTAGTACTTTACAGATGCAAATTCCTGCAGTGTCTACCTAAAGTTCTAAAAGAAATTTTAAGTACAGAATTTAATATTTACATGCTCTGAAACTGATCTAGTTGAGTGTTTCTGGTTTTGTATCTTCTCAAATAACTGGCTGTACTGTTTGACAGATACTTAACCTCTAGAAAGGGAAACTTGGTGGTGTTGGTCTAATGTGCTATGTGATACATACTTTAAAAGAAGTGGTTTATTATAGACCTAAGCAAACAGTCAAGACATCTTTTACATAGATATGGCCAGTACTTCTTCCTCTTTTTTTATGTTACAGGCTGCTGGTTGTCATCATGTCCTCACTGCTTTGTTGAAGCTTCGGACACCATTTGGGTGTTAATGATGTTGCTCTTTATGCTTATTCTTGGTAACTGATTTTTAAGAACTAATTCCTGAAAAGGTAAAAGGTAGAGGTAGATCGATTGAATTCTACTAGCAAAAATTTTCTGAAGAAAATTAGAACAAGAATCCTTTTAATTAAGGGGAAAAAGAAAAGAAGCCACAGCACTATTTCTTGTGAAATAAAAATCTCGAAGTACAAAGTTACATAGAGGAGTATTTTCACTATTATATGCTTTGCATTATGGTTGAAATCCACTTTATTTTCTAGACAACAAGCTTGAATAATCTCCAATGTAAACTAGTCAATGGCAATAAGGAAGCTTTAAAGGAAGAGCATTGTCCATGCAATATCTTAAGAAACTCTTATAGTGCCTTTACCAGAAACTCAACATTACAGTGTTTATTTTATTTTTTAAGTTAAGAATAAGATAATGAAATAGTTTTATGCATAGGTGAGTTCCTTACTCTGGAATTGTTATAAATTCTGGCTGGATTAGGCATTAGTAACATAGGATGAGAAGTGTCCCCCAAATCGTATTTATTTCTGTATCTGAGCAGATGCCCCAGCTTAAAGGCTTGGCTCACTAATGCCATCTCTGTCTTTATCAATCACAGAGAATTAAAGATGGAGTCTGTGCTGCAACCTGAGTTTGTTTCCTAGATCTAGTGCCCCTGGTGTTAAATACTGCAGGGAACCCAAACTATCATGATGGGTGCTGGGTATGTAGGGTGTAGCACTTCCATGTTCTGAGGAAATCAATAAATACAAAGCAAAGAAGAAAGCTTTTATTAACAAAAATAAATTTTATCCTGATACTGTGAAATGAGCTATTATCTTTTTGTAATGCGTCCGTATCAGTGGAGACTCTGAATGCCTAAACAGGATGGAAATTAACAGTCTAATGACTAAGTAATTACTGGTAATAGGTCAGACAAGGACTGTTCCCTGTGAGATGTATGCTGAATCTAAGTTATTTTCAAAACCAATCACATTCCACTGCTGCAGTTTGGGGCAGTTGTCTGAGTGACAAATGTTAATGTGCTAAATGCTAATTAGTCTTTTATGGAAAAATGTGTTTTCTTCATATGCAAGTAAATGAGCTGTGTGGGGGGCAGAGAAAATTATGTGTCTGGATACAGCTGGATACTTACACCTCTGCTGTTTGTGGTAATGTGTGCTGGATGACATTTCTTTGTCTTGACAGAGATGCTGAGGCTGGATGATCAGTTCACTCTTCCTTCCAAATCTGTTTTTTCAGAGCGGATTCTTGACAAATCTATTAACTAGAAAGCTATCAAAAGAGTAAGCTCACAGTTCTTGTAATTCTGCAAGCTTTAGTTATTGAGGTCTAGGACTGTTTTACCAAAAGTAGAATAAAATTGTGTTGAGGAAATGACCGCTATTGACTGACACAGGTGACTTTTGGCATACTCATCTGAAAAAAAATACACTGCATTTAAAGAAAAAATATATGCAAAATCTGATTCGTTTGCAATTCATGACTGTCTTTCTCCTTGATCTCCCAAGGATCTACAACTTTCTGTGTTCATTCTTTTCCAGCCTGTATCAGCTAATTACAGTGGTAAGTACTTCTGGCTCTCAGAAATGGGTGAAGGAATTACACACCAGTTAAGTTTTAATCCCCCACTGGGCAAAGTGGTTGCAATGCAATGAAGAGAAGAAGTAGGCATACAGGTAAGTGCAATGCAAAGGGAAGAATTAACAGTTCTTGTAGAAGGAAGTCTCAGCTTACAAGTCTAGTTCTTTGAAGGGGTTTTAACATACTTAAGTGTAGGCCTAGCATGTTAGGCAGTGAAGAAATTCCAGTTGAAATTATGGTCATGCACATAGCCTGCTTGATTTACACTATGGGTTATTACATTGCACAATTTATTTACAATATATCCTTAGTACAATTTTTGCTTTTTCTAGTGTTATGGAATACAACAGTATTTAGGTAAAGAAATTTTTGCTGTTATTCTGCAGAGTTTCAAAAGCAGGAATGGTTCTATTTCAAATATTTCAGTGATAAAACTTCTACTTGATTATCTGCAAAGGATGCAGTAACACAGCAGTAACAAGTAAAATATTTTATTTGGTCTTTCCACCTGTTTTGTATTGGTACTTTTTTCCTGCTGACTATTAATGATCAGTTACAGTCATAGGGCATCCTGTAACTACAGGTGTTTAGGGCATGGAAGGCTTTCACTCTGTGCATCGACAAAGCTCCAGAGCACTATACCAGGGGCATGATGTGCGAGCTGTCTGTCTGCCTTCAAATAATCCCTTACCTTCCCACCCCTGGATCAGTGTGCTAAGTACTTTTGGAACGAGGAGCTTTCAGGCATCTAGGATCATCAGTGTTTGTTTCATACGAAGTACGTACTTGTTTTTAAACTTGTCCTATCACATGCTAGTTGGAAGTTTAAATATGGCTGCACAAGCTGGCAGTTTGTTTTCTTAATCAGAGAACTCCTTTCAGCTGTACCCTTTGACTTTCAGGGAAGTGGGGAAACTGGCTTTCTCTAAACTATTGGAGGGGGAAAAATAAAAAGATACTTCAGACATTTTGGGAAAAACAAGTGAAATACTTTTGTGGTAACTTTTTATTGCCTTCACCTGGATTTCACATACCTGGTGGGTTATTTTAGGTTGTAATTTATGTATATTTTTGTTAAAATTTCCCATTTCCCAACTTGCACCAACAGAATCTTCCTTTCAGTTTTTTACTTTTTCTTTTTGTAAGGAACCTTTTTATCCAATGTAATAAATTATTCTGGGATTTCCCTGCTCCTAGGATTTTTATAGTTGTAATGACAAACTTGTTTGGTACTTATTCAACTGATTTGTATGTTAGTACATGAAGACCCATCCTGTCTGAAATACTTGTTTGTGCATAATGATTATTTTGATGCATTTAGACCATGATACAAGTCTGTAAGTAAAGGAGAGAAAGTGGGGGGAATTCCAGAAGTTTCATGCAGTGTTGGGAATCAGGGAATTCAGAAGTAAAAACACATCCATCCCAAGTAGTATCAGCATTTTTGGAGCAGTCACCGGTCTGTGGTTTGTTCAATTGTTTTACTAGTTTTTCTACTTTATTTTTATCCCACCAGATGAAATCTGGTGACTGTAGGACTGTAATAGAGCAAAGCTACACTTGTGATGTCATTTCTTGGAAGATTTGCCTACCTAGCTGCAGGGATAGATTTTGTTGTAATATTAGTTTTGTCACAGTCTGTGTTTTGAACATTAATGTTGGGGTCGTTCATGCCTGAGACAGTGGAGATCTGGTTTGCTTTGCCGAGGTTCTTAATGATGTTAATGTTGTATTTGGCAGTTTCCACAAAACTATTTTCTAGTAACCAACCATCTGATTCACCCTCCAGATCTCCTAGCAGAAGAACGTTCTTCATGGCTGTTTGTAGGTACCGGACACCAATCAGTACAGAGAGCTGTAAGAAACAGGTAATGGATAAACAGTTGAAATTGCAGCCTTAGTCCTATCACTCAGTCAGTTTTCTGACTTTTGTATTGAGAGGCCTCATAACTGAGTAAAGCAGACAGACAGACTCTTTGTCCTAGCAATATATCTAACCACTTTTCCCAATTAGTTACATTTTTAAAGAAAGATAGCAGGGAGAGATGGATTGATTCTCTCTTCATTCTTCAGGTAACAATCCCCCTTGCATGCTATTAGTACATGAATACCTAGAATTATTAGTGAATCTTCTAGCCTCAGAGACTGCAACTGATTGATGTAGAATGGATGATCAGTTAATGGAACCATCAATCACTGGGAACGAAAAACTTGTAGTATGTTAATTTTAGTGGATTTTTTTCCACTGACATTGATTAAATCAATATTCCAAGGAGGTTTAATCATTCCTGTGTAAGCCGTATGTGTCCTCTACATGCCAAGGCATGACAATTAAGAGGGATGGCCTATAGCAGAGGCTCGTGTCTAAGTTTAGGAAAAAGCCCCACTTTCATAGTTCTGTTGGAATCAAGATCAGCTTGTCAATATTTAAGGGGGCACAGAGAGCTGGCTCACAGCTTTTCATATGCTTCGGAGGCCTGTGATTTCTGGCACCACGACCCCACTTAGCACTGCCTGAGGGCTGTTGTGAACTACTTCAATTACAATGCTAATATTTATGCAATAGAGCAATAGTCAGAAAACTAAAACATACTAAAAAGGTAAGAAAACTGTATTGGAGCCTATGCTATTGCGGGGGTCCTTTACTTGCGGACAACAACATCTAGAGAACTCTACAGACATCAGCAGGAACACTGCAGCTTTGCAGGCGTGTAGCTTGCCTGTGGTGCATTTATTTTGATTGCATAACCAGCAGCACAATCTACTTCTAAAGGATGATATGCCACAGTGGCAAGTACTATCTATGTGGAGAAACTATGTGATATAAAAAGGAGGCTTTGAGATATTAATAAAATGCTCCATTTTAATTATAAACAAAATTAATGCATTGAGCCAAAGACCTACCTAGTCATATTTTATATATATGTTAAAACTCACTTAAAACTACATAGACCTTCTCACCAAATTTTCTTGCAGTTGTGTCACTGCATGTATCATCCTGTATCTGATCCTATAAATGCATCAGGGAAGGGAATATGCTATATTCTGTTGAAAAAGCTCTATAAATATACAGAATTATATACATGATTGCCCTCAATAAGATTTCCTTCTGCTCTGTGGACTCTGGGAAAGTTGTCTTTACTAAAGGAAATCCTGCAATATTCCTGAAGTGCTTCCTGAGGCACTTCTGGTGTTACACCATCATTGTTTCCCATTCTAGAGAGAGAGCAGACTGATTAATCTGTTAGAGACCATTTTTGTGAGACTTACCTCAAACAACCAAATAAGCAGTGCTGCAATGCCAATGGATCTCATGATACCAGTGTAGTAATCCAGCAGGGCCTCTCTGCACCCCTTCATCCAGATATTGAGCTCCTCTGTCAGGAAATCGTAGTTGTAGTGAGCACTGTTGTTTGTCAGCTGGTACTGGATGCAGGGCCTTGGGGAGCTGGGGTTGCAGCAGCTGAAGGGGACTCCATCCACCAAGAACTTCCCATCAACGTTGCTCTTCAAACGGCTGCAATAGGACAGAGCCTGGCCATTACAAACCTGGTGTCAGCAGCAGGCAGTGCCTGTGATTTTAGAACAGGAAGTAACACAACTCTGCCGCAATGTAGGCCTCCCTAACATAACAAAAGGAGAATGGGGATATACTTACAACTGGAAAAGTTGTTTACTGCAGGAAAACTGAATATTGGATTTGCTGTATTTAAGTGTGGTATAGTACAATACCTCATGTGGTTCTTCATTCTGTGTCACAAGACATGAGTTCAGTGTTCAGGCAGATGTTGCCTTCTTAGGTATCTTTGTGCTGAATACAGAAGACAATTTTTGGACTTGTTTATCTCGGTGGAATTCTAATGGAAGTTATATCCCTGGAAATCCTATGTTTCACTACTTCTGGATTGATTTTTCAACACAATTGTTCCATGAAAGAGATCCTAATGCAAGAAAAACTTAATATGCCACAGGAACCACTGGAAATCATCTGCTTGGCCTCTTATCACTGTACTCGTTGCAAGGGCTGCTCCAGCACGTTTTGAAACTAATTCACTACTTCTTGTAACTTCACCTTCTGTAACTTTAAGAAAGGTATTTATTGCTAAAAATTATTCCTTTCCTTCCTCTACAAGATCAGGAGGAAAAGAAGTAGTAAAAGAGGAAAGATAAAGAGGAATAGGAAAAAAAATCATAGGATGGGAACACAGTCTCAAATTAACCAAGATATTCTGGAAGTTAAATGAATACTTGGCATCCATTTCCTTCAGAGAAAGAGATTTTCCTGAAACTGGACAGTATCTAAGATACTGAGAGACACTCTCACACCTTGGGGAAGCAGCCTCCAAGCATGTATCTATTTTCATGTTCAGTGGAAAAGGCTGATTTCCTGAGACAGCCCCATGGGTTGAAACCTTGCCCTGGTTTATCAAGTCCAGGCCCTTTACCCTTTGTAAGGGGGCCAGAAGACATAAAAGACAACTTTCACTTAGATATCCAGCTTTCATTGTTTGCCAGTAGTACATTTTCTAATACTTTCCAGATTTTATTCATTTATTATTATTTGCAAATAATATTTTTCTTTTCCACTACAGCTCATCTAAGTGAGAGGGAAGGAAATCATTACAAGAAGCTCATCAGGTAAAGAGAAGGAGCAGAAACACTATGGTCCAGTCTTGATCTGGAATTTGGGACTACATGTAACCTTCAAATGAAACATAAGCTGCTAGGAAGCTCAGTATTTGTGGCAGTGCTGTGATGGCAGAATAATTGCTTTTATTTTATTGCTGTGAGCCTACTAAATACAACCTCCTCTTTTTGTTTCTTGTCCTTTTCTTCCTCTCTTTTTTATTTGGGTTGTAATGTGTTTTGTTTTACTTAAAATTCTCTCAAAAACAGATCTTTCCAGGTTAACCAGGAAGTTCATCTGCCATTTCCCACTCAGGAGTTTGATAGATGTGATTTTTTCTCCATTTTCAAGTGTAGCTTTTCATTTCGTGGCCATCATATCCCTGGTGATGGCAACAGAGTGGAATCAATGCAAAAGAGTCCAAATAATCCACTGAAAGTAGACATGGGCATAGGCAAAACCAGGCACTGGAGTTGAAAGGAGCCAGAGAGGCACAAACCAGAGGGCTCCAATGTGGGAGGAGAAAAGAAAGCTCGTAGAGGAGAGGAAGACAGGCACATTGTGACAGGGAAGATCTTACCTGGGCTGGCAAAACGCCCTCTGTTTCAGGGTATTATATATATTTAATAACCCCAATATAGTACTCCACCTCTTAAACTGGGTCTTAAGCTTTTCTTTTGATCTCAAGCGTCAATTTAAATACTTTCTTTTGTTCTGGATGTGTTATAAAGAGGAGCCCTCTTTCTACTGCCAACAGTAGCAATTTCCAGACTTGGTTATATCCTCCTGCCACTGTGTTTCCTCTGCTAGTGGCAAATTTAAAATTTATTTAATTTGTGTCTTGGCACTTACTAGTATCTTGGTACTTTACCTCAGTAAAAGAGTTGGCGGAGCGAGACATTCACTGCTATTTGCTGTTGCAGTTCAAAGTTGTTACAGTACTGTAAAGCAAAACTTGGCTTTTGAGCAAAGATGATTTTTACCCCACCAAGGCGATGGTAGCATTGTACTGCTGTAACCTGCCTCATATTCCTACCATCCCCACTGACTCTTTCCATGCCTTGTCAAATTGCGGTGTTGGCAATAGAGCTGTAGAAGAGGGGGTAGGGAAGAGAGTTTTGCAGGAAGGTGAAAAGTTCAGTTTTGTGAAGCTTGCATGTGAGTTCCTAGTATGTTAGAGCTCACCTGCTTTGCCTGTTGGTCTACAAACTATTACCTGACAAAGTACAAGTTGAAACCAAGAAAGATTTGATTCCTTCTCCATCATTTCAAAACATTACCAGCTGGGCTTTTCTTCCAATGATGTCATATCAAATGTTTCACTACCAGATTTTTGGAAGTCATGGTATAATTTTGTTATACAGCACCAACTTGGATTCTGCCAATCAAGATGAAATTAGGCAATCCATCCACAGTACAAGAAATTCAGAAATTACTTTCCTCACACACATTTCACTGTTGCCTTCTGCCTAAATGGGGCAAAAGCTAACTGATAGAGTGTGTTCTCAAAACAATGGCAGAGCACAGGTGAGCCTGCAGAAGAAAACACAGCTTAGTTAAGACCCTGGGTAAAACGTTACTGTTTCTGCCTCTCTCACAGAAATAAAAGGCAGCATATTTTACTTTTGACCTCACACTAAGCTACTACTCTTAAATTCCTGGGGACTATCTTTGTTGTCATGTCACTCTTCAGCATAGACACGAGACTTAAAACAGCTCTGGGTCAGTCTGGTCTGTGTGACACTTTCTAACTTCTCTCTTGAGAATGCTTGTACTGCATTATTTCCATAGACAAGTGTCTTCTGTATGCTGATGCCCTCTTATTTGTATTCTCCTAGGTCCTGCCCTCGGGTATATTTGCAGCTCTCTATATACGCTTTGCTATGATGGCAGTTTCGAATTGTGAATTCTGTAAAATTAAGACCTTTGGCCTCCCTTCCTCTGGCTTTATTGTCACTGATTTTTGAGTTCAGCAAATGCAGCATTTGACAAATGCCAGTCGAGCTCTTTGCATTTGTCTTTTCTGGGAATACAAAGCTACTGCTCGCTTGTCAGTGAAGTCCTTTTTCAGCTTTAGAAGAATTATTACAAATTGGATTGTCTACTTTTGAAAGTTTTTAATTTTTACTTTGTCTGTAAGTATTGCCACTCTTCTTTTTGAGCATATAATTTCACGGTTGCTACATCATGTGAAGCACCACCACCAAAAAGAGGGGGGGGGATTTCTACTTTTTTATGCAGTGTATGTGTTGTTTGGCAGTTTCTCACACGTGAACTTACAGATTTGAACTTGGGATTGCAAAGTCTAATACCTTGACGAGGAAGGGCCTTTCAGTGCTTAGAACTGTCTGTGCAGTGTACAGTCCTTTTGTTCTTACTGTTATCAGCTCACTATAAATGAAACCAAAATTTTGAGGTAGTTAATTCACTATACTGAAAAAGGAGATACATCTTTGCTTTTCTTAGCATCCCTAAAGGCTTAGCAAAAGGCAACTTTTGATCCTGCATGTATTTAGCATATTTTATGAGTAACCTGGTCATTCTACATGTTTTTTATTAAGATGCAAAGGTCCAGCAAAAAGGGCTTTCCAGTCTCAAAAGAGTTTTTCTCCTAGAATTTTTTGTTATGACTGATAAATACTTACTCCAAAACCTCCTTGGAAGCCATATTTAGATAACGAGGAGATACCCACTGAATTTCAAACCAGTCTCTAAAGCCATTGTTTCCACAGCAACGGAATCCGATTTGTAACAAATCCACTGTTTTCTTTAAGAAACATCGCCCAGGTATGTCTGTGTCTTTATAGAACTTAATGGCATCCCTCAGTCCCAGATAGAGAGACTCTTCCAGCTCGTTCCTCATGGTATAGCACATGAGAGCACCCACCAGGATGCAGAAGGTGAAACAGAAGGTACATACGATGTATGGCAGCATTACTAGTTTCCACCGAGAGAACTTGCTTGCATCTGAGCAGTCATAGCAGATTTTGCCACCTAGAAAGTTGATGATACATGCTATGACCCCTACAGAGATCAGCATGTTGGGGACAGAGTTAATGTCCCCTTTTGCCATCACTTCATTGCGCTTCTTGATCTCTATTTTCAGAAAGAGGCCAAGACTGAAGAGAATGATCCCACTTACTACAGAAACCCAGTTGAGGATCCATAAGATCTGAGCCAATTTGTCCCTCTTGGTTTTGGTGAATTTGACTTTGAGGACAGCCATAGTCAGACGTGCATTAAGAAAAGAAGCGTAGGTCAAGGGAAGCTCGTAAGCTGATTAGGAGCATGGATCCAAGGCGTGCAGTAGAAATCTGAAGAAGAGGGAGAGAGATTACTGTCTGTTTGACCAGGTATTTATAGAGCCTGCAAAAGAACTTCCTGCACAGACTCACGCACTCTTGAGTCCTGCCAAGAGAGTGCCCAGTGAAATTTATTGCTTAAATTTCATAACAGTGTGAATCACTAAAAAAAAAAAAAATACTCTAAGGACCAACGACAGCAATTAAAAATAAGTGAATAGTATGAACAGAGACTCTGGATTCCTATGACTTTTTTGTCAAGACCAATTTTCTGTGCAGACCTGATATCTAAAAGTGAGCAGGTCTGCTGTCTTTCCCTTCTACTTGTTGCCTGTATTTTTTTAAACAATTATAGGTTTAATTGTTAACAATTAAATAGGTTAACACACATAACCTGTGTTATGGTTAGGTTTGTGTTCAAAAGTTGAAGAAACAAGACAAACAAACACATATACAGTCTTCTTTTTTTTCTTTCCTCTCCAGAAAATTTGCTCATCTTGTTCCTAGTTTGGCAACTCTCATTAGAGTGATTTTATACCGTGAAACTCTGCATTATATAATTATGCAATCATTTAATTCCACTAATATAATGACATTTATAAACAGTAAAGTGTAATCCTGTAAATCTGGGGAAATAGAGATGTATAAGCAGCATAATATTTTTTAAATTAGTGGATGCTATGGCTGAATAAAACTTGTATCAGCTAAAAGAACACGAAAAACACCTGCAGACAGACAAGCTGGACAGAAGTAGGGCTACACTGACCCGGTAAAAGATCCCCAGCTGCAGTGGAGCTTAGCATTGGGTAAGCAGATTGTTGCAGAGTGCAGTTTAAAAAGGTAACGGAATCCCAGTGTCTTCATGTGTTTACGTCGGAAGGAATCAGTTCTATTTGCACTGGCAAAGAATAGGTTGTGTGATTCATATTAGGATATGGTTAAACATCTTCATACGTTAAGATTTTAAGGCCTGTGAGACCTAATGAATTCAAGTGGCATTTATTTTCTCCAGCATTTGCAGAGAAAACTAATTCCCCTCAAAGCTCTTCAGCTCTGTGTATCTTTACTATAATACACAGAATAGTGTGCAAAATGCACAGTATTTTTCTTACCAGCCTATTTCCAAAGGTTTTAAGGCCAGCAGCTTTCTGAGTTTAAAAACAGAGTCCTAATTTTAATGATTGTTAAGGCTGATTATCCATTATGACTGACTATGGATTGTGTTCATATTGTGATAGTCATATAAATGATAGACACCTTACAGAGATGTCGAGAGAATAGTCATTTATAAAATTACAACTCTTGCCTCACACCATTCTTCTCCAGTATTGTTCAGACCTCATTTGAAGAGATCATGCTCTGCTGGTACAGAATTAAGCCTCCCTGTGAATTCAGCTGACAGCCTGAATAAGCCTGCTAAGCCTGGAGACAGTATCTTTGATTGCTTCACCAGTTAAGCAGTTCGTGACTTGACCTTAAATAGCTGTAAGTGATGGCTGCTAATAGATTTATTTGCCCCTGATACTCAGGCCTCAGAGCTCACAACAGAGAGAATCTGGTGTGAAATTTACTGATTACTGGTACACAATTCACGTTCAATGGCCAGCACATATGAATGCATCACTCACTGTTTGTTTCTGTGAAACACGTGTACATATTTGAACAATGCCTCAAAATTGTTCAGCACACATTTAGTTGTGGTGTCACTGAAAACACTCTACTTGCTAAACATACTTTGTTTTAATATCTGGACAAAAGTTGTAAACAGTTCTACTGTAGTTAAAATTCATCTACTCCAGAGACGGTTGATTTTTGGAAGATGTAGATTTGAGACTTTGTCATATTCTAGCCATAAAGAAATTTGAAGTTGAGTTCCATAAGCAGGGATACATTCAATCTCATGTAGCTATTCTAATATGGTTCCATCCCCAATTTTCAGATGCCTGAAGTTTAAAAAAGTAAAAAATTTCTGTGCAAGAAAATTCTGCTAGTAATTCCTTGTCTCCAGAAATTCTCATGAAGTATTCTTAGCTTCCTTTATGAATTCTTAGTATTGTTGTAGGATCAGATTTCACAGAATATTGACATTTATCTAGCAGTGCTACCCACACCAGCAGCATAAGACCTGTGATTTCAGAGTCCTGGTGCCACAGGAAAGGGATGGAATGACTGGTTGTTTTAGTTCAAAGACCACTCATTAACTAAACCTGGCTGTCACTGATATGCTTGGGATTGATCTTTGGAGACACTGTGCTTCTCATGAAACCTTGAGTGCATTGAGTCTGGGGCAGAAGAGCAAGTTGCCCATTCCGTTCCTTGTTCCTAGCTTCTACATGGATACTTACGTTAAGATTTTCACCTATGCTAACAGTTTACTGAATTTATTTCAGATAATAAGACTCTCTTCACATGGTAATGAATTTTGTAATTACACCATAACATTATTCTTTCCCTAACTGTTTAATAAAGCATGGAAAACATTTATTAGTGTAGGATCTATTGCAACACACACAGAGCTGCATAGTAGAATTTTTAGAGCACTGTGAAGGAAGTTTTTTCAGCTGAAAGAACTGAACTGCAATTATGAGCTAGAAGTGTTAGTCTTGCTCTGCACCGTGTGTCTGTTCTTCTCCAAGTTATATTTGGCAGCAGGTTACTGTAAAGCTACAAATGCTCCCAGCATTTCAGTGGAACTAATACCTCTGTCATAGTTCTTAGAAACTTTTGCATGTGAGCCACTCCAGAGTTATGAATCATATCCACACACACATATTTTCCCCAGCTATGGGAGAGCAAACTGAATTTTATTCTATAAAGGAAGAAATACTTCTTTCAACAAAAGAGGCCAAATAAATGTGGAAATATCTCCCATACTATCAATACTGTTCTCAAGCTTTTCTTGTCTAATCCACATTTATCTACAAATTTATCTTTAAACACAGGTTCCATCACCATACAATTTGCTTCCAAGATGCCACCTCGCTGTTCCTTTGCTATCAGATTCCCCTATTTTGAATAAGACATAGTACAGCTATTTATATTTACTTACTAGATACAAATTGTTCAGAGAAATTTTGCAATTTTGTCTTAAACAAACCACATCTTTTCTTACTGATTTTGCTAAAATCTGCTATTTTAACTAAACATACATTGCTATTTGTGACATTAAAAAAGAAACCACCAACCTGCTTCAGAGGCCTGAGCAGGATCTTGAAATTGTTAACTTACTGAATAGAAGGGAGAACATACCTGAATTGAACATCCTGAGGATGACTGAAATACTGATTTCTTGGTGTCTCTGTAGTTGCTCTGTCTTCACACGGACTCACTGATGGAGATGAAGAAGACCACTTCAACTCTCCTGCCTGTGCTAATCTCTCCCTTCATCTCTAATCGTAGCTAAGAGATTTATTTCAAGGTTCTTATGCCACCAGATTAAATGCTGCAAAACAGGCCAATTAACTGAGTGTGAACTGAGTTCTCACCAACAAAATGCTTTATAGGACTTTCTTCTACCTTTTTACCCTGCTGGAGATTTGGGCTAGTAAGCAAGAGAACAGTTTTCAGGACCTGCTAATGTCTTAATTTGTTCTTAACAATAAATATGCCTTGAAAGAAGAGAAGAAGGAGAATAATGAAACTTTGTGATTCTGTGGGAAGGGAAAATGTATCTTAGGCAACTATCATTTATATCCGTATATTATGTTCCTTACCCATCATTCCATATTTTGTTAGTTTGGATGCAATTTTCTGTTCTCTGTGTATTGAATGTGATTGTCCAAGAAAATAATTCGAGTAACTAAGAGCAATTGGATCATCCTGTATGATTCATGATTGGTTGTGGTTCGGGAAACTTTCCAGGTTCAAGAACAATCCAGTAGAAACCTCTGTCCTAGTCTCTTATCTAGCTCTGTTCCAAGCCAGAAGCAAAAGCAAAAGTGTCATGTCCTCTGGCATTTCTGAGCACAGCACGTAGCACTTTGTGGGACAGATGGGGCTGGTTTGAACTGTCAACAGTGGTAGCAAGGAGCTGAGTCTGCAGCAGTGCTTGGTCAAATTAGAGGTGATGTCAGTACCAGAATCAAATCCCTAAGCAGAACCAGGTTTGAGCTATAGGGTCCGTATCTATAACAGCACAGCAAAGAGAGTTCAGTGGGCACATGACTGACTGCAAGAGACCCTACACCAGGCACTGTAAATGTGTAGAAATATTCTCAGAAGCATAAACTGTCCTCTCCTGGCTTATGATAAGCAATAAACCTGATACGACTGTGATTCTGTGTTCTGGCAGTACACCGCTCTCTCTCGTCCGTCCCCTAATGGTTCAGAGCATATGTGATACATCTGGGACCTGCTGGACCTGCTGCATATGGACCACACAGATGCTTGCACATGATCAAATACACCCCAACTGCATTGAATTAATCCTGTGCACGAGTCATTCATGCTTTGGACTTGCAGCACTCGTGCAGACCACAGGGAATATTTTAGATCTGTTAAAATGTGTTGGTTTGTGTACAGATCAACTCTGTGGAAGCATATACAACAGGTATAATGGATTCCTTGGGTACAGCACAAGTACACAAGTGTACACATTTTGAGTTATTGTTCAGCTGGGATGTGATATATCAGAAATCCTGGACAAATAGCTGAAGTACTTTTCTATGCTTTAAAAAATGCATTTTCACTTGTTAAAACTCTCCCCATCTGCAGAACTCTGAACATGTTATCCCCAGGTATTAGAAAATGTTACTGCCTCAGTTACCTAGTAGCAGAAAACTGCACCATCCCTGTGGCTGCTTTGCAACACAAACCTCGGACTGACATGCATGGAAGCAAGCAAGCAGGAGGTGGCAGTGCTGCTGTATGAAGGCTTTTTCTACAGTACAAAACAAAAAGCTTAAATTTTTTTTTTAATTATTTATGTTAGAGAGATTAGAGGTCATTCATACAGCTAATGGAAGCTCAAGAATGCCCCATTGTAAGAAATTACTTAAATCTAATTGTCAGGCAGGTAGAGGCCAGTGCTACCTGTGTTTTTTGTTCCATCCCGTATTTGGAAATGGCTTCAGCTGCATATGTAATATCAAAAATTGAATTATTCAGAAATTAGTTCTGTGTTATGGCAGTTTATAATGAACCATGATGCACTTTCTTGCAGACCTCTGGGAAGCCTGGACATCACCACCACCATGTTGTAGCATTTTGTAACTTGCAGGAATGGTTGTACATGGGGGATTGCATCTATCACCCAGCAGTATAGAAGGAGATCACTCACTTTCCTGCTAACAGTGGAGATTGCTGTGCTATGGCTTAGGATCCAAAACATGTAAATTTAACGAAAGTTTGCCCCATTACTTACCTATTTAGTACCATTGATATATAAGTCCACAGGCAAGGATGTGTTATGAATCAGTGTAATGAAATAACTAGTTAGGATGATGTCACATTTAATTTTACATTCTAGTTTCAAAAAATTAATATTTTATTTTTATATTTGGATGGCTTTTCATTTCACCTTGTATTTAATGTTAATAACAACTAATGATACGAGATTTTGGAGTACTGGACTAAAACTGGAGGCACTCGGTGAGTCTGATGGAAGGAAGAACTATAAAACCTTTCCTTCTGAGCTGGGGCAAGCCCATATCCAGGAAGAGATTCTCCCTGATATGTGATAATGGGGAGAGGATATGAGCAACCATCTGCTTTTTTTTGCTTTTGAAAAGTTGTGAACCACATGGTAGACACTTAGAGAATTAAGGTATTAAGGAAATAAAAGTAACCGAGTCTTGGAAGAACTTTAATTTCTCAATTATATTTTTTAACTTTTAGAAAGGAAGTATTGTGGTATTTAGATGATTGTGGTTGTTGTAGCAGATAAAGATACCTAAGTTAAGTCATGACATCTGAAATTCTTATGGAATTGCAGAGAGTTGGCAGAGGGAATGTCAAGATTTAAAGGCAAGAAATAATGGCAATAGTCAGCAATATAAAAGGACCCAGTTTGTATATTAAAATGACACAAAGCTTATTGAAAATGAAGTGAGTTATTTTTTTACAACTACAGCTCTACGCTGTACTACAGTTGTATCAGAAGATCTGCTGTACTATGTTCCATGAAAAATGTGAGTACTAAAACTGTAGCTCACCACAGATGAAACAAATCAGAAAAGAAGTATTACGTTTTTCAGATGTGTAAAGGTTATAGCAATACGGATGCTGAAATCGGTCTCAGGCAGAAAAGGGAATTATAACAGACCTGCATGAACTGCAGAGCACATATACAGCTTGTCATTCGGGGTCCTGTGCATTGCAGGAAATCCATATCAGTACCTGTCAGGCTGGCTCTGATTTCAATCCATAGGAGCTGTACTGTCCACAATCTCTGAGTCATCCACTCATGACTCACAGTGAGTCATTAGAAATGGAAAACTAAGGCACAGAAATAGTGTATTCACCTTAAAATCAGACCAGCAGTCTATAGTACAGATGGCAGTGAACATGTGTAACCTAAAGCTTCCATCTTGGCTGTAACTTCTTTCTGAAGACTAGAATCCATTTTTGCAAACTTAATCATAATTAGACCATGCATCAATCTTGCTTTTCAGTTTTGTACCTTATTCACTATGGATCTTGTCCTCACAAGCCAGGTATCTGGAAGCTTTTTGCAGAATGGCATTATACACATATTATGAGGCCTGGCAGCAGAAATCATTTACATAATGAGGTAAAATTTTCCTTTTTTACTTCCATATCCCATAGCATCAATACTTTGGTGCACTATACTACCCACTGAGCCACCTTCTCCTAGCAAAGTAGTCAGACATACACTGTCACATTTCTCCTCAAGAGACCTCCTAAACTAATCAGTACCTATTCTCAGCTTACTATAAACCTGATGTTGATGCTATTTTTTCACACTCCAGACATAATTTGAACTGAACAATATTACTCAGGACATATCATAGGGAAACTGAGATTTTTTTTGGAAAGAAAAGACAGTTACCAAGGTGGGGTGGGGGTGGGAGTTTCTGAAGCTGTCAAATAGCCAGAAGCCAGACACTGTGCTCTTAGAGCTTTTCCAAGATCCCTCTGTCCCCTGAGTGGTGACTTATTGACACTGTGTCTTGAAATCACAATTTGTGGAAAAAGACTGAAGGAACTCAGGTGCCTTAGTGTAGAGAAGACTGATGGTGAGAGATGAAAATAGTGTTCAAGTAATTTTGTAGGTAAGTGCACAGAGGAAAGGAATAAATTCCTTTAGTGACAGGATATGAGGAGAATAATGGGTGAAATAATTCTTTTTGTGAGCACAGTGAAACAGCCCATACAAAACCCCTTGATTTCCATCAACAAAGTACTTTCAGAACAGGTTGACAAACACTGGCCAAGAGTGTTGTAGGGACAGTTGGTCCTTCCCTGGAAAAAGGGCTGAGCTAGATGTCTCAAGGTCTGTAGTTTGTCATATGCTATTAACTAGATACCTGTTTAAACATTTACAAAACTTGGTAGGAGCTTTCTCATCTTAGGCTGGTATTTCCTTTGCTCCTTGGCTTTTGCCAGAAATGTGATTTTATCAAATGTTTTTACCTTTCTACTCTTCAGTGAAAGCATTGTTTCTGCCTCCATTTATATATTATTTTTCGTTAAAATTTTCAACAATTTTTCAATTCTAAGTGTTGGTGTATGTTAACTTACTGACTAACCAAACCTGTGAATTTTCCATCTCTATTAAGTCTGGGCATTCTGCTACCCATATCCTCCTTTTATTTTTTCTTTCTTTCTCTCTCTTCTTTTTCCTGACATCTGACTCCCCAAAAGTTTTTCTGGAGTTTTATCTTTTGTAGTCAACTAAGCAGAAACATTCAGAACTTCTGACTCATACAGAAATAAATAAATATCGCCGAGACCCCAAAGTCCAGGCAAGGAAGCTCCAATGGAAATGTTTGAAACCAATGAGTCTGGACTTTGCAGAATGAATCATCTACTACGTTTACTTGAAGAAAATAACAGCAGAGTTCAGAAGTCCTTGCACATTGTTAATCATGTCACCCTTCTCCATCACAGACATATGAATATGTTTGTGTATAGGTGCAGGTTTAAATATATAAAGATTCTGTGAAGAAAAATTAGATCATTCCTTTCAGACAAAAACCACTGATGAAAATTCTCACATCTCTCTCACTACACAAAAAAGAAGATTTTCAGGAAAGCAAACTTATTTTTCCATTGCTATACCTTGTGAAGCCTAAGGAACTAGAAGTTGGGTGCATTGGAAAGTTGTGTTCCATCTATAGACATTCCTGGAAATTCTGATCTATTTCTTCAAACAAAAAAGACATTAGAAGCGAGTACCCCATTAGATATGTGGGTATTTTCTCATTCTCTGTTCTTTTTTAAATTAAAAAATAACAAAAGCTGAAGCTGTGTCTAGTTGTGCCCAGAAATAGTTTGCTGTCACTTTGGTCTTTACTGGCTTGTTTCTGTACTTTTTTAAATTCAGACCAGTTCTATTTATTGCCTCATTACACAATCTAACATTTATTACATTTAATATTAAATAATTATGCATAATATTTAAAATAATTAAATATAAAAAATGCCATATTAAAATGTAAGAATATCTTTACATGACCGGAGATTATTTTTCATACAGTCAAACTTATTAGGAAATCATATTCAATGCTATGTACATACGAGAACAATTAAATTTTTTTGTTCACATCTTTTCATAGCAACTATGTGGTTATAATAAAGTTTGGTCTGGCAAGCCTTTGGGGTTTGGAGTAATTTCTGCAATTAATCCTTCTGCTCTCTAACTTTTGAGTTTTCGTGTGCAGTACATTTCCTCTTGCAGCCTACAGCCAAGTGAGACATTTAGGGCTGAATTAAGTCAACACACTGTTTTGGTTTAACCCTAGGTAGCAAGTAAGTCCCAGCACCTGCTCACTCACTCCCCCACCCCTGCCCCAGTGAGGAAAAAAGTGGATAGAAAAGGCAAACCTCATAGGCTGAGATACAAACAATTTAATAACTGAAACAAAATATAAAAGATAATAATACTTAGATACTACTACTAATTGCAATGAAAAGAAGAGACAAATAAAACCCAAGAGAAACAAGCGATGCTCAACAAAACTGTTCACCACCCACAGACTGATGCCCAGCCTGTCTCCAGCAGCCTCTGGCACCTCATGGCCAACTCCTTCCCCATTAATATACTGGGCATGATGTTCTGTGGTATGAAATACCCCTCTGGACACTTTGGGTCAGCTGTCCTGGCCACGTCCTCCTCCATTCTTGTGCACATCCTCACTGGCAGAGCACAGGAAGCTGCAATGTTCTTGATTTACAGTAAGAACAACTCAAACCAAACTAAAACATCAGCCTGTTGTCAATGTTATTCTCATACTAAATTCAGAACTGTACCAGTTACTATAAAGAAAATTAACTCTATCCCATATGAAACCAGGACAGTTTGCTTTACTGATTTATTTTGCACCACCTGAGATACTTAAAAATCTCCAGAACAGAGAGGTGCCTATCTGCTGTGGTTTACAGCTGCTGACTAACAGCTGCAAAAAGAGACATTTTTACTTGGAGATAGCCAACTAGAACCAACAATGTAAGAGCTAAACAAAAAGGGTATAGGACAGTTTTTGGCTCAGGGGAAATCCCTGAGGGAAATCAACACAATGCATCTGAGCTTAACTACATGTACTATTAAAACAAAAAAACAAACAACCCCCCCCCCCCCCCCCAACAAACGAGAGTATCTGCATTTCATATTCATATTTACATAGGGATTTTAATGTGCTGGTTGGTTTTTGGGTTTGGCTGTTTGGGTTTTTTTTTGGTGAGTGGTAAAGATATTCTGCAAGTCTGCACTGACAGAGGAAATGCTGGTATCTGTTATACTTATCAACATCTCTGAACTTAAAATAGTAGAACAGAAAGCCTTGAAGTACTTCTTGGTGTATTTCTGGAGCAGTGAGTTAAAAAAGATTAGATCTTTTCTTTAAGGACTTCCTTCCCATAAGTGGAAACAGATTTTCCTTTTGAAAAGACTCAGTTTTATTTTTTCCCTGCTTGACTTCTATTCGAACCATTCAGGTTTTGTCTGCTTATGAAGAGCGTGTTGTAATTTGGAGACTTACAGCTCACTGTACTTCAACTGATGATAAAGGAAAGGCTACTTGGTCTTTTAAAGCTTTCAGTGTGCAAGAAGACATGTACACCTGGTGTGCTTCCCATGATAATGTGCATGTCAATTGTATTAGATAACGAATTAGCTTGTGAAGTTCCAAAGTGATGGGAGAAACTATGCCCCTTGGATCTGAAATGATGAACAGGTAAACAGACAAACCAGATAAACAAGTTTGTTAAGGTCTTTCCTTCTCTTTAATTGAATCAGAAAATTCTCCTAAAGAATTGTACACCTCAGGCAACAACATGTCAATTATTTGGGGAACAATAAAGCACTCTTCACAAATGGATTCATATTCATGAGCTCCTCATTGCATCTAGCATGCAGCAAGTTTTGTTGGCAAAACTTAGTACTTAAAATAAGAGGCAGTTAGGGTATTTATCTACCCTCAGTTATAATCTGGGAGGAAAACACAGTCTACTTTAGAGTGAATGTGAAAAAATTATTTGTTTGGTGCATAAGAAGAGCTGCTTATCCTAGAAAAACTGTCGCCTTTGCAATGCCTTTAAGACAGATTTGAAGGAATATGTAGTTTCAGTCGAATATTTTCCTCTGAGAAATTGTGCCTTTTAAAGGCAAGGAAAACCTGTAACTCCTTTTTGTAACCCAAGAAAAGATGTACTACTGTGTATAAAAAATGCATGTCTTTCCACCCATTGCCATCAACATTGTTTCATTTCCATTCACAAAAAAAGGAGAACATTTCCTCACTCTGTCAGCTTTCTTATTAACTACTTCAATTGTTAGGACACGTAATATACATATGCATTCGCTACATATAGAGAAATGTATGCTTATCACCAGTGTTTATCCACACCACCATGACTGGTGGCCCACTGCCTGAGGCAATTTCCCTTTAGTAATGAAGAAGCATCTTCCTGGAATTGACAATGAGGAACTCGCAACTGTTTGGGTTCACTGCTAGGTTTGCTTCACAGCTCCCACTTCTGGGTAACTCACTTGTTATGTACCAGAGCTAAAATCTTCCTTTTCATGAAGCAGCAGGAGGAGAGACTGTTTCCTAATCTTACGCTTTAACTGTGATCTCCTTGTGATGAATGAAGAAAGGCCTTAAATTATTCACATTATCTTCTTGTCCGGCTGGCAGTAGGGAAATAAAGGCACTTTTCTTTTTCCTTTTTTTTTCCCCCGCTGAAGGAAACTTCACGAGGGGAACACTACGGTGTGCCTACTCACTTCATACAAGCTGCTGTGAGCGCAGCAAATCTGTCCTTCCTCCTTCCCGCAGCGCAGGCCTCTGCTAGGTGCTGCTCTGCCAGATGGATCCAGCCTCTGGGCTCACACCGTGGCCTATAGACGCGTCCTGCGCGCTGTTGTGCGAAGGCACTCACCGAGGAGTCCCCCCTCCGTGGCCTCACGAGCCCCGAGAGCCCTGCCTGCAGTAAGGAGACACCTGCGAGAGCGGAAAGCCTTCCCTTCGAAGGCCGTACTCACCCGGGCACGGGACACATCCACCGCTGCCTACCGCCACAGTGCGGACCCGGGGCTGACAGCCCTGCTGTGCCCTCCAAGGGGCCCGAGGCGCCCGCGGCGACGCGGACTCACCCGCCTCCCCCGCCCC
>WBMY01002352.1:1054087-1140434 GCA_013397315.1 Donacobius atricapilla | reverse complement strand
CGGGCTCCGGAGGCCGCCGGGCCGGCCCCAGCGGCCGCGGCGTGGGAGCCGTCGCGGTTTCTGTCCCCGCGGGAGAGGGAGTTTGCCGGGCGCGGGAGCTCCGCGGGCACGGCCCGCCCCGGGAAGGGCTTATTGCAGGGGGGCAGGACGGGGCGATCCCCTCCGTGGAGTTAACGTCGGCAGGTCTGGCGGGCTCCAGCAGCAGTCACCGCTGCCACAGCCTCTACGGAGAGCTCAGATTTATAGGGACGGGATTTTTTTTTTTTTAATATTTTTTTTTTGTCCCTCCCACTTGCTGCAAGAAGGCAAATGGTCCAGAAATTTACGTACTCTGACGGCGAAGGATCTCTGTTTTAAAATAGCTGCGCCTGTATTTGCAGCCGTGGGTTGTGGCGTGCGTGTGAGGGCTGCTGTGTGGGCACGGCTGGAGGGAAGCGCGCTGTCTGTCGCCCGGCGCCGAGCGCTGGAGCCATTGGCGGCCCTGGCATCGATCCGTGCGCGCAGAGCCGCCCGCCTAGGCCGCGGGTGCGCGCCCCGCGGCGCTCCGCGCAGCGCACACTGCCTGGGCAGCGGCCTCAGAAGCACGCTATTGCAAGTACTTTCGCCTTTACAAAGAGGAAGTGGGCAAGCACCTCGTTCCCAAGGCTTACAGGGGATCTCTGGAGCTGCAGCGGCATCCTTAGGCTTCTGCTGTCGCTCTAGAGCAAAAGCAATGAGAGGACAAAGCTCGCTACGAGGTTTGTAACCTCTGGTGTGAGGCAGAGCAGTTGGGAGCGCTGCTAGTGTAAGTGGGGGCGGGAGTGCAAATAGGGATAATATTGATGTATTATCGTGGGGGCGGAGGGAGATGGACACAAAGGAATGACCCGGGAGTATACCACAGCCTTTTGAGAACCTTCTACCGTATTTATAATTAAGCTGGAAAGGGCGAGAGAAAATGAATTAGAAAATAGCCTGCAGTGGCTTTCTTAGTTAGACTTTTTGTGCAGAACCAGTGTAAGTTCAGCTTAAATGTTCTGAATTAATAAAGTATATTGCAGGAACGTTGAGAGCCTTAAAATACATCATACTCTATTTATTTAAGTATCTTGTTAGCCTTAAAGTGTGTGGTTAGTTTCCATGTTCTGGTTCTGGAAAAAATGAGTAGATTTTTAAAATACATTTCATGTAGTTAATGCTGTGCCTCTGTTGAACACATGCTAGCTATGCTTGTAGGTATGTTAGTTCATTTTAGCTGAGAAAACAAAAGATTAGGACTTATTTTGCTGCTCTTGTTTGATTTTGGTAATTTTTTTTTCAATCTTAATTATATGAATTCATGATACAGATACCCAACATTTTTATTTTGTGTTAATATTGTCCTGAATACTTTCTTGATGATGATTCATTTGCTTTACAGAGTGAATTATGTTTAACAAAGTAGTAGAACTTTCTTAACTTGTTAAACCAGAGGTATACTTGTTAACATTTGTTTGGCCTATCAATGAAATTATATATAGGAAAGTTTGACTGCAATCATATGAGTAGTCATTTGTCAAAAGTTATTTTGAAAACAGTGCATCAAGATACAGTTTAAAAAATGTGAAGATGGAACAAATTATCCCTAAAAATTACTTTGTTCTTCTCTAATGTATTCCTGATGTACCATTATTTACTTGGAACTCAGCGTCTTTTTAAACTTCCTGTTTGGGAAGGATGAGGTTAGAATGAGAAGAACAAATCAAGTGTCTGGAATATCGTGACGCTGCTTATGTTTGGTGTAGTCACTGTATGCTGCAGCTGCATACTGCAGGCTCTGATACTTCTAACATCACAAATTCCAGAGAGGCTTTTCTCAATGTGGCTGATTATATCAAGACGATTTTTGAGTATGACAGAAGGGAGATATGAGCGGGGTTTTCCTTGTTCAAAACTGCCTTCTAAACGAGCAGTTTCTGCCAGTGCTAGATATAGATGTACAGAAGGTTAAGCATTTGTTTAGTGTGTGAAGTTGCAGTGAACGGTATATTAATATACTACTGTGTTTTCTGTTTTAGTAAGGGCTTGTTTATCTAGTGGGAATGAATCGGTACTTTACAAAGGAGATTGACAGTTTCTGTGTATTCCTGTGTCTTCCCTTGTCTGTTTCTTTTTCTCTGGGGAAGCACTACACAAAGCCTTTGTGTTAGGCTGGAGGGGAGGAGAAACAGCTGCCTTTTCAGTACAAGACACCAGGACTTGTCGTGGTCTCACAGGGATGCATTGGGGTGCATGGACCAGCCAGTGTCCTTTCTCCGTCGTTCTGTGAAAACACCCTCACCTCGACAAACCTGAGCTTCCTTTGACTGATCTCACAGAGCAGTGTGTTGTGCCATGAATCTAGCAGATCAGTCTGAAGGGCCAGTTGTTCAAGTATTGGTGGGCAACAATTAAAGTGTGCAAAATTACCAAAATACAGGGTTTAGCTTAAGGAATTCAAGAGCTACAGGTCATGTGTGTTTAAAATTTTCTTGTTATGAACTTGACTTCTTGTTCAGGATTAGGGTGAAAGAAACTTTTTCAAATCTTTTATTTGGCTTTTTTTTTTCCTTAAAGAGTTTGGTATCTAGGGTACTTAAGTGGGAATTAAGCATCTTAATTTTTAGAAGTGGAAATAAAAACTATTTGAGTTGGATAAGAGAGTACAGCTAAATGAAGCAGTTTCATTTTTCTACTTACCACGCATGAGTAGAGTGTTTTAATGCTTATACTCTAGACTCGGAGATGCAGTGGCAGAATAAAAGTTGAGGTCCCTCTTTTCATTAGAAATATTGAATAAAATAATAGAAATCTAATGTGGATTTTAGTAACTATATATTGTATGTTCTTTCATAATAACATTTTTGAAAATATCTAGTCTTTTACTTATCCTTTACAATTTTATTTATTTATTTATTTAAATTGTAGACTCAGAATACTCCCCTTTCCTTGCGTCAGTGCTAGGTGTTTAGTGGTGTGCTTTTCAGGGAATCTAGTAACTCGGATTTTTTTTTTAAGCTGCTCATGAAATTGAGATGCCATTCTTAGCCATTTAAATTTATAGTCTATCATTCTTTGTATGAGCTTGCTAATAGGTCACTAGTCTTGAAACCTAAGTAGTAGTAAATCCAAGCAATAAAATCTGGCCTTTTGATGCTTCACCTCTTGATACGGTTGAGAATTCTTTTCCCATTTTTGTGGTGTTGTGCATGTCATAACTTTTGATCAGTTATTTTTCAAAATTATTTTTCAGTTAATGGAGATGTGTCACCCTGATTTTTCAGCCTTCTCTTCTGTTTCACAGTTTTCATGGTTTAGGTTGTTTCTCACACACGGGTGTTATAAGTAGAAGCAATGTTTTCTATAAATCACGGTAGTTTACATTCTTTGTATTAGAGATATGGACAGCTGATGGACAGTTGTCTTAACCAATGGGATGGGGAGAGGTGTCAACCTTCTCCCGCAGTCCCTGGCCTTTGTAGAAACACTATCAAAGTGGAGCCAGATTTTCATAATAAACAGTTCATGCCTTCTCACCAAAGTGAGTGTGTGCGTGTGTGTGTGTGTGTGTGTGTGTGACGAACAACATCAGAGATGAATCTTGGAAAACTTGAGAAGGTTTTTTGGGGAGAAGGAAAAGATTTAATTTGAGAGGAGTGAGGAAAGGAGGACAAATTGAGAAACTGAAGAAGTCTTGAGTGTTGTTAACAAAACTATTTTGTTAAAAATTTTAAAATATTTTCATTGTTATGTTCTGGCATGTTTTTCTGTGGTTCTTGTCCTGTGTGTTTGAGAATTTTTCTTCACGGTATTGCATCACTCAAATGTTATTTCATGCTGTTACTTTTTGTCTGAAGAGATTAATCAATTATTGAGAATTGCGCTGATGAGGAACTCTATCCACTAATTCTTCCTTTTAGAGAAATGTGTGTATGTAGCTTAGCCTTGTATTTCAGTGCAAGTAGTAGTTGGAAGAGTTAAAGGCCTTTTCATGGATGAAGTTTGCCAGATCACTGATGGTATTGATAAGGAGAGTAATTTTCTTTCCTGTAAAAAGCTGTCTGATGTATAAAGGAAGAGTAAATGTTTTTTACAGAAAGGATGATAAAGTACTGGAATGGTCTGCCTGGGGAGGTGGTGGAGTCGCCATCCCTGGATGTGTTTAAAAGAAGACTGGATGTGGCACTCGGTGCCAGGATTTAGTTGAGGCGTTAGGGCTGGGTTGGACTTGATGCTCTTGGAGGTCTCTTCCAACCTTGTGATTCTGTGAAAATATGCTGAACTTGCTTTGAGAGCTGGTAGCAGATGTCAAGTCTCTTTAATATGTAGCCGTATTTTTCAATCTGGGTGTTGCAAAGGGATTTGTTACTTGGTGCAGGGACAGGTTACTAATGTGGAGCTCACATGTGGCAAAACATACAGAATCAGGTTTTGTGTCATCCCAGTCTGTTTATACAGAAATAATTCTATTATGTTTTTGATACACTTCTGTCACAACTGAAGTTATACCAAATTTGTTCCACTAGACTCATCTGCAGTTAGGAGAGATCTTGCCTTTCAGGGCTTGTGTCTTTTTAGTACTTGGAAATTGTCTTCAGTCAACAGCTGCTTCTTGGTTCTGAGAGGGGGCTCGTTCCGCTCTCTGTCACTTCCCAGATAATTCTTAGATAGTATTTGTTGCTGCTGTCATGCTCTGGATCAGGATACTAACGTTTTGGGAGGGTTTTAATGAGGCTTATTTGATACAATGTTGTTCAGCATAGTAAGATTGCTTGGTATCGTGGCGTATCAGCAGGATGTTTTATCGCTGTCAAGTTTACTTGTTGCCATAGTAATGCTTCAAATGCCACTCGTGGCAGGCGGTGTGACTTCTGAGCGTATGAGGTATGACTCTAGCTTTGCAGTGGTAAAGAATGAAAAAAGGGGAGGCAGTGATCTGGAAATAGAATGTATTTTTCAGCATCAAACTGGTGACTTTTTTGAATATATTTGTATTCTTGAGTTATATGCTGCCTTGAAGTAATTATTTTCTTGTCTTTCAATGTATCAGCATATTGAGCTTAATAGATCTAGAATGGGCATTATCAACTGATAGAAAATGTATCAGACAAAGAATGACTGTGCTATTCCTTGAGTTTGATTGAATTGAATGCCCTGATCATATGTGTTGCTTTGGTTTTCCATCTGCAGTAGTCTATAAATAAAATAAAAGTATAATTCCCTAAGTCAAGTCAGCCTGGAACAAACTGTCATGTTGTACTCTGAGAGCTGAAGAAGAGGAATTGACATTGTATCACTGTTCTTTTACTGTGTGACTTTTTGTGCTTTTTCATTAAAATCTAGAGATTGTTGTGATAATCATGATGGTTTGGGGTGAAATTACAGTTTTACAGTTTTGAGCAAGACAGTGTATCCAGTCAGAAAACCTGTTGAATAATTCATCTGGTTAGAGAAAAATCTTGAAAGAGTTACAGGATAGATTAGTGTGAAGAAAGGATTGACTGGTCTTGTGGGAACAGCCTGGTAGCTGACCCAGTCAGGTCTTGTCTTGACCAGCCAAGAACTGAGAAATTGATGCTGAAGCTGAGGAGCAAACCATGACCTTCCCACAGTAAAGGAGATGTGTGCAGGAAAGAGGCTGTTATTGACTGTCAGGTGATAGTCGTTACTTATTTATGGATGTACATAGATAAGAGAATATTTTTCACGTTAGCTCCTGCAGACGAAATTGCACATTATTGTTAAACTAGTCTTACAGTTTGCTTCTGTTTTTATCTGGAAAATGATGTTCTCTGCCTGAGCCTTTTCTAGTGTCCATTGATCTCTGAGCTACACTGAGTCAACTCACTAACTTGGCAGAGAGTGATTGTAAAAAGGGAGTTGTTTGTATTGTTTTTTGGCTGATGTATGTTTGTAACTCTTGCTAGGTCATGCTGGTATGTGCAACTTCACCCTGAAAGCATAGCTGAGATAGTCATAACCAGATCCTTCCGTTTACTGTAGCCTGCGTGCTCAGCTGACAGGTTTTCCTGCCTATTGGCAGTTCAGGGGGGACACAAGAGAAAGAGGAACAGTTTATGAGAAAGGCTGCTTTGAGGTGATGATGCACTTTCTTTGTTAATTTGAAGAAAATTTGGGCAGGATGCTAGTTTCATCCTGGACATTTCTTCCTGTTGTTCTGATATATTTCATTAATTTTGAGCCGAGGATACCTCAGTCACGTGGCCGTGCTTCTGTATGTCTCTTTCCTTGATCAGTCAATTTTCTCCTCATAATCAGGGAGCAGCTGTACTTTGTCTGGCTTGTTGGAACTGGCAGGTAATACTTCAATACTATTGTGAGGCCCTGTGTCAACGTGTAATGGCTCTCGGAAACATTTCTTTTTCCTGGAGTAAAGGTTTGGACAGAATTGCTTTATGATCTGAGTCAGGACTGTGGCTGACATATGAGTAGCCATGCAGTAGATGTTGCTCATATTTGGTGTTGACATATTAAAAGTGCTTTTTTTACTCCTTGCTCTAGAACATGTAAAAGCTGAATCTTGGTGTTAATAAATAAGAATGTAGTTACTGCTACTCTTAACTGTATTATTTCTATTCTAGCTTCTGATATTATTGAAAAATAAAACCTGACCGTACACAGATTTCACCCATATCATTGAATGTTTCCCGTTTCTCAGTAGAAATCTCATAACCCTGCTTGCCATAAGATTGTGTGTCCAAATTATGCTCTTGGAGCATAGAGTAGAAATGAGTTGTTGTTTAAATAATAATTTCAAAATGTGGAAGTATCTCACCACAGTTTAAAACTGAATATGCTCCCAGCAAATGTAATGACTGTTGATTTTTTTTTAAAAAAAAGGGAAAATACTTACAACTTGTGTCGATAGAATTGTATTTCCTTTATGTAAATTCAAGAACTTAGAGAATATGTTATCAATGTAGGGTTATTACACTTCGCCATTATGGTTTTGGTGTCATGTGTTACTGTTTCCATATCTGCAAATTAAAACTCCTCAGTCAATCTGAAGTAAAACTTCTACTTTTAGGCAAGTTATTTGTATAGCTCCACTGTTCAAACATTCAAAATATGCGAATATGGCAGGTTGTAGGTCAACAATATAGTCAGGATTATTTTTGTAGCCCAGGCTTTATTTTGGAGAGATTTGGAATTGAATGTCTTTATTTACATACAGCCAATATTTCCTAAAACATGTAACACTGTTGTGCAATGCTTTTTATTATTTAAGTAAGGGATAAAATGAAAACCTGTAAAGGTTTCTGAGAAACTTTGCTCTTTTGTTTTTAGGAATAATTGTACATTTGTTTGGAAGATAGCTAAAATCTGATCTTACACTGTTCATTCTTCTGATGTGTAGGAAATTCTTATAATTTTTGAGAGTCTCTTGACCCCCATGTTGGTAATACATAAACTTACTGATTTTCATGCCTCATTGTTCTGCCATGTTTTATTTTTTCAACTGATCCCTGGAGTGTTTTTACGGAACTTAAGACAGTCCCAGCAAACTAAATATGCATAGGTTAATTGTATTTTCACAATGAAATATGCTTGTATAATTAACTTTTAACGACAAAAGCCTCATCACTTATCTCTCTCTGACTGTGTGAAGACCAAGGCAATTGTTGTGATCATTGAGGCTAACTTTATGTGTAAAACCAGCTTCCCTAGGACTTCCCTGAATTGTGTGTGCTAGCAGTAGTGACCAAGAGCATACAGTGTAGAAAATTATTGTGCTGCCTTTTAAGAATTGTTAGTAATGAGGAATCCACTGAAAGAGTTAATGAAATATTCTATTAGTAGATTATTAATGAAAATTAAAGATCTTGGCGATATTTGTATGCATTTAAGGAATTGAAAGATTCAATCTTTTACTTGTATGATTTGTGTGTCAGAATGAAGATCTTTTGCAATTTTCTTCACTGAAGGAATTTCTATTAGATAATCTGAAGGAACTGAGCTTCATAATTTTGAACACCAGAACTCAATATAATATTCTAGCAACAATCCTACAATGAGCAGATAGAGAGGTATTATGATCTCTCTTAGTATTTATTTGCCTATTCATCTGTAGTTGTCATAACTTTACTACTCCAGCAAATGCATATATCAGAAGTAACTGATTACTGCATAGCATTAGGTGATGTTTCCATTTATTCTTTGGTCCTTGATGGATAATGTCTTCTTTTATCTAAGTAGGCACGTGTGTAGTTTCATTGCTGTCTGTGTAACCTGTTGATGCCATTTGTCCTTTATCACTTCCTGATCTTGGTAACTACAAACTTCATATTTTTTTCCTGAGTAAAAAATGTTTCAGTATTAAGTAACAAATGGATTCCTATGGGAGTAATTAGAGAGATATTTGTTCAGTTAACTTACATTATTATACCTATTATTTATAGTATGATCTATTGATTTTCTAGCAGAAAGAGACTGTACCATGTGATATAAACTTAGGTGTCTTACAGAAGTGTAAGTGCCATAATAACTATTATCCTTGTAGGCCAAACGTGTAATGCCACAGTAAAAAGATAGTTTGATAGGAAGGGGGACTGAATTGAATGGCCGTAGTTATGGTGTCTTCTTTTAGTTCTTTATTAGTCAAGTCCCTTTATTTGTCTGGAACTGATGCCAAGCTGGTGGTCCATAGTAGTTTCCTTTATCCTTTCCAAACTTTAACATCAGTTATCATCTAGAGTGTTCTGTGTTCCAGGAACCTTTAAATCAGAGCTCTCTTTGAAAATTCCTGTTAAGAGAGAAGTTATTCAGTTGCGTTCTTCCGGACGTTTCGGAGCCGGTGGCGTGGCACGGNCGCCCCGAGCCGCGCCCGCGGCAGCTCCGCGCCTCGGCACCCGGGGGGGCCGCCGCTGCCACCGGCGTCTCGTTTGCTCAGGTCACTGGCACCTGCACAGGTACCCTCTGTGGCTTTGTCACTTACAGCAGAACAATATCTCTGCTATGGAAGTTTTCCCTGAGCCACAGCCTCCGGCTTTTTAACATCTTCAGTCATGCTAAATTCGTCATCAGGACCAGATTCTTTGCTGTCCGGATTATGCCAAATGCACCTATACCATCCACAAGCAAGGGATACAAACCTCTGGCAATGCACTCCTATGAGCGATCACTGTGCATTGCGGTGAATTTTCAGACAGTGTATAAAAGGCAAATTAAATTATTCTACCTGTAGCTTAACAATTTTCACAAAGCACCTCAAGAGAATCCTATAAAACAATGTCCAAAGATGAATCTGTGAAGTAACACTTAAGATATATAAAAAACTTCCAGCTTATTGCAGGTATTAGTTTAATTTTTTTCCTCCATGGCGCACAAATTCCTATGTCCTGTCTTTTTGTCCACACCACTTATTTTTTTTATTTTTTTCTCATTTTTTTCTTTTTTTTTCTTTTATTTTATTTTTTCTTTTTTTTCCCCTTTTTTCTTTTTTTTCTTTTTTTTCTTTTTTCTTTGTTTTTCTTTTTTTTTTTCTATTGTAAAGATGATCCATGATAGCACTGGTTTAACTTATTATTATTATTAAACATACCCCTCTCCCATTACTTTACTAATTCACTTTTAAAAATATCATACCCGTTTTGTAGGTGTTAGGCCATATTAATTTGAATCTATATGTAGCTACATTGCCAAATTTACTGCCATTTTTTGTAAGTAGTTATGGTTGAAGACATGAATCCTGATTGATACAATTACAAAGGTCTGTGTTTCTGTAAAAAATATATGTTCGTGTACATGGAATAGATAAATAATGTAAACATATATGTGTCTATCATAAAAGCACATATATGTGTAATGTATATATATAGATATGTATCAAAAGTGTGTTGGGTCATATTCTTTATAAAAAGTATGTTAGCATAGCAGTATTATAAAGAGTACTATGTTTCTGATTCTCTGGACTAATTTTTGCTTTGATGCAGTTATACCTGAGAGTCTTGAACAGAGCAGAAGCTCTTTGATGGCCACCTCAGCAATTATAAGGAAGTCGAAACAAAAAACATGAGGGAAGCATGAACGTGTTTGAACATCTAGCATCTTCCTCCTTCTCCCCTTTCCCCATTTAATTCCTTTTCCTCAGGCCCTTTCTGGTGATGCCCTTCTGCTGTGCAGCCTGCGTGGCTCTCCGGCAAGAGCTGGGATTGCCTGACATGGCTGCTATTCTGTGTGGCGTGAAGTCAAAAGGCTAGAGCAGACTGTCGGAACTGAAACCTAAGGGAACCTGAAAGAGGCAGCTGTAGATGTATTAAAGGCAAAACCAGAGGATTAGTTTATTTATTTAGGCTTCGTGTGTGTGAATTGTGTGTTATAGTCTAAACATGGTGATGGGAAGTAATTTCCATGAATTGTGGTTTTTTAAATCCTTGGCATGTTTTGATAAACTTGCCTCATCTCTTATTCATCACCATATGCATGGCAATTTTAGTTCACACACATACAAAAAAGAACTCTCTAGCTAGCTGATCGAACTAATTTAATACTTTGAGGGTATGACTATTGCTCTATCCCTTTTTTCTCTTAGAAGTAAATATAAGCCTTTCACTTCTTTTTTTTAATTTTCAGCTTTAAAATTATTACTGGCCAATTGTTAGTGGTTACTGAAATCTTATTTACTAGCTGCCAGACTGAAGCAAAGCTATTGGATGGATTAAAAACACTTTTTGCAATTCAATACTGCAGCCATCAACATTTAAATTAAACTTCTGGAAATGGATCTGAAACTTGAATCTCTTCTCTTGTTCCCATCACCAGCTACCAGCTCAACAAAATTTACAGGAACAGATTGTCCTTTTGTCAGCCTTGACAACTGATAATGACCAACAAATGGATTAAAAAGCATACTTCTGCCCTGTTTTTTTTCTGCATGCTGTAGGGTCTTGTATGGTTTTAAATATTTAATGATTGTGTAAAAGCCTAATCCCCTTGGGGAAAGAAGTTCTATGTCACTGAAAGTGTGTGATCTCTAGCAAACAATGTAGAAATCTTTGTAGAATTCTTTCTTGTATGCAATTAGTGCTATATCATACATAGGTGTATATGTGCTGAATGAAATTAGGGAAAAAAATGACTTAATCCAGTACAAAGAAAGCTTCCATGGTATTGGATGTAGCAGGATTTGCCTCTAATGTGTTTTCTATGGAAAAGGTAGAAAATATTAGAATTTAGTTAAAATTCAGAGATTCCTTATGAAATTATGTTGAGGAATATCCAACCAAAACTATTTAGAAAAGTAAAAAGAATGTTAAAAGATGTGAATATTTTACCAAGTGACAACAAAATTATGGGAATTTTTGTCCTTTTTTCATTAGTTTTACATAGTAACTTATTTGTGGAAAGAGAGTCATAAGTCTTTCCAGTTCTTTTACAGCAATTGTTTATGGCTGCTCGTAAGAGATTTAGATTTTTTTTTTTTCGTAAGTTAAACAGAGTATTAAGGGTTCTCTGAAGTAACAAAGTAGATACAAAAATCACATTTGTTGTGGGGTTTTATACCTTTGTTTCTCTTGATGCTTAGCAGTCTAAATTTTTTGTCCTGTCACCTATATAAAAATCACTGTCTTATGTTTTGCATCTGCCAGAAGTAACAACTAGTTTTTACATTAAAGTTTTCTTTCTATTGAAACTGTAACATTGATGTATCTACCTGTCAGTGATTTAAAATGTATTCTGGGAATTTTCATGGTCAAAAATCTGACCCTGAATGTCTGCACCAATTTTATTAAGATGGAGATAGTCTTGAGGTTAGGAAATGTGTATTGATATTTTGGTTCTCTGCATTCAAGCTATCAAACTATTTGAGTATAAAGAGCAGAGGCATTTCCAAGTCCTTTCTGAAGTTAGGTACGGGGAAGAAGATCTGTATGGAAACCGTGAGACAGCACTAACCCAACACAAAGTGGAAGGGACAACATGTGTAAAATAGAAATTGAAGTGATGGAACAAATGGTATTTGGAGTTCCTGAGTGTTTATCTTTCTTTTTTTTTTTAATAACTTTGCATAATTGCCAGAAAAGAAGAGTTTACTTGAGCTGAATCGGTTTGCTTTATGATGTCATTCCTACAACAGATAGCTAGTCAACAGTTTTAGGGTGGTACCTTCTTTCAAGTAACTGACAGAAAATTATGCACAAGATTTTGACTTGCATCTCATCAGTTCAAATAAATTGAATTTATGTTGTTACAGGGGGCATCATTTCTCTGTCCTCGCTCCGTCTTCCCAAACGTAATGTATGAACGTAAAATTCTGGAGTAGGGCAAAGATCTATATTCAACAGTGATCATATTTTGATGCCTAAGGAAAAGTACAAAACCACAGATAATATAAATTATACTTCCCTCTAGTTCTTTTCCATTTTTTTAGTAAGGGATTTCTTGCACTAAATATACTTAATATGTTTTTTCAATAACCCACAGTAGTTTTCTTTTTCATGCAGTTGACTGTTGTTCACTTGAACCATTCATTATAAACTTCTGGTATTCACAGTATCCTTTGGCAAGAAGTTGCACGGATTAGTTTGCTCTGAGTCTGGCTCCTGCTGACCTATTTTGATTTTTTTTTTTGTTCCTTTATTAAATGCCATCATAAATAGCTGATTCCTAGCCAACCTGTGTATGTCCCTAATGATTTTGTAGACGTCTGTCAAGTACCTCTCTCTACTTCCCATCATCCCTTGAAAAAAACTGTAACTCATAACTTCATGTGGAAACTAGTCCATATCCCTGATTATCTTGGGTTTTTTTTCCCTCTTATTTTTTTTCTTTTTTTCTTTTTCTTTTTTTTTGAGTTAGGAAGAGGTAGAATTGTATACAGTACTCCAGGTATTAGTGAACCATGGATAAATGCATGATCTTCGTGTTGTCGTCTGCTTTGTCTGAATTCCTAAGATTTGATGGTTTTTTTGATTGCTATTTAGCATTGAGTTGCCAGCTTTTCTTATTGTATAATAACACTACAATAACAAGATCTTGTTCTTGATTGCTAATAGTTTCTCGTGTGTTTAATTAACAGTTAGGATATGTTCATGTGTTTAATAATAACAGTTATTATTTTTTTGATATACATAATTTTATGTGTACACACATAGAACCTCATTTACCATTTTATCTCCTGGTCATGCAGTACCATGAAGTCACCCAGGAGTTCCTCTCAATTGTCTCTTTAATAGTTTGGATTGGACCTTTAAAGATCATCTAGGTCCAACTCCTGCCATGGTTGCCAGGTTCAAGGCCCCATCCAGTCTGGCTCCTTCTTTTGTGGGAGTGTTGTGTTTAGATGCCCAAGGAAGCCATTACAAATTTGAAAGCAGAACTGTTAATGATCCAGACGGAAGATGATGAGTCAGGTTTTCTATATGTGAACACTTTGTACAAAAATATTTTTTTAATGGAATCTGAGTGAAAATATTGATCTTAATAAATGATAACTCATCAGCCTAAAAAGGGTAGCTGTCTGTGCTGTACTATAAATTTACAGATGATCTAGACAAGATGCAAAAACTGAAATTACCTAGTTGGTGATACAAAGGTATTAAAATTAGCAAATGTGAAGATGGAAGAACTGGAGAAAGACCTTGCTACTCTGAGGTAGTGATGAATGAAAATGATCATAAAGCAGTTCACGTAGGATAAATGATTTTAAAATTTACAGTGATAAACTTGCTTCTTTTGAATGTGGTCTTGTAGGTTCTGTGAAAACATCAGGCTAGTGCTTACTAACAATGCTGGTCTCCACATCTCGGGGGGATGTAGTAGAGCTGGAAAAAACACACAGGTGGTGATCAAAATCAGAGGAAGACCAAATAGCTGAAGAGGTAAATGAGGGAGCATATGGTGAAGGTGTATTCCTTGTGTAGGACTGAAAGGTGAACAGGGAGCAACAGTAAATTGCCTTCTTGTAGGAGGGGTAAAGAACCTCAAATGTAACTAGCAGAAGACAAATTGGAAACAAAGATGTGCTTCCCACAGCATGGAATTAGGTTACAATTTGCTTTATGAGTGTAACGGGTGGTAAAGTTTTCATGGTTCAGAAAGGTTCTGATGAACTTGAAGACAAAAAAAAATTTAATACTGTCTGTGGCTCTGTTTTTTGTGTCCCAGCTTGCTATATCACCAGAAAATATTCTGGCAAGGGTGATCATATGCTTTCTCTGTCCTTATATTTTTTCCCTAGACATCAGCTGCTGGCAATAGTCAGGGACAGAAGATTGGACTAGGTGGATCTTTGGTCTGATGCAGCTTGTCTCCTCTTCTGATTAGCTGTCCATGATATCTCCTGTCTAACCTATTTTTTTTTTCTGCTGCAAATTAAATTGATATTTTTGGATTTGTCCCAACTTCAAATACCTTTGCCAAAATTCCATTTTGGTTCTTTAATATCTATCTTCCATTTCAAACCTTGAAGGGCCTTGGATTAGGGGCTCAAGTTTCAGTCACTGTTGCTTGAAGCCACCTTCAACTGCAGCTATAAAACAAGTGCATACTCTGACCACGCCACATTGTTGACTGGAGCTCCCGTACCTTTGTAGTTTCCAACACCAAAATTTTTTAGGGACAAACTGGTTAGGCAGTCTTAGATGAGATATACCCATCTTCTTTGTCGTTGTGTATTGTACTTGTAGATTTAATGTTGCCTGAGCCCATGTGATCATTGTGGAATATTCTGTGAACAAGAGAGACTTCCTGGCAGAACTGTGCAGAGCCTCTCTCTACATCCATGCCAAACTGAAGATACAGTAGTAACTAGTGCTGCTCTGCAGGCGGTATGTCATATGTTTATTCACCTGCCTTAGTGCCGCCTTCCTTCGCCAGAGCCAGGCACCAAGCCATTTCCCACCTCTCCTGTCATTTGGCAGTGCTTAAGGACCCACTTATGTGGCTGTGGCCTACCTACCCTCTGGTGCTAGGGGTGTTGACAGTAGTGCTGAATTGATCTTGGCATGAGTGTTGCTGTGGTTTTTCGTCTTTTCTTTGTGCCTGACATTTTTAGCGTTCTTGTTCTGCTGCTGAAAAGTACAATCCTCCTTGAACAACTGATGTGTCTCCTCCATAAGCTGTAATATGATGGTGTGTCTTTCCTCCTTTACTCTTTCAGGGATTTCTGTGCTGTGTGGCAGGATGGGTGTACGTTCTCCTCACTGAGGAGGCCTGTCAGAGTTTGGTAAATGTCCTGCACTGTGCGGACTGCCTCATTTTCCTTTCTGGCAGCTAGGCTCTGTTGGAGTCATCCTGCTTGGTGTAGTAGTTGCTGTCCTCATTTCACACATTAGCAAAAAGAAGAGCTTTATTTAAGACTTGTATTTAAGGAGATGGAATACCTGTGTATTCACAGCCAGTGCCTTCTCTTTATCACAATACTGCAGCAGATTTAGTTACGTGCCCTAAAGATAAGGGATCAGACATTACAGACTGAAAAAAGATCTTTTCCTCTCTTCTTTTTCCTGTTCTGCTTAGCAAGCTGTCAGGCCTCATTCACCATGTTTTTGTGATGCGCTTTATCCACAGATATATCAAGAGAATTCTCAGGTTTTGTTAGTGAGGTCCAGGTCACTTCATGGCTGGTGCTGCAGCCTGAGCACAATGCTGTGAGAGCAGTCGTGTGGCTGCCAGCTGGGCTGCTTCTGTGCCGCTGGCAGCCCTGTTGGTCACTTGAATGCTGTCAGTTGCAGACATTTTGCTATTCACATGCCATCCATCTGAACATCTCATCAAAGTTTCTCTGCCAATTTTCTTGTATTTTCAGAAAAGGTAGGTCTTATTCCCATTTATAATTAGCGTTTGCCCTGAACTTCACTTGTTTGGATTAAGCATTTAGCTGTGTATATGCTCTTGCATCATTCTTGCACAGTCCTCAGCAGCAGCTCTTCTCCTCTGTGAATTGTTGTGTATCTACTCTAAAAAGTTTCATAGGCTTTGGAAGAAGTTCTTCAGAGCAGTGTATTGCTTGCCTTCTTGTCTCTTCTAGTTGTGTGTTGTAGGCATGTGCTGGGCATTTACGTTTTTCCTTGCTGAGAAAATGGGTTTATGAAATCATAGAAATAGATAGTACTAGTCAAAAGGTCAATAGTTCGGAGCATCTTAAAAGATCAATTTATATTATTTCTTGGAATATAAATGGTGAGCTATTAATATTCTGAGTTTATCTTAAGCAGATAACTTGCTATTTCAAAAAACTGGAAGCAAAGATTTTAATTTTGTTGATAAATCCAGACTATAAGTAGTTTGATATTATAGCACTGTGCCACTGTTTAAAATATCTTAATTGTTTGACTTCAAGCTTTGTTCAAAACCACACTTCACTACCACTTTCCTACAATGAAAATTTTCCTAGGATCTTGAAAAAATATTGTAAAACCTTGTATAATTAGGATAATTGCAGAACTGGCTTTCAATTTCAAGTTTATTTGAAGAAGACTTGACAAGTAAAACAAATTTTTATAGCAAAAATTCATGGTTCTAGTTCCTTTTAGGTTTGTTGTCAATACCATAACAGTCTTAGTGAATATATGACACAGAAATGCAGCTTTTTTTTTTAAACAAGTGACACTTTCAGGGTTTTAAAATTAGTTTTTGAGTAATTAATAAGGTTTCACAATCCTCTTTTGGATTTGGAACTCACTCGGAGTTGTGGAAAAAAAACTGAGAATGAATTTCACTTCCCCAAGGGTTAGGTTTCCACATTAGTATTAAGGGCTCTCCACCTGAGGTTGAAGTTCAACAACTGGTTTCAGTTGAAAGCAGCACAATTGTCCAGCCTTTCCCTGTTCCCTACAGCTAACTTCTGTTCTTTCTCTTTTTCTGACGTAAGCTCTAGTGGGATGCATCAATTTAGGCAATTAACTCATGCATCTTAAAAATACCATGGTAAAAATGTCATGGATTAAATAGAGTTTTTGATATATGACTCATTCTAATTCTCACCTGACCAAAATTTTCTGTTTTTCTATAGGTAATAAATGGCCGCCTGTTTCTCTGGTAGGCATCACAACCATATAATCTCTCGCTGTCATGTGCATTCAGCTGCTTTCCTTTCTCTGTGACGAGATATAGAATACCCTTTATCTCAGTTTTCTCATCAAGAAACACTGAAGTTCACTTCAGTGCAAATGCTTTTAAGTCCAAGTTAATTTTCAAGTTGTAAATTCTGTTTTGGACTTGAAGAGGGTTTTGTGTACCTAAAACTTGTATGGTTTTGCTACATGAATTAGTTTAGCGGAAGATAATACGCTCCTTCAATAAACTTTGTCTTACTTGGGGTTTTCATAATATTTTGGTACTGAATTCTCTTGCAAACTGAAAATAGCGTGGTAGCTTAAAATATATATATATTTAAAATAGAACTTGAAGCTGTACGTTATAGTTTTAACTCTGTCTTCAAACTGAGAAAATATTGCCACCTTTGTAATAACAACTGCAGAAGTTGCCAGAAGGAAATCCAGACTCTTTGGCGATAGCACGGAAGACAGTTGGGAGCTTTTCACACCTGGAATCTGCAAGTGGTGATGAGTATTTTTGGCACCCAAGTGCTTGAGAAAGGAAAACCTAAAATGATATTGGTTCTGTGCTGAATTTTTAAAAAGATTTTCTTCATAATCAATATAGTTGGAAATTTAAGTCCTAAGGTCCTAAATTCAGTTTTCTCACTGATATGGTGAATGATGAGTTTTTAAACACTAGCTTTTAATGGATGTATTTAGAAAATATTCAAGTTTAAGTGTAGGATGGCTTTCTAGTTTGGATGTTCAAATAGACACATTTAAATTATTTCTATCCATAGAATTAACAATGTGAATGTGTTCTTAACCTTTCTAAGACAGTGGACTTTACTGTAAATGTGGTGAAATTAGGACCTTAGAACATTTCCTGCCCGGATTTTCTCTTTATGCTGGCCTTTCAAAATTTTATTTGTTCATGAAGTTCTACTTAAAAATAGAAAATGCAGAAGTGGAAACCATCTTAGGTAGAGTCTAGTTAATTTACTAGTTTTTCAAATGAGCTGAAGGCAGGCAGGTAGAGCTCCTAATATGCGTAGAGAATTCCTAGTAGTAAAAGGATGATACTACTCCATAGTGGAGGCAACAGGACATGTATTCCTTTCTATGGAACAGAAGTAATCTTCTGTGCTCATTTGCTTTGTCCTGGAACTTACAGTACTTCCAGTCAGCCAAAATTCTCTTGTGCTACTTTCTCAACCTTAGGGCTGAATTTAAACATCTGTAAAGGCCGGTAAGCAAAGGTTGGCTTCGGTTTAGGCTATCTCTAAGGGAATCATATACATCATTATATATACACAAATCATATAAATGGGTTGCTGTTCTTTCTGGAAATTTTGCACTGTTGTTTTCTACTACCATGTAATCTCTTAGTGTACTTGGATGGGGTAAATTCATCTTTTGCAGGGCTGATGTATAGTTAAAATCAGTTAAAGTGGGTAGAAGGGTTTTAAATAATGGATGTCTGTTTGTACAGTGTTCTGGATATCAGCTCTACTGCTCCTTTACCTGTTCTTGTTTTATACTGTAATCAGTTCCCAGCAAAGGCTTATGTAATGGAACAGTTTATCCTCATTGTGTTGTCCTAGTTACTCCATGACCTGTCATATGGAAATAAATTTGACAGAGGTCTAATTGTCTTTAATTGTAGTTGTGTTATCTTGAAAAGTTCCTCTGAAGTGATAAACTGATCTGATAAGAAAACTGATGTGTTAATGAATACAGAATTTTATGAGATATATTGCAATTAGAGTGGCTGTTACTTTTTAAGGAGAATTATAAAGACATGTTTGTTGTGCTGAAAATAGCCTTACTGCCACCTAAAAAACTGCACTGCTAAAGGATTCATCTGCTGAATGAGTAAGGGAAAGCTTGCACCTTAACTGTGTGTCATTAATTATTCATCTGCTTCAGTAGAATGCAGAACATGCTGGAGGTTTCTTAAATTAACGGCATTGTAGCCTGTTAAAGAGCTATGCTGAAAACAATGTATTTCAGTAATACAAATGCAACTGTATTTACTTCTTTGAGTCTTTATTTCACCTGTGAAATTTGGGATGGGCCAGACAGTGTTGAATTCAAATCCTTCCAAATTCAGAGAAATTTCAGTTTCAGTCTTGACCTGAGAACCACCTCCAAAGAATGCATATTTATATCTGTCCAAAAGTCCTTTGAGTGTAGTCATCTCTAATAATGTCCTTTTCTTCTGTATAAATTTGGGGAAGATGATTGTAACCTAAACTGCACCTACTAGAATACACATTATCTGTTATTAGGTAGGGAATATAAAGATATTTATCCACTGCAGTACATGCATAATTAACAGATTTGCAGATTATACAGCGTTAAGACCATTAGAGAGCACATCAGAGCAATGAAACTCTGCCTAGATCAGATGGTGAATAAGGTCTTTAAAAACCATATTCTTGCAGCAATGCCTGAGTGTAAGGATGGTGGTGTATAAGCATCTGATAGAGTTGAGGTTTAGCAAAAGTATAAAGCATTTTCAGACTCAAATTAGGGAAACAAGGCTTCTATCACAAAGAAATAATGAGAAAAACTCTTTCCTCCGTATTAGGAATTGGTATGATAAAGTCTAATTCAGTGTGGATATCCAACTCAATGTTGCTGTCCATACCACAAGAAGAATGTGGAACAAGGAGAGGGCTTTTGAAGGAGGACCATATAAAAGACTAATGGTTGTGAAGGAGGGCTTAAAGTCAAATGTATTAATTTACAGGAAGTTAGAAAAAGTAAGTTTAGATGCTTAAATGAAGTGAAATTACTGGAAATGGAATTTGGTTACCAAAACTATAACCAAGTCCCGTGGTAAAAAGTTAAAATTAAATGTATTAAACCTTGAAACAAAGCAAGTTATGCTTATTGTGAGGGAAAAAAACTCCATAGTGGAACATGTTAGCACTGAAGAACATTTGGAGTCTTACATATTAGTGTGTGCTAATTCACTGAGAATGGTTGAAGTTATGAAGTGACCTGATCAAGTAAAGGTTTGGACCAATTTCAAGCCTTCTGGACTTGAAATTTGTCAGTGAATCATTCTCGTGCTTTACTTGAAGTCTTGAAAAAACCAGGATTCTTCAAATGGACTTCAACATGTTTGTAATGCTTGCAGTTCTTTATTAAGCTTCAGGAGGAGATTAGCACCTTGTCTTCAGGGGCTCCGGAGAGAACTTTGCCTCCCATGCGTGACAGTTCAGTGAGTCCTGGTGTTTTATTGCTTTGAATACCTGGTTTTGATGATATAAAATAGGTATTATTGCTTTGTAATAATCTGGGATGACAAGAGATTTAACAAGGAATTAGTGTATCAATGAAATAAATAAAATGAGTAGCTCTCAGAAATACATGTCAGAGTTGTCACTATAAATTGTAAATTTAAATGTATTTTTAAAAATATCAGATCAGGAATCAGGTCAAGGCTGATAGCAGTATTAACAGAAAACTCTGAATTGTCATATCTTTGATTTAATAAAGCATCTACTTTCCTACAGGTGATGATTTTTGCTCATGTTTGAAAGCTTCTGCAAAAATCTGACTTGCAATTTTAGATTTTGCTCTGGTGAGATGAATAGTTTCACCATTACTTCTTTTAAGCAAATATCAGAAAAAAATAAACCCTCTTGAAGTTCCAGTGTAGAAGTGAGCAATTTATTTGTGAAGCCCAACCCATGCATCAGTGTAACTGGCAGGTGGTAGAAAGAGAGGAAAACACTTGAGTTAGGGGAAAAGCACATACTACTGTATGTATTTTAAGCATGTAATTTTGGAAATAGACCTTTTCCCCTTCATTGGCGGGTTTTTGTTTCGTCTTTATTCCTGACTGTGTTATGGTAATTCTGTTAGAAAGGACAGTAAGTTAGGTCAGTGGTTAGTAACGTTACGGGGTTCACATAAATGGCTCTAGTTCTTTTTAGAATTTTAACCTTATCTGCATGGGGGAATTTACTATCACTGGTAGAATTTAAATTGGTTTAGTTCAGCCTGGTTAAATTGCAGGATGGATGCTGTTACTCAGAATACACAATCTTAATTTGGTTTCCCTTCACTTGTTTGAATTAAACCAATTTTGGCCATGTATTCTGAATGAACACTCCTTTACAGGCATGTAATTCACTCTCATTGGGTGTAAATTTAGATCCTCAACTAATCCAGATTAGTAGTTGTCCAGAGGGGTCTGTTTTATCTAGAGTTGGTTCAACTGTCATAATGTTCAATTGAAACAAAAAAGGCGTAAACATAGTATGACAAAAAAATATGAAAGAACATGAAAAAATCCCAGTTACTGTTGTGTTGAACAAATGTTTGTCTTAAAAAGCTAGGTTGTTTAAGCAGAAGAATGTTTATTAAAAAAGCACAATTTAATCCCAGTAGTAAGATCGGCATTTAGCCACATGAAAGGCCATACTGCTGATTTAAATCAGAATGGTTTTACCAGTTTTGCATTTTGCTTGTGTGTTGATTCAGGGAGAAAAGCATTGTTCACTTGCACTTATGCTATTTTGAAAGCCACAGAAATAACCTAAAGCAAATATACTTTTTGAAGAGTATTGTCTTTGGATAAGAGCACTTATACAAAGAGTTACATTTGTATAATTACACCAGTGTAACGATAAGCACAGTTCTAGAAAAGCTCAAAGAGTTGAAATAAGCTTTTAATTGGTTGTAGTATTTGCTGATGGGAGCCATTACAGATATATTAATCTCCAAAGTGTAAATTTCTATAATACTATCTATTTTCCAATTCAGTGATGATTGCAAAAATCAGAAAATTAAAAAAATAAACTGTCAAAATTACCAAAGACAGGGTTTTTTCCTTACCAAAGACAGCTGTTTATTGCCTGACATAATTGTACTTCAGATGTATTTAATCAGAAAGAATCCTAGCTATAGAAAACATTGTAAAATGTGAAGTAATCTGTATGCAGTGCAACTGAAATTTAAGTATCTGTTTTTAACATTGTAATTTTTTTGTTGGTATTATTTTAATGTTTTTATATATTACTATTAATTGATTAAACAATTATTTAATAAGTAATTAATTAGATTTTAAAAGGGATTATTAAAATGAAATTTAAATATAATTATGCCTAGCAGCAATTTGCAACTGCTTGTGGAATAGACCCTGAAAACGTTTAAGTTCATTACTTCTATACTGAGGTCGGTCTTTGAGAGAGTGCAAGTTAAAAAATTAAGGAAGGATATCCTTGGATTTTTTTCTGTACTGGGAACTGACTATAGTTTCAATGTTAGTCACTGTGGGATACAAAAGCTAGTTAAGGTGCTGGGTGAGAAACACAACTTTTGCTGTATTTCTTGTTATTCTGTTAACCACTGAGAGCCCATGTTCTGCTCTGTTTCTGCAGTGACTGGTTAAATGGAAGCCACTCCTGGGATCTGGATGGTTTCTACTGACGCAGCCTTTGCATAGCAGCTCCATCACCTCGGGAGGTTGCAATGAGTGGAGGAGGGGATCAGCCTGACATCCTCAGTGTGGGAATATTGGTCAAAGAAAGATGGAAGGTGGTGAGTATGCCTTCCTGCAATTCTGTATCTTCTTTGAAATGTGTTTTTAGAAGGAAGTGGTTTGTGCTTTGAAATTAATTTGAAAATTCTTGTGAGATATATTTTGCTTAATACTTACATTAAATTGTGAATGACCTTTAAACGACTTGTTTCTCTTGCCCTACTTTAAAGAGAAGTTATGAGGATTTAAAATGGATTATTTTTTTTTCCTGATAAGGACCTAGGAGAGCTCTTAAATCTCAATGTAGTGCCTGATCCAAGCACAGCTGGAAGAGTACTGTTAGTATATTGAACCCGATCAGCCAGTGATTATGTCAGTCCGTTTTGGAGATCAGTCAGATGCCCTCCCCTGAAACTAGTAAGTTTGTGAGATATGTTACTTCTTATAGGAAGATCTTTCAGGACCTTGCGGCTCTTCCTTTTGTTTGTTGGATTTTATGGCATAGATTTATTCTCAGCTGATTTGTATTCATTTGATTGTGTGCCAGCATTGGCTTTACCATAAATAGCTCTGTTCCCTTTTGCTGCTCATATCCTTGATTTGCATCTTGAGGGAAATAGTATCCATTTGAAGCTATTTTTGCTGGGAGAAACAGGCTGAGTTCTTGTAGTTCCTTCTCCATTCCTCTGATCACTTTGGGGTTTTTTAATCAGAATTAAAAAAAAANAGGGGGGGCAAAAAAAGGGCCAGTTCACAATAGAGCATTTAGAGTATCTGTGTGTGTATAGTAGGCTTGTGAATGGATACTGAATTGCTTGCTTTATATTGCTCCCCTCTTTCAAGATTTTTAGAATTGTAAGACTGAACATAGAAGATACAAATTCATCATTAATTTTAAATTCATAAGAGAGAATAATTTCAATTGTCTTTGCCCTATCTTTCATTTAATGTGCAGGAAGCTGATATTAATTGGTGTAGGAAATCTTTGTATTTCCTTTTAGGTAAATAGAATCTAAACAGCTATCTCTGGAGTATAAGTATTTGTAAAATACCTTCTTATATTTCATCTCAATACAGTAGTGAAGTAAAAACAGAAAGCATAGTCTTGAATCAGATCAGATAATATAAAGTAACATTTTATATACAATAATATACAAAATACAATAGATAAAAACCTACTAATATATCACTATCCACAAAACTACTTATCTGATATGTGCAACGGTGGTGTGTTTTCTTCAGGTTTATTTTCTTTCCTATGTAATGAAGACTGCTGATGACATAAGTGTTTTCTGGAAAATTTTGAAAGTAGGCTGAAGTTCGTTTCATGTAATTATACATTTTTTATGTTTTCCAGATCAAGTATTACAGGTAGATGAGTGCCAACTATTTCCTATGGATAACTCTTAAATTTCTTACCCTCTGTAGCAAACATTAAGGATTTCTTGATGACTTCTAAGGTGACAGACTTCCTGAATTCAGGATTTCACAGGACTGTCTCCCAGCGGAAGAAATGGAAATGTGACTTTTGGATTTTTTTTGCTATTGAGGACCTTGTTCTTTGCAGTTGTGAAAACCATACCTAAAATTTTTGGACATGAGCATTTTAAAAAACTGTGCTCAATTAAATGTAATTTTAACCTAGACATTATTTAGTGTGATTCTATTTTGAAAACCAAGCATAAAAAAGACATTATAAAATCCTTTTTCCCCAGTCAACCCCCTTCTATAGTGGTGTCTTAGCATTTGCATTTATCCTCTGTTAATACCTTTCCTCGTGCCTCTTTTTTGCCTTTGAAACATTTATTGCAATTCTGACTTGGAGAGACTTGATTGTAATGATAATTGGTTTTAAATATGTTTAAGAATGCCGTTCAATATGTAGTGTAAGCAAAGGTACCAAGATAAAACTTGCTGGAAATCCAAAGCTCTAGCCTGGAAGCATACAAAGACACAGAAGCTGAAGAGAGAATTGAGAGAGAGAGTTTGGGGTATGAGGTGCTGAATGCAAAAAGAGAAGGCTGAAACTAATGAACAAAATGGGAAATTGTAATGCAGATGTAAACAAGGGCAGTGGGGTCCTCATCAAGGTAAAAGATGTTGAGCAGATGTGCAGGAGGCCGGTATGGTTGAGTGGTCAACACCTGTGTGAGCTGGAAAGCAAAATGCAAGTGAACAGAAGGTGGGAATAGGGATGGGCTGCCCAAGCTTACCATGGAGATGTTGCCTCTGTGTGATGAATATATGGGAAAGCCAGAGCTCAGCTGGCAGTTGCGACTGTTGAAGGATGTGAAAAGCAACAAGAAAAGCTTCTATAGGAATGTTGGCAGCAAAAAAAAGACCAAGGAAATACGGACTCTTTGTTGAATGTGTGTGACTTGGTGACAAAGGACGTGGAAAGTATTTTTTTCTGCAATCAAAGAGAGGTTAATTTGTGCCTGGAACTCCTGAGTGATGTAATTATTGGGTGTATGTTAACAGCTCTGGTGTACTTTAGCTGAGGATATAAATGGATCTGTTTATTTTATTACTGTGGTGGTAGTTTTGTTTGTTTTAAATTTCTTTTAAGCACACACACAGAGAAACAATGCTTTCAAAGGCAGTCAGTCTTTCTTGGTCTGGCCATTTCTCAAAGCTGGTAAATGAAGTTAGATAATAAACGTGTCTACATTTATAAGGGAGTGAGGATGGCTGGGTCACCTATTTTCCTCTCGCCTTTTTCACCATGCGTTCTCACTGATATGCTTGTACTGTGCTGAAAATTCATGTGTTATCTGTTATCTTCTTCCTTATTCATAGAACCTAGGCTATTTTAAAAAATGTTTTTCCTGCTCAGTCAAATGTTTGATGGTCTGGATTAGGAGACATTGGATTACTTTTCAGAATCTGAAGATAGGTCAGCATATTTCTGCTCTCTAGAACCCTGGACTGTTTAGATGACATTTTATACAGTGTAGTCATATAATGTTAGCAACTGTATGTTTTCAGGTGACATTTAGAAAACCATGTCAGTCTTGGGGTAAGTTCTTTTTGTCTCTTTTTCTCTTTTATCAACTTTAGAATGTTAGCCAGGGGAGGCATTTTGTGAAACAACATTGACGTTCTTGATATTGAAAACCAAAGAGGTGTCTGTTCCCCGTGACCACTTAAAGCAGAGTGAAAAAACATCTATTCATATTTGCTCTGAATGTAGTGCAAACTACTTAGTATGCCATGAGCATTCTTTTTACCTCCTCCTTGCACAGATGAAACTTTCAGTGCTGCAAGTTTCTTGAGTCTGTCTGTTAATAAGAATGATATTGGTGAATTTTAAGTGAATGTGACTAACATTCGAGATATATATTCAGAGATAATCTTAGCCATTTCTTGCAATTTATGATTTAGCTGCTGTGTGTAAGTCACTCCATATAATAGAAAATACTGTCTCTTTTTAGGAAATCCAAAAACTTTTATAGCTTTATACCTTTATTATTCAGTGTGCATATTTCTGAAGAGAGAAAAAGATGACATATTTTAAAAATGTCACTGTGCATTTGTATTTGAAGATCTCTGGGCTGTGTGTGACTATTTGAGGAAAGACTTTATTCAGCATGCTGACTTTGCCCAGATTCATGCTGGGAATACTACTGCACTCTTCTATTATGCTATATACAATAGTGCAGATGGGGATCAGGTTTGTTCCCTTCCAAACTGTGGTTAGCCATACCTTGGTCAATTATTCAGCAGCTCTTTTATGTACTGAAGGATATAATTGTTATTTTAAAATCTATTTGTGTTACAACAGCGTTTGCAATATGACAGGCAGAACGAAGAAGTATTGCTGTTTTATTTTCTTTCTTCTCCCCTCTTTAAAATATGTTTTTGTTCTTTCTTTTTGCCCAATATAGTTGAGGAAAATAGGAGGTGGAGGATTTGGAGAAATTTACGATGCACTGGACTTGCTTACTCGAGAAAACGTTGCACTGAAGGTCGAATCAGCTCAGCAGCCAAAGCAAGTGCTGAAAATGGAAGTAGCTGTGTTGAAGAAGCTGCAAGGTAGGGCTGTAGCTTGGATATGTGAGAAGTAGAATGTTAGTGTATCTTCTTTAAAAAGATCATTGTAATTATAATAATATTTTGAGTAAATATTTCCTAAATTCTGCATGTTCTTGCTATATGATTATTAAAAGTAGAATAGAAGCTCTATCAGATTCTGAAAGTTTTGCTACAGTGAATCTATTGTTTGAAATAGGATGACATGAAAATAAAGAGAACAACAAAAATAATTCAATTGCTGCAAAAATCTCAGTTCAGATTTACTTTATTCTGAATCCGTATCTTCCCTTTATTTTTTGCTCTAGACTTTATTTTACTTTTTCTTCTAAGATGGTCTTTTTTCTTTTCCTGTGCTATGTAAGACTGAATATTTGAGGGTCCTTCACATAGCAAATGCGATAAGAATATTTGTTTTCTTTGCTTTGCAGGTATTGCTGAGAATTCAAATGGGAAACATACTTTTAAAAATCCCCATGAGCAAAAGCCCCAACTTTAAAGTACTGTAACTCGTATGAGAAAACTTCTGGCACGTAAAATCCTGAAATACTTCCAGGGTTCAATTCCTTGAATCAGAGTTTGAATAGTCAGGCTTTCTCTACCTTTAGATACTTTAATGAAGGTTATCAGTACAGAGAAATATGCAGTGCCTTCTCTTCATTGCTTTTTACAACACAAGATTACGGAAAGAAAGTTTAAACAGTGACTTTTTCTTTACAAATTATTATTTTTAATCTGTAAGATTTTGAATAATACATACATTCCTGTCAGCAGCCCAATTTTTCTGAACTCTTACTTTGAATAAAACAAAGTCTGCATGACGTATGGTGCTGCCTAATGTGCTGTAAAGGTCGCACTGCAGCAGGAATTGACAGCCACTATGGATTTAAGAGGGCAAGCATGTCACATGTTATGATGTTAACAAACTGTTCCTACGCTTTTGTCTGTTTCAAGGATTTCACTAAAGCATCTAGTATTGTACAGCTGAGCAAGGAGATTTTCTTTGAATTTTGAAGTTTCTAGTCCAGAGATGAATAGTAAATTTCAGTATTGCCAATTGAAAGTTTGGAAAACATTTGGCAGGGTTCTTGAAAGAAATTATCCCAAAGACAGTGAGTTTTGAAGAACAAGATACTCCGTAACTCCTGGGGTTTTTAAATGCTTAGAATTAATTTTTCCAAGAGTTCGTGGTTTTTTTCCTGCACACATGAGCTTGATTCTGTTTTTATAAAATCTGAAGTCTTTAAAATGGTATAGATGGAACAACTGAATGATAAGGAAATGAATAGATCTGAAAGAAAACACTGGAATTTGGTAGCACTACAATGCCGATGTATTTATGAAAACATGACCTTATATGGGACTGTGTGACTAGAGTGCATTTTAACTTTCTAAAATAGTGGAGTTTTAGTTAAGATATTAGAAAAGGGATTTTTTTCTTAGCCAAAACTTTTTTATCTTTTGAAATATTTGTGGAAAAAATTTGATGAAATAATAAAATATTTATGTGTGAAAAATTGCCATGGGGCTTTACAGAAGTTATACTGTCAGGAATAGTTAAGAAACTATAATTCCAAACAGTGCAAATCTTCCTGCAGAAGAGTCTGGTTCTATTGAATCATGGGAAACATCTAGATAAAAAGAACAGAACAATGAAACATCTGAACAACAGATCCACTGAGACAAACAATCCACAGAATATATAATCCAAAAAAATATTTCTGTTATTTATTTTCTCAGTATTATTTCTCTGAGCAAATAATAAATAGAAGCTTTTATATAACTGAAACCCAGATTTTATACGGCATCTTTAGAAATAACACTTTTGACAATCTTTCTTATGAGAAAACATTCTAAATATATTATTAAATTTTGTATCTTGTTGCTCTCTTGGAAAAAAAAAAAAGTTGGTGGTGATAGTAATACTAGAGGTGACCTCCAGTCATTGTTGTGGAGGTTTACACTTAACTCTGGTTTTAGATTGGGGATGTTGTAGGTGATCAGCAAAGCAAACACAGTGGAGAGAAGGGTCAAATGAACCTTTGACATATATTGCGATTTATAATTTGCGCAGATGCAGTACTTTAGTTTTACATGCACTTTTTTTAACCATAATTGGAAGGTTTTTTAGTAAGCAAAGTTACGGTAGAGACCATTTTATGTTTTACAGAAAATCTTTGCTCCTGGGATCCATTTCCAATAATTTCTTTACCTTTACAAGTTTTCAGCATAGAAGAGCAAAAATTTGAAGCACAGGGAAAATCAAGAAAAGTGGAGGGAGATGGGGAATAGAAAACAGCGTTATAATTGCTTCTTAAAGATTTTTTTATTACTATTCTTAAATGCTTTTTTTATCATGTAGAAATTAGTCTTATTTTTGACAGTATTTTTCTTTTCATGCAGATTCAGACCAGGTGAAATTGTAAACAGTTCTTTTAGGGTATTTTTGTAACAACCTTCTATTATTGTATGTCCTCTGAGACTAATTTTTATCTTGATTTTCTATCCCTTTTTAGTGTGTGTGTGTGTATGTATGTGTATATACATAGTTACTCTCCTTTTCTCAAAGGGCCTTAGTTCTTTTCTTGCAAGCTGTTCTAGTTACATTGGACGTAGAGAGGAAGGAATAGAATTGTCAAGAAAATCCTTTTTCTTTCAAATATTTGAAAAGTTTCCTCTGTTTGTAATAAAAGACAGTGAGCTTGCAGTGTTAGTGAGGATTTTCTTGATATGTGGATCTGATTTTTTAAAAATATTGCACAGTTTGTGGAATATTATGAAGAAACAAGGTTTTAGAAGAGAATAAATAAACAGGTGTACTATGTCTAGTGCAGAATAGCTCTTCTAGTCTATTCTAGGCCTAGGTACAGTCTCAGGGTTATAAACATGCTCGTGAATGTATCTGTATTAGAATCTTATTTCACAGAAACTGTGAAACTGAAATAAGAATAGCTGTTGGCAGAAGTGCAGGGATGCACTCTTTCTTACCATTCTTTACTTTCATAAACTTTTAAAATTAAAACAGTTTAGTCATTACTGCAGGGGTAAAATGAGTAACAACTATGTGGTGTAATGAAGTATATAAAAGTAGTCATTGTATATGGTACAGTGACTAATGAAAAACTTCAGAGAAATTCTTTTGAAGATTGAGCTAGCAAAACATGCTGGAATATGTGAGTAATTGTATGACTTCTCTCTTGAAGGAGGACTAGGCTCACTGATATGGCTATTTATTACAGCTTAGTCATCAATCACATCTTAATTTTTTTCTCCCTGCTGTCTCCTAATTATTGTTGCAGAATATTGTTTAACTCTTTAGGTTCCTTATTTTTGTTTTTTTTAGAAAAGAAATCTGCTGCAACAGATGGTTGTTTAGTTTAACCATGTTGTTAGGCCATCTGTTCCCACAGTCAGATGGAAGAAGACAGATTTATCACATCGCACTCAGTGAGAGTGAGACTCACTCAGTTGGTTTCTGTCTCACACAACCTTACAGACTTCTCCCTCACTCATTTACAGCTCTGGAGCGTAATTTAGTGATGGGCTATGTCTGGTGTAGGCTGTAAAGCTGCTGTAGTGCTACCCTGCAGCAGCCTGAGGAATGGCACTCAGGCTTAGCACCCTCCCTAGGAGGTTTTTCAAGGGCAGAGTTGTTCTCTGCAGCCTGTTACCATCATCTCCTTGCTCTGCAGCCCAGCAGTGTAGCTCACAGGTGTAAGAAAATACTGTTTTCCTGCTGAGGAAAAGGCTGTAGTAGGTGTCTATAACCCCTCTGGAGTGGTGGAGGATCATTCTATTTGAATAAGGTATTCAAGCTCTGCTTCTGCCCTTCCTCTTTCCTCAATTTTATATAAAAGTTTCTAGGGAATCTGCCACATGTGTTGAGTTGGTGCTCCAGTCAAAATGGGATTTCTCTGACCAAACTGAGTTTTGGACATTTACTGAATTTGTCAGATAAAATCTGACTAATATATGTTTCTCTGAAGATGTTCCTTCAGAATAACTACAAATGGCTGTAAAATTAATCATAAATATTTGAGATGAGATTTCATTAATGGAATCTGCAGCAATGAATATACAAAATTTCATCTTGATAAATTTACTACTCATCCTTTTTCTTCAGAAAATTATACTGTCTGTAATATTGCCTGTCTTACTTGAACCAATGGGTGGAAGGAAAAAGTGGAGGAAAACCAGTGATGCTTAAAGTTTAGCACTTATGTATTGGCAGAAATGTAGAGACTTCTTTTAAAATAACTTATTTTGATGAATCCTGTAAGATTTCTTTGTTTAAAAGGGCCTACCTACCTATTTTAATTGGATGTGGCAGGCAACTTCCTGACAAAGCAAGAAACAGGCAACCACTTTTCTGTCAAGTGAATTGAAAATATTTAGAGGCTCTAGGGTCAAGTTTTAAGGTTTTGGTGAAGCTACAACTGCAGCAGTAGCAAAAAGTCCCCTCAGATCTGTAGCTAGACATTATGATGTCTTGAAAACAATGAGCAGGGTGGGGGTTCCTTGTTTGTGACATTCTTGTAATCCGAAGTGTAAAGAAATTCATGATAGAAATATTAGGTGACAAATTTTGCACAACTTTAGCAACCACTTGAGATCATCAGCTTTCTATTGGCTGTAGCTTCCATTGGCGTGAGAAAGGACGGTAGATTGCCCGAGGAACTTCAGTCCTACAGTTCCCTGTTCTGTCGTAGAGTGGGGCAGAGTGGGATCAGTAGAGTGGGGCAGAGTGGGATCAGCAGGGGTCCCAGCTTTTCTCCAAGTCAATGAACACTGGTACCAAAATGACAAGAGGGTTGCATTCCCTTTCTGTTTCCGACTGCAGCTTTTGGCTTGCCTTTTTCTCTGTATTTACCTGGGGAAATCTTCTGCTTTGACTTAGAACTGCAGGATAGTAAGGAGATTATTTTTGACCTGCCTTCTCCATAGTTTGCTCCTAGGACAGGAGGAGGCTTTAAAGAAAATCAGCTTAAACAAAACACTAATATATTTTTTTCCTGTTTCAGTATACATGAGCTGAATTTATCTTTTGTAGCTAGACAGCAAAGGTTGTGTTCTAGAGAATAATTATTATTAATAATTATAAATTAAAACTAATAAAATAAAACTAATAATAGTTATTAATAAATTGGATTTGTTGAATTACATTTTCTACAATTTTTTAATATAAAACATAACTCACAAGTAATGCTACTGTTTTCTTTCAACATGGCAGCTGCAGCTTATAGAAAAGAGGAATATTGGCTAGGAATATTGTCTATTAGAAACTATTAGCTTTGTAAGAAAATAACCTTTTCCAATCCAAAATGCCTCAAATTTGTGGATGTTTAGGCATGCTGTCATGCATGTTTTCTTATGGAAGAGTGAGAGCTGTGATATGGAAGAAAGCTTCTGTTTAATTGCAGGTAGACCTAACTTTGGGTTTGTTGCTGTTGAACTGTGTGGGGCTTAGTTTATTATTTTTCATATTTTCCATTAATTTCCTAGATATTTACAGGAATAAACCACAGAATTTCATTATTATTGGCTAATTAGCTTCTTTTTCTCTTAGGAAAAGATCACGTCTGTAGATTCATAGGATGTGGACGAAATGACAGATTTAACTATGTGGTCATGCAGTTGCAGGTTAGTGTATCAAAGCACTCAATGTTTGCTTGTGTGTTTGGGTTTATCAGCCAAATGTATATGAACATACCAGTAAGATTTTAGAGGATGCTAAACAAACAAACAGAAAACCCCCCAAAGATCACAAATGCATTGTAGTAAGCGAACCTAAGTTAGCATATCCTTTTTCCTTTTATATCCTTTCCATAATTCCCTCAAAAAGGAGAAAGCTTACATCCTGAGAAAGACTTGACTGATGGAAGAGTGAACTGTGATGTCTTCTGAGATATTTTACATTTCTTTTAAGTCTTCACTTGAAAATAGTCTAAAATGTATTGTATTAGTCACTGCATTTTGTTGGCTTTTTTTATAAAAGTGAAAAATTACCCTCTGCAAGTAAAAGAAAACACTTCATTTTACTGAAAGACTTGTTCATTTAAAAAGGGATAAAATAGGTGATTAGCACTTAGAGTTATGGGATTAATGTCCTTTGTCATCCTGGTGAATATGAATACTAAAAAAGGTGTGTTCTAGTTCATACTGTTGTTCGTCTGTTATTTTAGAAGAACAACAGTTCTGTGATGTCATGGGGTTGCATTTCCTACATAAGATATTTTTCATCTGTTTGATATAATGTGTAATTAAACTATGTACTTTTCCTTAAAGAAGTGGCTGTGCAGAAGTCTTCACGAACATTTTCTCAGTGGCCTTTTATTCTGGTGTAACACAAATACAATTTTAAGTAATAGTGTTTGTACCGGTCATCTGATAGGGATTGGTTTGTCCCATGTTTTTTGAAATAGAAAGGTACTAAAATTGATATTTTCAAAAACAAATTCTAAATTTCGTATTGGAGATACTTGGGGACATACAGTCATTACATTTAGGTGTGATGTGTTACCCTTGAGTGTGAAAATAGGTATTGAGAATATATCGTGGTTACTCCTGAATAACTAAAGAAGAAATAGGAAGACTTGATGGCATCTGTGAATCTTGGTATTAGTATTTTTTTATGAAAATGTCCTTTTAATTTTATCAGGGTCGGAACTTGGCAGACCTGCGTCGTAGCCAATCTCGAGGAACATTCACCATTAGTACCACTCTGCGGCTTGGGAAGCAGATTTTGGAATCTATTGAAAGTATTCATTCTGTGGGATTCCTGCACAGGGACATAAAACCAGTAAGTCTGCCCATTAAATCAAAACGGGCAAGTGATATGGTCATTAGATGGCTGCATAAGTAAGAAAAGGTTCTATACTAGATGCTAAAATGCAAAAATGAGAAGGGATGGAAAACTGAATGTTTAATAATCAGATAGGGTAGATTTTTTTCTAATTATTAATGTTGGATTGCAACAACAGTAACTTTGGTCTTTTTCATTGTCTGCAGTTTGGGCCTCCTTGCAATTTGCTGTAGTTAAAACTTCCAACTCTTATCTTTAGCATCATGTAACCAAGTGTATTTGCCATAAGATATGACATAATGTGCTTGACTAATTGCAATTAATAGTGTCATATAATAAATCTAAAAGAATACTACTAACTGTGGAGTGTATTTCTAAGTCCTTCAATAGCAATTTTTATGTATTTAATATATTTTCAACAAACAAGGAAATGAAAGACAGACTGTATGAGAAAACTATTGTTTTATTGTGCAGTTCTTAATAATCTATTGTTAATATGTCAGTATGAGGAGAGTGCCTTCCTGACGATATCACGCTTTTGTTCTTATTATTTTCTGTTTTTCTTTGAATTTATTCCTGAAATTCAATCACCTATTGTTAATATTGCTCAGTATGACAAATATCATTAGAACTCTGAACTATCAGAATTTGTAAATGAGGAAAAAAATGAGCAAATATTTGTGTTTTCTAACAGATGCTAGTATGGTTGGTTATATCTGACATATATTGCTAAGTATCCTGTCAGCTGAATGATGCTTACATAAAACTTCCCACAAGTTTCTGGACATTAGGAAAATTTCTTTTGCATCACTTCTTCCTGGCAACTTTTATAAAGCTTGTATTTTCCCTGACCCATCCCCATTTAAGCCTTCATTTAATAGAAAAAGGGCATAGAGGCAGTGAATGTCAAGTGAAGTTGGTGAGAAAGAATTAGCTGGAGCTAACTGTGATTTGTGCTGAACTCAAATCTTGAAATCCTTAGTTATTTGTTTTCCTTGTGAGCAATTAGGCAGTGCTGAAATTCTCTGAGTAGGTGACACAATTGGAAAATTCTTGCTAAAAATAATATATTCTAAGGGATAAAGTAAGATGACAATCTCTTTGGACAATATAGGCCACTGTTCAGAAATGCTAAGTTGGATGCCTGTTTCTCTTAACGTTTTCTTCAACTTTATTGAGAGTTCAGTAGAAGTGAAAACATGGAAGGAAGGATAGAGAAATAGAATATGAATTTTCTGATTGTGTTATTGCATTAATAAATGAATGTATTGAAACCTGTGTGTATTCATCTCTTATCTGTCTGTATTTTTTTCTCTTTCTAGTCAAACTTTGCAATGGGACGTTTTCCAAGCACCTGTAGGAAGTGTTTTATGCTGGATTTTGGCTTAGCACGGCAATTTACCAACTCATGTGGGGATGTCAGACCAGTAAGATCTTTTTCACAGTTGAAATCTGAATGTGGTCATGCTGTCTTTTCTTCTGAAGAAGTATGGCAGTTGCATTGAACTGGTGACTGTTGTAAGCTTGATCACCATCCCAGATCAGAAGTGCCATCTGATTTATTAATCATGTTAAAAGACTGGCTGTAGGGAATGAGTCAAGTTTCCGGTTTTTTGGCTTGAGGCAGAGGTGTACATCTAAGATATTTTGGGATAATCTGTCATTTGGTTTGGAAAATCAAGTGATAAATAGGTCTTCATTAAATATCAGAATAATATCAGAATAATATCAGAATAATCTCCTAATAAAGAGGGCAAAAGATCATTTCAGGAAATTACAGGAAGGAGTGTTTTGAGGGACAATTTTACATAATAAAAATGTGTTCAAGCTTTGTTAGTCTGCCCCAATGATACTAAATTCTACATGGTGGGGACAATACTAGGATGCAGGTATTTGGGGTACATGTAGAATTGAATTATAGAATGGAAGTTGATAAAGAAACACTAATTGGTGGGAGGAACCTTCTCTGGGGATGGAAAAGATCAGAAGAGAGAAAATTGAGTGTGGGAAGAACAAAAACTGCTGGGAGTGATGTAGGCTGTTAAAAGAAGAAAGGATGAAACAGAGGCAAGCAAATAAATTGTTGCAGAGAGGAAGCCGATAAATGAATTAATGGTGTAGATAAGAATTGATTACTGCAAAGCAGGGTAATTAGAATTTAATTGTAGGGATACTCTAATCATCAAGCAAATACATTTAGCAGGATGCAAATTTAGTATATTTATGAGATTCATAGTCCGGTGTTTATTGCTTTTTGAGGGTGTAATACCTATCCTTTTTTTGCTATTGTCTTAGGGATTGCTGAAGTAAGTACTAGCATCTTTTTGGTTTCTAATTGAGACAAAGAATAAATGATTCTTTTTGAATGCAAACCTTACTTCATACAGCCATCAATTTCCATGTCTCTGTTTACATGGTGAAAATGGAAAGTGAAGGTGTCAGCTGTGGTACAGAAATAGAAAACCTTGAGGGACAAAATGCGAAGGACATTTGCATTTTTAACATCATCAGTACTGCAGCCAGCTCTTAGGCAGTTGTCATCACTCCTGTTTTAAAGTGAACCTTAACCACAACTGTTTTTTGAGGTACTATTAAATTTAATACAAAGAAAGCAGAATAAACTGAAAAAAACAAACCACTAGTCTTTGCTGTTAAAAAGATTATCTTTAAAAAGAATTTTAGGTCATAGTTCTTGAAAAATCCATAAATTCAACTGTCATGTATTATCACAACCCTGAGTTTTGTGGTATTTTATTTATGTGGATCACAAATTATAAATAACTGAATTTTATTTGTTTTATAGAGAAGATAGTATAAGGTATGTGCAATCTGAGGTGGCAAAGCTAGGGAGTAACAGAATTAAAAACCTGTCCATAAGAAGGTGGCATTTAGATAAAACCTTTTCATCTAAAACATCACTGTTATTCTACTCAGTATACAGGTCTTGCTTGCTGGCAGCCTAAAGAATTGTTCAGATTAACCACCAGTCCCCTGAATTTGATGATTTGGACTCAGCAAAGACAATTGAAGGAGAAAATTCCTTTTTGCCCAATTTATACTTAGTTTGGAATATGGGATTTCTTTATTGAGAGTATCACGACTAGTAGGTTGAAATGTGTTCAGAGGAGAATGTTTTGTTTGTGGAATTGTTGTATTTTTGATAAATAAGGTTTTTTAGGTCAAGGGAAGAGCTACTCTATGACTGCATTCCCCCATCTCCCCACCTTTCTCCTGCTTTTCCCAGTGACTAGATTTTAGGTCACTCTTCAGTGGTTATTTAAATAAAATACAGAGCTTCGTCAGGGTTCTCATTGTCATTGGACATTTTAGCATGACCTTAATTTCAAGTGTCTAGATTTTCCTGTATTTATTTGAAAACAAGTAAAAAAATCAAAATTACATTCTTTTAACATTAAGTAGGTTTAAAGTATTTTACAGTATTTACTTACTCTGAACATTAACAGAAATATTCAAATCCAAAGGCGACAAAATTTTCTGAGGCAATACTCATGCTATATTCTGGTGAGTAACAAAAATTGTCTTTGACTTCTGCTAAAGCAGAAGATACACCAGCTGCTGTACAGTCCGACCCTTAGAAAAATGCTGTGAAAGCCATTGTGAATGCAAATGTCTAGATTTTTTATTGTCTAGGGAAGCAGTTACAAATCTGTTCACACCAAACCATGCACATATTATTCCATATCTGGTGTTTTTATACAAATCAGCTAAGTGCTGCTTGCTTTTCTTCAGTGCTCTCAGGTTCTGAGGATTTTCCAGAAAATGAGATTTTATCTTCAAGTTTCACTTCAAGGTACAGGTGGTGTCCTAGAAATGTAGTTTAAGAAACTGAATTCTTGAAAAAAAAACAAACCACAAAACCAAAACAAACAAGAACCAATAAAATATGGACCATCCTCCCCCTCAAACAAACAAACAAACAACCCCAAACAATCCTGCACAGAATACTTCACAAAAATGTGTTGGTAGAAAACAAAGCAGAGTATTGTATCCGTTTTGAAAGCTTTGGAGGTCTATTGTACTTCAATTACATACAGAGGCAGAAGGTATAAATTTCTTCTATGCCCTTGTTTTCGTTTTGGTTTTTACTTGTGGAAATACGAGAACAGTTATGCATTTGTATTGTGTGGTGTTTCCTCTAGTATGATTCTGGGTTATCTAGATTGCTGAGGAAGTTGAGAGAGTACTTCCGTGTTATTTTGTCTTGCCTCCTGTCACCTTGGCAGAAGAATTGCAGGTTGTTAATTTCTGTATTTGGAAGAGAAGATTGTTTTTATAGTGCTGAAATAGCGGAAGCTATATCCATTAAATGTTCTTTATGATGCGGAAAAGGAGTGGAATAGTTTCAAGAACTAAAGGAGCAGTGGTGAAGCTACACTGATGTAAACAAAATGGTTGCTGCAAATTTTTGCCTTCTTTGAGGGTCGTTTGGACCCATGCACTGCTTAAAGATGGATTGCTTATATATTCTCCATCTCCTTTTCAAGTAAATGCTATTATAGCAAACATTGATACAACTTTAAGAAATAAGACTCAGAAGTGGTCCCACAGATAGTCTTGACTATAACTAGTGCAGGTTTTTATTGTTTGGCCCAGTGCTCCTCATGATTTGGAATTAGTGCTGGTAACTACTGAATAATCCCTTGACTCTGTGAATTTATTATAAATAAGAGTCTGTATACTGGAAGTTGTTCAAGAATAGTTACTGAGCCATTCAGAATAGAATTTGGAATAAAATGAGACCACCCATTAAGTTTAAATGATTAACAGCACCTCAGTCATCTCCAGAAATTTGTGAAATTGATCTGGTTTTGGTTTTAAAGAGCACTAAGATATACTGTTTCTTCAGCAGTTCCTTGACACACCTCTGGTTTGAGTGACACAGTTTAAAGCAAAGTCCAAGGACAACTAGGACATGTTTGTGAGTACAGTATTAAGTGGGCAGCAGATTTCATGGAAAATAATTAAATAGTACAGAAAAGTTCCAGGGAGCTGTTTGATATCATAGGGCACCATATCATGAGTATAATAAATAACTGGCTAAAATAGGTTAACTGTTCTAAACAGACCTCTCTTCCATACCTGACTAAAACTGTTGACAGCTCTGTGCTGCAGGGTAATGGTCCATGTCATTTTGTTAAATGTGCTGTTCAGTCGCTCTTTCATCCTGTTGAGAAGCATTTTGTTGCTGGCGTTTACCTTATGCTCTCTCTTGTCAGTAATGGCCTCTCTCAGTGCTGAACAGTGCATTACAGAGGGATATGATTTGCTGAGGATTACATGTACACCTAAACGAGGAACGGAGTATTTCTTTTTCCTATTGAAATATTTTTCATTTTCCTCAGAGCTTTTTGAAAAACATGTGGTAATAAGTTTCTGTGCAATAGTCCTCTGAGGCTTTTACACATTGATAAGCTTCAGGGGAGACCTTTTAGATGTTATCCTTGAAGTGAATGCACCATTAGCTTGCAACATAATTGTTGGGAACAAGGAAGTGACAAAAAACTACTTTTCCTCCTCGTCAATTGCATGGAAGCTATGCATGATATATTGGACACCTCTGCACCAATGCTTATAAAGCGAAGACATAAATGTGCTCAAATCAGGCATTAGAAGTTCTCAGGATCAAATGTCTGTAGCTGGGCAATCCTAAAATAATTTTTAATTAGTTTTTTCATTGTTTGTCTAACAAAGCCATAAAGTAATGAGAAGAAGCACTGAACACATAGAATTGTACAATGGTTGAGTTGAAAGGGACCTTAAAGATCACCTGGCTCCCACTCCCTTGCCTAGACCAGGTTGCTCAAGGCTTATCCAACCTGGGCTTGAACACTTCCAGTGATGGGGCATTGACAGCCTCTCTGGACTACCTGTCCAGTGCTCCAGCATCCTCTGAGAAAATAATTTCTTCCTAACAAAGCAAAACTATGCCCGATTTTTCATTGCTACCAGCTTTCTGCAGACATAGGACAGGTTCCTTAACCATATATTTTGAGACCAGCCTTCTTAACAGCCACCTCTCTCCACTTCTCTTTAGCACTTCATGTGAAGATGCAACAGCTGGGATTGTGAAGCATTAAAAATACGTAGTACATTTGCACTGAGCTCTGTATAAATTAGCAGAAAGGCATAGAATGAACAAGAAATCATAAGCAAACAAATATTTAAAATATTTACTGTGTACATCTTTGATTTTATTTGAATAATGTTGTTGCATTGATTTTGTGTTTTGCGATTAGCAAAATCGGTTCTGCTATTATGGCACAAATAAATGTAAAATAAAAAGCAATAGACGTGTATGTGTTATAATTCAGCTGCCAAATAGAATGCAGTAAGCTCCTGAAAATGATTTTCGGTGTTTTCTTTGTTTCTAATATAAATATCTGTATTAATAAATAAATATAAAAATAAATATTAAGTTTTAAAAATAAATAATGATTCAAATCTAGGAAGCGAAACTGGACTAATTTTTTTGAAATCTAACTGTCTCTTCCTGTGATAGTCGGCTTCTGCCATTCCATGTCTATTAAATTAAATTTTGCAAATTTGCTACTGGAGAAAAAGAAATCTTCTAAGGAATCAATATTTTTAAACTATATTATCAACTTTTCCTCACTAAATCTTCATCAGTCAGACTGCATTACATATACTTTTGGAAATAGGTGAGGTTTGCAAGATTTCCTTCAAAATTCTGAGCTGAGCATTTGATAGTTAATAGCATTTTAAAAAGTGGACTACTTATGAAAAAAATCTTCTTTCAGTAAATGGAGTTCTGTTGAAGAGTCTAAGATGAATTAGTACAGCAATATATTTTCTTTATAACTTTCAGTTCTATAGGAAAGAAATCATTGTATAATATTGCCGTCATTCAATGCAAGCTGTAAATATATAAAATCATTCTTAAATAGGCCATATGTACTCTTCAATTTTCTCTTTCATGTCCTCTAAGTCAACAAAGACTGGAGCCCTTTTTTTTTTTCCTTTAATACCAGGAGAAACTGTAGAAGTTTTAGATTTTTATGTCAAAATGTCCTACATGGAAATGGTTATTCACTGAAGGGACTAAGTCAAGACCCTTTTGTTTAATGGGTTTATAAGCAAGATGCATGAGTTGAAAGAATTATGACAGTCATTTGAGGTTCCATTTCTGAATTAGTGATGTTTTTGTAGGGAAGAGATAGGAGTTGGTTTGGTGAGGTTTGTAGAGACATTATTTTTAGAGGGAGCTAATTAAGGGCATAAGCTTATAGTGTATCTATGTAGCATTTTCAGTATCCACTGAACATGATCCTTGCAAGTTTGGTTGTTTTACTGATGAAGCGATGAAGGAAATCAGTGTTACAGAGACAGACAGCTAATGTCTCGTGTGTAGTAGTGCAAGGTGAAAAAGGCAGGTGGTGAATTAATGCAAAAGATGAAGAGCATTATCAATTGATGACAAAAGTAGAATGGATATATGAATTTTTTGCAGTGTGACATTGTTTTGTAACATCTCAGTGGAATAATCTTGGGATTAAATAATTAAATAAAAGCTTAAGAAAGTAATGTGTGGTTATATTTGAGACGAAGATTCTTTATGACCTGGAGTTTAGGGTTTTGGGGTGAAAAATAAGACCAAACACATGACATCCTGCCTGAAGCAATACTTTGACATTAATAGCTTAGTAGCTGAGATATGAAAAGTGGTGATGATAGAATACTTTGTTAGGGTATGCTGTTTTTTTCACCTTTCCTGTTATGTGCAGAACACTGGTATCATATCCAGACAATCATTAAACAATATAACTTAGAAATTTATAATTTATATTTGCTTATAGCTGTTCTATATTCTGATTCAGCAGTTCCTTTATTGTCTATAGAGCTAATAGATGCTTGGGGGAATGGGCTGTAACAGCCTTATTAAAAAAAAAAAAAGAAAAGAAATGACTTTTCTAGTGATTTTTGATCTTATTTTTGAAATAAATTTTTCTGTGAACGGTGAAAGTGGCAGTTTTTCTGTTGTTTTGTGTACGGCTTCCCTTATGCCCTCCAAATTTCTTAGTATTTTCAGCTTCATATTACAGTGTACCTTTCTGATCAGTACCTAGTTGCACTTTTGAAATTAGATTTGTATTTACATACCATCTAAAGTTAATGCTGGTTGACCAGCTGATTGGTGTCTCTTAAGATGGATGTGAGCCATTTTAATTGAATTTTTACTATCTGTCTCTGTGACAGTGTACTAATTTGGCTGCTGTCTTTAATCACCAATTTTCATTAAATTTGCAGGAACTGGAAGTCTTTGAGAGCTGTCCTATTTGTTTGAAATTAAAAGCTATTGTGGTGGAAAGACAGATGCTTTGGTCCAGTAAAATTTGTTTTCTAGTGAAAATAGAAGCAAATGAAAATCAAACCGGAAGCTCTGGTGTCCAGTTCTTTCTGAGCTGTGGGCTAAATTCTCTGCTGAGTTATGAAAAAATATTTCGAATCATTTAAAAGAAGGAAAATGTGTTATTTTATTGTTGTGGTTTGACCTCAGCTGGCAACCAAGTACCACAGAGCCTCTTGCTCATTTCCTCTACCTTCCTCCTGCCCCTGTGGGATAGGGAAGAGAATTGGAAAGAAGGTACATTTATGTACATTAGCTTCCTTGAGACTTTTTGCTTTCTATCCATAGAAAATAAGCCTACTACTGAAAGTCTACTTCTGGATTTATGCAACTCTTTAATATTTGCTATTATCATTATAAATACTATATTGGATATGTACAAAACATAAAAAATATGTACAAAACATAAAAGAATTAAGGTCTCCATTCTCCAGTCTGCTAAATGCAGAACAACTGTAAAATTTTTACTTACGGAGGTAAATAAAGCAAAATAAACTTTCCTCTGTGGGGAAATTATTTGCCAGAGCATAGCTGGTTCATAGACAGTCTTCCTCTTACAGTAATTTCTGTTTCAGCTGCTGGAATAAGAAGAAGAAGAAAGATTGCACAGGGCAAGGCAAATATACATGTGGCAGACTTATCCTGTGTGATTTTTCACTGCAGTAAATTTAGGTTTGTGACAGACATTGGTAGGTTGTTACCCTCTTCGGCTCACCAGACTTTTTCTCTGCTCATAAATCAGCTTTGGAATGATTGTAGTCTTTAGCTAGTGCATCACATTGGCTAAGTACTCCAGACAAAAAACTGAATAGCTCAGGAGATGTTTTCTGTATCAAATACTGCTGGCTTAGAGATGGTTTTGCTCTTTATAGCACATGCAGTAGGAGATAAATTTTCATTAGTCACCACATGTCTGTTAGAACTCAGAATAGCAAAATTTAATTGTATTGTTAGTTGTTAACTTACCTTGTTACTCAGCTTCTGCTGAAGGTAGGTAGCGTAGGATCAGACAGCTGCAGTCGGGTTTGGAAATCACATTTGTTTAGGTAGATCTGAGTCCCAGTAATGTGTCATACCAACAACTAGTAGGGGAGTTCTAAGTGCACTTACTCAGTGTCTGGTACGGATGTTAAGAGCTGAAAGTGTGGGTTTGAAGAGCTCTATGTGCAGTGAAAATCAATTGAGATCTATAATATATTTTAATGGCAATTGTAGTTCAACTCCTTGATCTTTCCTTACTCAAGTGATCCCTGAAATTCTCATTTGTTTTAAACTGGTGCTAACACATGCTAGGCATTACTTTAGACTGCAAAGTCTATATGTTCAGAAGGGGAGGTTTGGAATGTGAATTGTTGAAGCTATGAGAAATGGTTTCAAAGAATTAGAACTGTGTATAGTTTCAATCACGGAAATACACTTCTGGTGGAATTTGAACTAGGAAATGGTCTTTTTCATGGGAAAAGATAAAAAAGGAGAATTCTACCTTTAGCAAAGGACAATAGGGGTAACATAGGTGGCTGCTTCTCTATCCATTCCCTTTGGCTTTTGAACCCTACTTTTAAGGCAGCACTGCTGGCTTCTCAGTGTAAAACCTAGACACTTAGGAATACTCAGTCATGGCCTGATTGATTGGGAGGACCATGGTGTGTCTCAGATGTAATGTAAAGAACCAGTACTGATTTATTTTTTAATGTTGATTTTCTAGTTTCCATGACTGCAGTAATAAGTTTACTTTTTTGCTCTGTGTAACCTTTCCAGTGTTGCCCAGAGCAATAAACCCAGAGCATTTATCTAGAGACCCTGAACTGAGCTAAAGGAGAGTGATTTGCCTCCTCCACAGCCACCCCAAAAGAGCAACATTCATAGGTTTGTAAGCATAGTGTCTCTCTCTGGGTGCTTAGTGGAAATAGTTCACTTTGCTAGGAACTGCTACTTTCCTGCATGTAGTTTATCTGAGACATTGCCAAGTGTTTCCAGGGCAGCAACACCTCCAAAGAATACTGATGTTACATTAAAAATATATCTTTATAAGTAGAAAAATTCATTGTAGTCACTGGATCTGCCTAATTCATCTGCATGTATCTTCAAAATATTTTTTAACTTAAATTTGAAGGATTTACTATTTTTCTTTTGCTACATGAGATGTTGTGAGATGCACGGAGTTCTGAAGCAGTTTTAGAACTTATTCAAGTGCTCAGAAGTCTCAGAAGTCCTCAGAAGTTCTGCTTTGAATTGGGCAAACTTAATTTCTCCTACAGAGCATCACTCATGTCAAGAGACACATGGTAGAATTATTTTATTATTATTGTGTGGCATTGTAATACTGCTATTGAATAGTGACCAGCTACATTACTAAAAAGGTATTTTATTGCATCTTGAAATATAACAGAATGACATATGCTTTTACTTCAGATTATAGAAACTATACTTTAAGGCAAGAGACGGTGAAAGGCTTTAGATGTCCTTGCTGGAATATAGAATTCAGAATTCTCTTCATGATAAGCTCAGAGATAGAAACAATATTCTTTTTTTTTTTTTTTTCCCTCCTTCCTTCCCATCCAGGTGATTCTCAGATAATTGAAATCACATTAGGAAAAGTAAGGATGGCTGTGACTTTAGCATTCAAAAGCATTTGAATTGGTACACAATGAATTTCCTTATATGGGCATTTCTTCCCTCGGACAGAAGTGGAATAGGTCAGATTTTTAGCTTTTTTGTAAACTGAGTGGGATAATTGAGTTTTCTATGACATTTCTTAGGTTTTTTTCTCTTGCTTTGTCCAGCACCTGAAGCATTTCTGTCCTTGTTATCCAGCAGAAATTGAAGCTGTGATGCTAGAAATGAAAGTGGCATTTTATCCTAGGTTTCATATTTTTCCATTAGTCTCAGAAGAACAGAAATATTTAACTAAGTAAAACTGAATATAGTCCTTCCTTTTTAACATTCATGCCAGAGGCAAAAGACAGCAAATATTTGGTTTCATCTTCTGAAACTATATGCTCTTGAGATTTATGGAATTTGCATTTTCAACTGTTTTAAAGTTAAGCTCTCGGTGCCCTCCTGAAAATGTGCTATTCATTAGACTACGTATTTTTTTAAATGGGTCTGTATTTTGTTTGTCTTGTCAGTGATACAATATTACTCTTAGTTGGATGATTTACCAACCTGTAGAACTACCGAGGAGATTTAAGTGCTTTTTTAAAAAGAATGGCTTCTCCTGAAATTTAGCAGTTCCAAAGCATTTCAAGCTATTCTTTTTCTAATTGCATGGTACTGTGAAATTTCTGCAACTATAGTGTTATGTTTCATTTCAGGGTAATGTTCAGTGTGGAATATGATATACTTATAAAATTACAGATAAGGCAGAGTTGAGTCTGTCCTGTCTGAACATGAAATTTATTCTGAGCACCATTGAAACTGTATCATGATGTGCAAAGTCTAAGCTCTGTGAAATATCATCTGAGACCCTCTTCATGTTAAGTACCTCCTAGAAAATATTCTCTGCCTTAACTAACATTTGTTCAACTCTCATTATACTGCTCTAGCAGACATTGATTATATGGCTGTTGAATCATTTTTTAAAGATGTTGCTGCATAATCCTGCCGGATTCAGCCATTAGATTTATTGACAATAATAACAGCTCCTTGATTTATTTAAGTGATACCTCNTGCCTTAATAAGGTATCAGTTATGGATTGTGATTATCTTTGTGTGTATATCAAACCAGACTTTGAAATATATTGTGCAAATTTTTTGAAAAATCTTAAGAATTGTCATGAGTCTTGGGCAAGCAGGCAGACCACCAATACCTCTCTAAGTACAAGTCAGAGGTGAGGTAGATAATTCAAGCTTCTTACGTTCATTGTTAGAGGAAACAAAAAGAATAATTGATTGGGGAGATAAGACTGCATAAAAGCAAATTTAATAATCCTGGCAATTTTGTCTATATATAATGATTAATTAGGTTGGTAGCATGATTGGATATCTCTCTTAGGCAAAGTAATAATATTGCAAGTTGATTTAAAAAAATCTAGATTTCTACTAATTATGACTGTCATCAATTTATAATTCTTTCAATGATATTTATTTGAATAAAAGAAGGATGGGAAAATACATTCTCTTGACTATAGAACATCAATTGACTTATGATCACAAGATATCTAGAGCAGCAGGGAAGAAATGCTGGTTTTCAGAAACTGGAAAAGAAAGAAATATTTTAAATTCGTGTCTGTAGTGCAGCCTTTGCAATTTATCGGTCAGCCAATTAGTGCCCACTTGAATTTCCACTGAGAACTTGTAGAATCACAGTAAACTGAAATAAAATCTCAAACGAGATATGTTGTGGCTCTGTACTCACTTGGTAAAATGCCAAGTTAAGTAGTCAGAGGATTTATTTCTGGCAATGAAAATCTCTTCTATTCTCTGACAGCCACGAGCTGTTGCTGGTTTTCGAGGAACGGTACGATACGCATCAATCAACGCTCACAGAAACAGAGTGAGTATCTCAATCTGGATCAAAACCATCTCATGTAGCTGGAAGCAGTCAGTAATGCAGTTACTATTCATTTTCTTTTTTGTATTCTTATCTATGTATTTATTATGTAGAAGTTAATAGCTATGAATTTTGTGGATGGATAATGTAATTTACAGTAGTTGAGGAAAAAATTTCTTGTACTAATAATAGTGATTCTAATACTTACATTTGGTGTTCAATTGTATTGCAAGTTAATATGTTAAAAAAGTGAAGGTACTGAGTTTTATGAGGTACATAATGCCCAGTATGTTGTCTTAACATCATATTCTAAAGAAATCTGAATAAAGAGATATGGAATGCTATTTTAAAACACTTGAACTTTTATTTTATTACTCTCTGTCTTCTGTGGAAATTTACTTGGATGTTTCTCCTTAAAAAAATACCCAGTAAATTTAATTAACTTGTTTTGCAGCATAGGTTATATTAAATTTTATATAATAATTTAAGTTTTGAGCAGTAAAGAATTTATCTTCCCGTTTGTTGAGGTATTTGTAATATGCTTTAGAATAATATTTCCTTTTACAGGAAATGGGTCGGCATGATGACCTCTGGTCTCTCTTCTACATGTTGGTGGAATTTGTGGTTGGGCAACTGCCTTGGAGAAAAATAAAAGATAAGGTAAAGCTAGAGGGGAAACCAAAGAGCATAAGGGAGGTTTACTTCTGAATTTCAGGGAAATGCTGTGATAACGATTCCTCTTAGAATCATTAATTAATTTTAACCTTACATTTTCCAGTGTTTTCTGGTGTTAGTTCTTGTAGCTAGTGTCATGATATAAAAAGCAATCAAATTTTACTAAGTGTTCTAGGAACAAAGGAGGTTACACTTCTAGATTGAAATTATTGTAAAGGGCAGAAGTAAGTGTATATTTGCTACTTACATCATTATTCCTGTTATCACTTGAGTGTCTTATTTCACCTATCACAGGCTTAAAATTTCCAATCTGTTTTGATTATTTGTGAAATAGGCATTTCCTATTTACCGGTGAACAAAAGTGGATTGGGCAATATGCAGTAGTGCCTTTAGTCATGTATCATAGGCGAAGTATGCAAAGAAGCAATATCTAATCAGCCTGTTCTTACTTCTTGCAACTTTTTTTGAAATCATACTGAAACCAGGTTACTCTCTTATGTGCTTTATGTATTGGTAGATGACGGTGATGTACAGGTAGCATCTCCTTTTTGGTTTTGATTTACACGTTACATGACTGAGTATACACCAAAAAGTGACTGAACTTGACAAGATTTTGATAGGATGTTTAAATCTTTAAAATACGCAATAAGAAAGGGTAGGAGTGTTTAGTGACAACTCTTTGTATCAGTCAGCATTCAAACACAACACAGAGTAGAAAACTAAATGGCTTTTCATATTGAATTTGAAGTTTGTACATTATTTTCCAAGTGTACTGAGGCCAAAACCAGAATCTCCCATCTTGCTATCTGGTGTAAAATGGCCTTTCTCAGTACCATTCAGTGACTTGTCTCTCTGACTAGTAGTGTGTCGAATGGCTGTAACAGAGAATGAGTATGTTGTAACAGAGAATGAAGGTCTGCCCATGTTTGTTGTGTTACTTACTCCTAGGAGCAAGTGGGCTCCATTAAAGAAAGGTATGAACACAGACTTATGTTGAAACATCTTCCTCAAGAATTCAACGTCTTTCTGGATCACATTTCTAATTTGGATTACTTCACAAAGCCTGATTACCAGGTAAACACTTGTACTATTTTGTCTTTCTGTTTTACAAAGAAGAGAATTTTATGCTGTTTCGTCTTCAATTTACTTTGATTTCATTGTGTAAGCTTGGTAGTTATTATGGTTTGTGCCACCACAAAGTTAATGTAATGACCATTTAGTGCCACAGAAACTCTGCGGTTCAAACGTTATTTTTTCCCATTTGGGAAGTGTAAGGCTGTTAAGTTTCTGAAAACAATTGACACCTCCTTTTCGGTCAGTATTCTGTTAGGATTGGGAGCTATCCTACTATCACAGCCTCTAGTAGGTGCTTCGTTAGTCAATTGATCAGATTGTTCTCTCAGTGATTGTCATTCTGGCAGTTTTCCAAAGTCTGGAACTCAGCGCCTACAGCTAGAGCACAACATACACTCGTGGTGTGTTTTCAAATCTGAAGTATTGTGTACAGAGATCACAGAAGACCAGTCATTTTTCTTTGTTTAAGAGAGTATTGCCTGCTGAAATGGGCAGCCTCTGCTCAGTGGTAGGGTGATATGTGCCGAGAGGATATGCTATGGAGTGTGTCTTAACTCACTGAGTGTTGACCTATGCTTAAACAATAAATAAAAATAGAACTTTTTTCCAGTTTTGGAAAGCAGCAGAGGAATGCTAAGGAAAAGCAGGGAGGCAGACACTTGAGAGTTTTTGCAGTCTTGCACACTGTGAGAAGTTGTATTGATCAAATTGCACAGCATGACAAGCTGTCCCTGTGTGCCTTCCTTCCGGCTCCCAGAAACACACAGTCCTGTCAGCTTGCCACTTGCAGGACCTGTCTGTCTCTGTGCCTTTGTTCAACTCCCTAAATCAGTGAAATCAGAAATTACACTGTTGGTGTTCAAGTGTAATTGATTCAACTGAATAAATAAATCTGACTAATTCTGGAATTGCAACTTTGATAGGAGTGCCTCCTCTACTTTGCGAGGTAAGATTAATAAAGAAATCAAGATATATAAGAATTGAAATAGGTGCTGAAAACCTCAAGGAATAACTGATTTCCTATTAGTAAGTGCATTTCTCTAAATATACTGGTATATGATTCTGTACACTTACAAAACAAATCAATTTTTCTGAAAAAATTTGAATGTTAAAAAAAACTTAATTACAAATACAAAAAAAATTCAGTATTCCTGAAAAACAAATACTTCAGTTTTTCCTCCCCCTCTTCTTCATTAAAAATTTCCATGAAATTTATCCCGTAGTTTACAATTAAGTGAGGAAAAAGTTTTCAATGTTTTATGTGCCTGGTTATAAAGATGTATCAGATTTTTTTTTCCTATGGTAAAAAGTGCTGTTGCAGAAATTTTGATGTTGCATAGAAAAACCTTGATTATAGACTGGTAAATATATTTTACATTACAGAACCTGAATGATAAAGCATACAGACTGTCATATTTTTTGAAAATCCATTTTTATGGTCTATTTGCATCTAACACAGCACATGCACTCAGCAATTAACATGATACCAGGACAGAGTTTTTCCATGATAGAGACAGCCCAGTAATTTACAGTCCTGTGGCTATTCATGGAGCATTTGCAGTTGTGTAGCTGCAGCCTGAGCCTTCCAACACTGTCTTGCTTATCTGCTTTAGACCAGAGCAGGGTGGTCTTATTTAGAGCAGTGAGAATGCTCTTTTAAACTCTGGTCTCTTTTAACTTGTGTTTGCAGTGGTGTTGTTCCTACCTACTATATTCTTTGTATTTATGGGTGGGCACTGATCAGAAATGTATGTGTATCCATGCTTCAAAGAGTTTACAGTCTAAAAAGTTCATGACCTAGGCTAAGAGGCCATGTTTGATTTGGCAATGTCAGATGTTTATTTTATTCAAGTATTTTTGCATACATTGCCTCAGCCTCCTGATATCATTAAGCATTTGAGTTTGTATTTGCCTCATGGCAGAAATTGATGAAAAGATTTAAAGGAGAATGACCTTAAAAATTACTTCAGAGGCACTGGTTAATGTTTAAAGGGAGAGAAGAATTAAAAACAGTACATAAGGGACAGAGTGAACTATGGCCTCGTGCTCTTCAGTAGGGTTACAGAAATTACTGGGACAGGTGGCACACAGAAAGTTCTTGAGAGTAAAAATTAAATGGGTGGGACCACTTTATACAAGAGAAATGATCCAAACTTCACATCTATTTTAAGCTGCCAAAAGGTATGCCCAAAGGAGAGTGTGGAAAAATTTTCAGCATCCTGGATTGGAAAAAAACCCATATTTTTAGCTTCTGGGGAAAAAAAAAAAACAACAACCCAAAACAAACCAACTTAGAAATGTTACAGAGTAAGAGAATTATATGGACACAGCCTTCCCATCAGCAAATAGAATGAGACAAAGTTTATTTCACAGAGAGAGGAAAGTGATGCCATTTGTTTCTCTGTCATGGACACAAATTTTCTAAGGGCTTTTTCATAGCATAAAATGAGGATTGAAATCTTAGACATTTTGTATAGTATAAATGTCAGCATCATATGAAATAAATGATATGTGGTTCTTAATGAGAGAAAGGTATCAATTAGCAGATCAGTATCCTTTCCTGCATCTCATTCATTTCCTTGGTTTCATTGTGTTACCAAATATATTCTTTTCTCTTCCTTGGCTAGAGAGCCATTTTATGGTATTCTGCAGCAATGTAGTTATGCTTGTCTGTGTGTATATTTCTGTCTGTAAAAGTCTATGGTGTATCTTTGCCTCATGCCTGATAAAAACACAAATGTGGGTGGATTTCTTCTTTCTGTTTTAATAAAATAGAATTTTGTATATCTTGACCTCAAAATCTTGAAAAATTAGAAGAGTTTCATATAAAAACCTCATTTATTTAATGTTATTGTCAGTATTACAGGAGGATATTTCTTAATTGCTTCGTCTATTAGACAGAAATGAAGCTTATTAACTTTTTTCTTTATTTTCAGCTTCTCACATCTGTGTTTGACAACAGCATGAAAACGTTTGGGGTTATTGAAAGTGACCCTTTTGACTGGGAGAAGAGTGGAACCGATGGCTCTCTCACAACAACAACAACTTCAACCACTCCTCAGCTGCACACTCGTCTTACGCCGGCTGCAATTGGGTATGCATGGTGTGGTCTCTTCAATGGCAGCCACAGAGGGGCTTCCTATCAAAGGGAAATTATCTCCATAATTTAGGTTTTTTCTGCAGGATTTTGAATGCATAGAGGAAGGGAGGTCTGGGAGCATTTGAACTATTTCCCTTTTTAGGGTTCCAGTTTATGCTATCCTGAAAGATCAGCACTACAGTACTAAAATTACAGCAATAAAAATAGTACTCCAGGAAATTGCATGTAAATTTGCTCATCCATCCTTTGCTAAATTGTATTTTGTGAAACTAAATAATGTGTCCTGAGTTTAAGTGCCTGGAAATTTAACTGTCTGGAAATAAACCCATTGTTTTCTGTAAGCTTGGAATAAAATTCTAGCTGCAATTTCCCTATAAGTTTGAAAAATGAATGGATCTTCGTAAGAAATTTGGAAATAGATTTTGGTTGTGTTTGAAATAATATTTAATATGTTATTTGAGACATTCTATAATGAAACAAATTGGACAAGATGTGATGTTTAATAATACCCCTACTGGGTATGAAGACTTGGGACTGAAGAATATAAGAGGTGTTTATGGATGAATGTAAGAAGTGTTTAGGGGTGCCAATAAATTTTTTTTTTAGAAGAATAGATATAGAAGAGTCAGGAGAGATGTTGAACCTGGACAGTAGTTTCAAAAACATTCAAAAAACCACCTTTTATGTGATAGTTTTTTGATTTACATATTTTGTTATGTACCTAAATTAAATAAAATTTCAGAGCCAGGAAGTAGGGGGTTTTATATTAAATAATTGCCGAGATACAGTTTTCTGCAGAAACATGATTTTCTTTGTAAGTTTTTGTTTCTTTCTTTCTTTTAAAATAAAAAATAATTTCTGTAAAGACATGAGAGTATAAAAATTCTTACTTTTCCAATTTTGTTTTTAAACTACTTTTGTAGAATTGCCAATGCCACTCCTATCCCAGGAGATTTGCTGCGGGAAAATACAGATGAGGTATTCCCTGATGAACAGCTCAGTGATGGAGAGAATGTTATTCCTGTTGGTGTATCACCTGAGAAACTACCTGGATCCCCTGGACATCAGCGTCCTCAGGAAAAAGATGTTTGGGAAGAAATGGATGCAAACAGAAACAAAATAAAACTGGGGATCTGTAAGGTACTTTCAAATCTGCATCATGAAGACCGTCTTTGAATAGTTTCTTGTCCTTGTGGTGCAAGGAGTAGTATAAGATATAATAGTAGTATAAGTAGTATAAGATATAATTATATTTTATATCTATATATAAGATATAATTAATAAGGCAGTTGTACTGATACTGATTAGCCAGAATGATCTAAGGAAATGATTTAGGGTAGAGATAACACATTTTATATACTGAAAAAAGCAGACAGGCTTTTGGGCCTTGTGTCACTCTATCAGGTCTTTATGATGAATAGCTTGTGGATAATATGAGACTCTTTGTAGTTTACTCATATTTGTTTTCTTCAGACACAATCTTCATTCTTGCTCACTGAATGAAATCAAAGCAATTTTCCTGCATCTTGCATGTGTAGAAGCTAAATACTAAATGTACAAAAGAAGATTTTAATGTTCTTCAGTTGACAAATCATCAGCATGATTGGCAGTATCCATTTAATTTACTTGGTGGTTTTGTCTCCGTAATTTACAATGCCTTTGTACTGATTCAGAGGTTCATTGGCTGGTCTTTAGAAGAGAATGCTGCTTTATTTTCAAAAGTGGTCTCTGAGAATTGGTTCCTCACTTACTCACAATCACAGTATTTCATACTTGGACAGATGTAGCCTGTTTCTTGATACAACAGTATTTTTAACATGAAAACAGATCTGGTAGTATAATGTTCTTTATCTAGGACGGCTGTCTAGTTTTGAAGCTGTTACTCATTATCTGCTAGGGAAAAAAATGTATTGTGGGAAAGACCAAGGCATGGTGCCTGTTTTTGAATGTGCTTATTTGTTTGGTTGATTGGTTTTTTTACCAAGGAGAGAGAAAGGAGATTCTGTTACACCTGTAGAAACTGAGGATGATCATGATTTCCCAGCTCTAAATCATTTTCAGTTATTATTCTAAATTATGTTCAGTCATTTTTAAGATAGAATGCGGTTGGGTTAAAATACTGCTTAAAGTCACAGAACTATTTAGTAGATTTAATGTCTAACAGTGTTATATGCTCCAGAGAATCAAAAAGACAGCCTGGAAGCTAACTTGTCTTTAATAAGAGCACTTGACTGTAAAGCAGACCAAAGATTCTACCAAGTGCAAGGTTTCAGACTACTATTAAAGAAAATTTCAGAGATGGGTGTTAACTATCAGAGTAAATGTAACTGTATTACTGGGGCTTTGATACTCTTATTATCAGACTTACCCAGAACCAGTATATTGCCAGTATTTTGTCTTCTGTAGGTGTGTGCAGAAGAGCGTATCTAAACTACCATAACTATGGCATGAACTTAAGGACCATTCCAAATACAATTGGCTTTTCACATTCTAGAAACTTGGAGGCTCTTTACCAGGTAGTACCTTGTCTTCCTCTTGTTTGCCACTCCTAGTGAGTTACATTTTTACTTTACATTTTGCACAGGCTGCCACGGAGGAAGAAAACAGCCACGGACCAGGGAATGGAATGCTTAATGCCCCGAGTCTTGGTTCTCCAATTCGAGTTCGCTCAGAGACCACCCAGATAGACAGAGATGTTCCACTGGTGCGGAAGTTACGTTCCATTCACAGCTTTGAACTGGAGAAGCGCATGACGTTGGAGTCTAAGCCCGACACTGACAAGTTTCTTGAGACCTGGTAAAGAAATTGTGTTATCCTTTTGCTAGGATCTTTTAAGGATATGTGATTAGGAGACGATTATCTTTGCTGTGTGAGGAGCAGGAATGGAGCTGTTGAGTACGTTTATGCAAGTTACAGCAAAGCATTTTTCATAATATTGCTCAATTAATGGATTTCACTACTTGGCAGCTACTTTAGAAAATGATTATTGCTAGAATACAGTTGAAGTTGAAGGACTTCCACACCTTTGTATTTCAGGACATAGTGGTGGTAACCCTGGTATTTATTAACTTTTTATTCAGTGGTGTACTCGTGACAGTCAGTACAACTCATCCTGAATAAGAAGGTTGATATCAGGTGCTCCATAGAAGTAACATGTGATTAGGCTGTATGATGTGAGAAGGGAGGTTTACAGGAAGTGGAGTGAAGGACTTAGAAATCTACCTGCATACAGCAGGCTCAGTTATGCCCAAAGGACTTGCACCAACATAAAAAAATCTTGGTGGAAGACCAAATGGAATTTGAAGGTAGAGAAGAGACAGATGTATGAAAATGGATTTGGTTTGCCTATTGTCTAGAAAGAATAAGGGGGGAGGGAGACAGTGAAATCTGACTGAAAGGCAGAGGCTGATTGGGGAGGGTAGAAGAGAGCTGGGGTGATGACAGTGGCAAAATCCATCTAAATACTTCATAGGGGAGCTAGGAATTTGAATTTGTATGATGAAGCAAATTATGCAAACCATAAGTAAGGAATCAATCAAAGCAATAAATAAAATTCTTCTTGAAAGCATATAATAGCTGCTGCAGGAGACATCTGTTTCTTCTGTTCCTCTTTGAGTCTCTGCTTTGTAACAAATTAAGTACCGTGGACATCTATGATAACCTCACTCCCGAGTTTTTTTCTCTCACAATTCTCCCTTCTGGTAATTATATTTACAATACAATGTGATACATTACAACTAAAATTAAAAAGGTGTATATTTCTAAGACTATCCATCCATTTTTACTTGACATCATACTTATTTGTCTCAGATGGTGGATCTTTGAACCACTGTAGGTTGTTTTAGAATATGACAACAAATTTTTATATAAATCTAGTTTTCTTCTGAAAACACTCAAATGTATCTTGTATTATTTAATTAATTCTTAACTAATTCAGATATTACCTTCTTTTCTCTAAGTTTGGAGAAGAAGCAGAAAGACTCGAAAGGGGCAGAGACTCCTGTTGCTGCTGTTCCTCCTCTTTCTCAGAAAACATCTGTTCCTGCTCCTGTGACTGTCCGCAGGGACCATGTTTGGCACTACGATGAAGAGTATCTTCCAGATGCTTCAAAGCCCGCGTCAGCTAATTCTCCTGACCATGCTGATGGTGTTATGAGCAATGGATTTGTAGCTGTTAACCTAAGCTCCTGCAGGCAGGAGGTTGATTCTAAGGAATGGGTGATAATAGATAAGGAACGGGACTTGCAGGACTTCAGGACAAATGAGGCTTTAGGGCACAAAATGACTGGAAGTCCCTCTGATGAAGAGCCAGAGGTACTACAAGTTCTAGAGGAACCCCCTCCAGAAGAGCAGTCCAGAGAGGGTGGTTGGGCAAAAAACAATGTCCATGCCAAGAACCAAACTTCAGGGGTAGAGTTTGTTCTGGACATGGAATGTCATCCTGCTGCATCTGAACAGCTTACAGATAAGTTGGAACTTCTGTCTGGAGCTGCAGGACAGCTTCTTGCGGCCACCCCTACAAGTCCTATGGAAGCTCAAGCAGAAGGAGCACTCACTCCGGTAAGAAAACCTCTTCTTTATTCAGAATCCTAAGAGGAAATGGTAAAGGTGGTGACTAAAATATAGCAGTGTAGCAGAAATTCTTAGTTTCAGCAGGTATGAGACTTGATTCTTGAAGTCTGTTCTTCCATTTTCTGTTACACAGCTGTTTACAGTCACGCATGGAAGTGTTCATTGTTCTGCAGGTGTAATCCACAAAACTGGCCACATTTAACAAAGAGTTATCTATCTATATATCTATCTATCTAAAGAAGCTCCTTGTGCAGTGATTCCTAATCAGTGAGAGACACATATGCAAACATATTTATTATATTTGCAGTACATAAACATTAAATTACAATTGAATGTGTAAAATACTGTGCTACACTGTTTCATGTGTTCCAGAAAAATCTGAGAGGCAGAAATTAAGGAATCAGTTACTTGCTCTCACCTCTCACTATGATTCCTGCAGTGTTTGCTTCTGGAATTCACTTTGTTTCTTCCTGTTCGTTCAGAAATTTTTAATGGTCCTTATACAAACAACTTGTTGCCTTTTATAAAGTGTTGATGCTTTTCACTTCTAAATAACTTTTGCAACTCCTACTTTACTCCTGTATTTTTCACTAAGACATACTGCTTTGCTTCCATTGCATATTCTTGTTTTTCTCTTTTTCCATCTTTTCTGAAGAATTCTCAGTTGCACAGTTTTTGAACATTTACTTTTTTCTCCTGTCACTACTAAACAAAGATTTCTTTGTCTTTACTTAAGGAGTAAGTGAGATTAATGGTTAAATGATTGGGAATCACCTCATGGTTTTATTTCTCCCCTTTTTAAAGTAGATATTGTGGCATCCATGATCTAAAGGTCAATTCTTTCAAGTTTCCTTGGGCCAAGAAACCTGGCTATATTTTTTCTTCCTGTATCACCACTTTTTGTGAAGGTTACTGCCAGCTCATTAGAAAAAGAAACTTGTCACCAGCTACTCAATTATTATAAGATGTGGAATATCCTTTATAGTGAAAGTGAACTACTCAATGTAATTAACTATAGCAGCACAGTAAAATTTCAACTACACCTAAGTTCTTGTGGAAAAGGCAAGATCATATCTTTTATACGAGATTATATTTACACATCATACTTTAAATTATGTAGTTTATAGAAGATTTGTTTTGTATGATAGAAAATACAGAACTGTGTTAAACAACAGATTTTTGAGATTTAGTTTGAAATATTAGTTGCATGAAAGAGTTTTTGATGGGTTAGAAACCTTTAAAGGTGAAAAATTCTTTTAAATTTTAAAGCTGTTTGGTATTTGTATTTTAAGGTCAGTTTTAGTAAAACAGACAAGAAAGGGCAGCACTGGTCCTGTACAAAATACTAATTATTAAGTGTTTTTATTTCAAAAGCCATTAAAAACAGCTTGTAATTTTATATGCTAATGCATTATACAACTGTATACTTTATGCAAATGTGGCTCTTTTGGGGGAAATAGCTGTTTTACTTAAAACAAAAAGTAGAGATGTTACAAATATTATGTATTACAGTGGAAAGAATGGACAGTATCTTTGCCTGAAAAGGAAGAAGCTTCAGAACATGGGAATAGGAGCAGTTGCAAACGAAGTTAATTATTATAAAATGCATTGGAAGAAATACTTGCTGAAGTAGAAACTCAAGTGAAATTATGTTTTCCTTTGGCTTTGCAGGGAGATAAGTAGTATTTGTCATGACCTCAAAAAAGGGGGAAATTAATATGATTTATGTTACACTGGAAGGGCAAGGAGTGTTGTGAGTGCAAGATGAATGGCAGGAAAGAACTTGATGTTTCAAAGGTGAATGATGTGCGATAGAAAATATAAACTAACCTGGGAATAAAGAAAATAGAAATTACTTGGCCAGTTTAGGTGCTGGGAACAGAGTATGTGCCTATACAGTGTGTCTAATCCAACTGTGATGGCAATTTGGGGTAGTCTTCCATCTACTTCTTCAGCCCTTGAAAGCCACCCAAAGCTCACCCACCATCAGATGTTTATTCAGTGCTGGAAAAGGTCTTGCAAAAATCCGGTTGATTTTAGCTTTGTATATCAAAGCTATAGCTTTATTAGAATCATCAATAAGCAATTATACATCCTTCATTGATGTATTCCACTTTATAAAGGGTACCTAAATATTCCCTATGATGGCTACTAGAACCTAGTTCTTATAGGTGAGTGTTCTTGTCACTTCACTGGGAGCAAATATGTGTGTATTCCTCTTCTTACTGTTAGTTACTCTCTCTGTTCTAAAGTCCTGGTGACCTTAGGGAGCTGTTTGGTAGAGTCCTTTTCTTTCTTCTTTAGAGTACTTACCCTGAAACTTTTTTCAATGTGATCCTTGGTTGTGCATCAGATGTTATTGTTCTTTAGTCAATTTTTCTAGGTAGCACCTTTCTGGCAACAAAAATAATAGGAAAAGGTCATAATTTACTTTTCTACTGATTTAATTATATTGCACCAGTTACTAAGAGCAAGCTTGGATCCAAGAATGTTAATTTTACGACTACAAATCAAATGTGTGTTACTAAAAGGGGTTCAAAATTGTTGTTGAAATTATAGTAGTATAGAGGCTTAATATAATTACTGAAATAGTTCACTCATTTCAAACAGCTTGAAACTCTAGGACATGCCATATTTCATGATCATCATCATCATCATTTATATGAATATACCTCCCATATGGATTTCTACTGACCTTTTCCATTGTCACTTAGAAGAAAGCACAGTTTTGCTTTTTGGGCTTATTCTGATAGGTTTGTTAAATATGCAAGCAATTACTTCAGTGGTGAATGAATAAAATAGTTTTCCTATCATGTCAAGTAATTTTTTTAGTATTTTCTTTTTACTTTGATGACTATTCTTTGTTCTTTATTTCTTTCAGGGCTGTATTGCTCACTATTTTAGTAAGTAGTAGCATGGATGTTTCTGTATGAGAAAGTAGTATTTCATACACTCACCCATAATTTTATTTTCTCCTGAAGGAAAGAAATTTCTGGTCTACAGTCCTTTTGTTTGTAGATAAATATTCTTCCTGAAATTGTGTATGTATGTGGGCTTCCTGTAATTATTGATAATACCACTTTTCACCTGTTATACACAGCACCATCATTCTATTAAAAACATAAAGTTGCACCAGTTAAGAAAGGAGTCTTGAACTCAAAAAATAAGAGAGAAAAATGTGTAAGTTATTGGCTTGGGGGTGAGAAAGTCTCAGGCATAAAAAATTACAGCAAATTATGCTATCTATTATGAAAAAAGGCCTGCAGGTAAGAGAACTGTTTTTCATGTTATCACTCTCAGTTTTCCAGTTGTAATACAGATTCCGTGTGCTGCCAGCAAAGACCAGTTTGATCTGGCCTAGTTGTGGGCACATGGTCATGTATCTGTTGAACTACTCAGAGCATGCTAAGGGTATATGTGCTGACTGTGTGCTTTAATAATGGTTTTAATGTTGATTTTGGTTGCAGGACAGACAGTGTATGATTTGCTGTAATATCTACTGGTATGAAGCTAATTGGTCAAAAGAATTTGAGTTGATCTACAATAATAGTGAATTGATGGTGCAGCAGCACTTTGCATCATATGGCTCTAGGTTTTTTTTGTACACCTGGTACTAATGGGCTAGGGCAGGACTTTGTGTGTTGTGGACCCATATCCTCATTAATTTTCTGTTTGTATTGAATTGCAAAGAACTCCATACAGTGCATGCACAAAACCTTGCAACTTATATTTGTCAAGCAGATATTTCAGTAAATAAGAAATATTGGATTTGAAGTAATTAAACATGTAACAGTTCTTTCCATCTTTGTCTTTAGTTTAAGTTAACAGCAGTTTGCTTTGGTCCCACTTGACTGACAACATAAATTCCTGTAAATGTATATATATGTGTGTGTGTGTTATAGAAGAGGGTTTACTGTGTGAATCTATTTTTTTATTATTTAGAAATATTGAAGAAATGGAAATTTTGTATGTCAAGGTACTATTATGTTTTATCAAGAACTTGCTCTTAAATTTCTATTTATTTCTGAATTGTAATTTAATTTTCATGTACCTTCTATCCTCATTTGCTGCTTTTATGAGATACTGAAAATACGGTTTTTTTCCAGTTGCAAGTCAGCTATGCATTGTGGGAACTGAAGCTTTAGTATTGACACAATTAAAAGATACCATTTCCTTAGAAATGCAAATGCTTGCTAGATGCTCTTGCTTTCCAAAGGATACAGGTTAGAATTGCAAATGCCATGGTAGGAAACAAAAAGTTTCCTTCATGAAGCATGAAGCTTGCAGAAAATTTCCTTACCTCTACTCTTCATGGTTTTCTCTGACTGTAATTGGAACAAAGAATTGTAAACTATGCAGAGCAATCTCATTTACAGATATTTAAATGTGTCACCATCAGATATTTATTCAGTGCTGGAAAAGGTCTTGCAAAAATCCGGTTGATTTTAGCTTTGTATATCAAAGCTATAGCTTTATTGGAATCATCAATAAGCAATTTAAAAATGTACTTTGTCTAAAATTAATAATTTGGAAGACTTTACAGTTCCTATTCTTTTTTCTTACCTCTTATTTAAATGCTTGAATTTATGTAGTTCAAGATGAAGCAATTGTTCCTTGATTCTCCAGGCCAGTGTATCCTCCTAGTTTGGTCCCATTTTTGGGAAATTTCATCAGAACTGTTTAATATTAAACTTACTGATTAATCCTGTCAGGTACAGTTTTTAATGTATGCTGCTACTGGCACAGCTGTAAAGCTTCCAGTGGGTGTATATGCTATAAATGTAGAAATCTCAGAAACACGGATATGATGTGCAGATGTGCCAAGTGTTTGAAAGGATCGGTCAACGATCAACTAGCCAGCTATCAACTGATGGTCACAATGTCCTTGAAACAGACTCTGTTAGTTTATTAAATTTGCCCTAAATTGCTACTGACCAGTTACAATAGTTGCAATGGTTGGACTTAAAGAATCTGATTTTATTTTCCAACCTGAATGATTCTATGATTTTAAGACAGAGTAAATGAAAAAGACAGCTGGAGAAATGATGATTACTCTTGATTTTGATATTGGATTTTTGAAAATCGATGATGGAAAATGTGCAGATTAGACTTAAGACACCTCTTAAATGATGAACTTTCAGCCTCTTAACGAGTTGTGACTATGGTTTTTAGGGAATGCATATAGGCATCACATAAACAAGAATTATTAAAATATATTCAACCTTATTTTCTTCCCTGCCATGTTGTTCTCACAGCTCAACTCATGTCATATGCTGCATTTCTCCACTCCAAGAATTTCAAGTCCCATCCTCCGCACCATGAGCCCTATAGCCTATCTATCCATCCACTTGGACCCTCTGAGGGAGGCTGCTTTACCAAGGAGTCAGTCAGCTGGGAGCCACTCCTCTTCCTCCCGCTCTACTGGTCGTAGGCAGCTTCCTGTCATTCCCTGTGGCAGCAAGTTCCCCCCTGTCATTCGCATCTCAAAAGCACAACCTGAGCAGGTGAATAAGCCTTGTCTTCATACAAGTGACTGCATAGTAGCAGTCATCTGCAAAGTTTAACATTTTCAGTTGCTCTGCACAGTCTGGTAGTAGGCATATGCTAGTCATACTGCTATACACAGCATCCTAAAAATGTTTTGAAAGATCAAGTTGGGGAGTAAAAATGGATCTTTTCCAGGAATAGAGCTGGGAATACTCTGTGAGGAAGATACATTATCCCACTTTGAAGAGGGGAGTATTCAAGGAGCTGTTACTCAGGTTAAGATCTGGAGCACAAAGCATCCCTGGATGTTCTGGAAGACAGATTCACTCCCTCAAAGATTTTCTCACGAAAAAAGACAGGATTATAAAAAAGAAATTTTTTTTTTTACTTTATTTAAAACTAAGAATAATGAGTTCCTATAATCACACTACTAGCTGAATTTCAAACTGGGAACACATATTAAAATTTGGACTATCCTAAATTATTTTAATGTGACAAAAACAGATCTAGAAATAGTCAGATTGTTTCTTTGGAAATTAGCAGATAATAAAAATTTCCCCTGCTACAGTATATAAAATAAAGATGGCAATTATCAGGGGTAACAGGTAATGAAAAATGTCACTAGAGAAAGGAGACTTTTTATAGTTTTGTATTTCCAGTTCCATTTCAATATTAAAGGTGAAGGCTTGCAGTCATAATTGAAGTAAAGTAATTTTTGTATTAGTCACAAAAATGTTGAGATTTGTTAAATAACATCTGTTTGCATTGTTGGGTAAAGCAGTATGACATAGCATTAATGCATAAGACTAACATATCATCATCATTTTACCATTAATATTTCATTTGGATCATATTTTCTGTTGCCTTTAATTTCCAATGTATTTTTCAGTATAAATAGTTCTACATTGCAGACGATTTTTCTTTTTTCAGTGGAGAAAGAACAGGAGTATTGATATTAAAAGTAACCTATCAACCTTAGTTACTTTCATAATTCTGTAGGATCACTGGTGTGTACAAGGCAAACTCACGACTTTTTCAGATGAAGATAAAAGAAAATATTCCTGTGCTTGATGTATAAAAACAAACAGTAGCTCCACAATGTTCATGATTGTGAACATGGTGGGATACCAAAATGCCACGTTCTTCATGATGGCTGATGTATTGATGTCCCTAGGGCAAGGGACCTAGGAGAAATTACCTCATTATGAGTTAAGCTTCAGTATTTTTTGGCGTTGGTTTGCATCTTAGGATGCAAAATTACCTACTTTTTTTTTTTTTTGTCTGCGTAGCTACAGTTTAAGTTTTTCAATCAGAATCTAGTGCAGGTGTAATTAGCAAACTTAGTAAAATGTGCACAATGCTCAGAAAAAGTAAGTTGACACAGAGGGTCTTCCCTGGCTTCCTTAATACCCAAAAATTAAATACAGCTGCAGTATTAATAAGGGCTGCAAAATGATGTACTTTGTCATGGGAAGAAGACCTGGCATTGTGCCAGGTGCTGCTGCTTGGTGGAGTGAGGACTCAGCCTCTTCTTTCCTTTTACCTGGTAAGTGTCGGACTGCTGTGTTCTTTGTGAGCTGTGGTTTGAAAGTCCTAACTGTGTCAAGAATTTCCAGTTTATCATTTCCAGTGGAAAAAACAATCACATGATTGTTTAGTTCATTGCAACAATGAAGGCCTCATGTACTTCGTGGCTCACTGAAGAATTCAAAAACTTTTGCAAGTCCTTCTTTTTTTAACATATTTTAAATATTTAAAATAATTTTAATGTCATTTATGTTAATCTGTAGAAATATTTGGTCCTGAATATATTTTCACGTCTTTCCTGCTGTCTGCAATTTGATTCATCATTCAGAACTAATGAATTACAGAGGTCAGGGATCTGTATTGTTGAATTTGGTTTCATGTATTAAAAAATAAGAAATCATACATTTGTTTCTGAAATGAAGCAAATTGACTTTCTTTCCAGATTTTTGATGAAAGAGGGTTCAGGAGCTCTAACCTATCTTCCTGTACATTGGTATCAGATAGAGGAGGTCTTGAAATCTCTGTATATTCTCTGCTCACTAGTGATGAGAGGCTATAGGATGTAGGTAGGTCTATATTTCTTCAATAGAGGACTCCTGTCTTGCCATACATAAATAATGAAAGAGAATTGGCATGTTTTGCTTCAGCTCTCCTTAGTTATTGAACTTGAAGCATAAAGAAAAGAGTGTAGCAGCATTACAGCTCATAAAAAGCCATGAATTCTTTGTACTTGGATATGAAGAGTGTGTCTGGAGTGCTATTAGTGTCCTTCTCATCTACAGCATGGTCAAATTGTACAGCAAATTCTTGAAACCTAACCTTTTTCTTTCTTTCTGTGATTTTTTTGACCAGATGAATTCTCTGCTCATTTAGAGAACTGCAATGGGTGTTGTGTGAGGTCAGTGTTAAAGGTGATGTGAGTGCAGCAACTACTGGCCAGGGCTGTGTGTGAAGATCTTGCTTAAGTCATTGGATTGCTAAACGTGTAGCTGTGTCTTAAGAAACAATTAAAATTAGTGATCTCAGATTTTTATCTCTGGTTTCTCAGCTCTAATTCTGCAATAAAATAGTGACACCTCTTCTAGCCACTGCAGCAATCTAGAATACTTCTAAACTGGCTGCTCTACAATATGATACAGCCCTTAACAAAGGTGGATCCCAGTTTTGTCTGTCATTCAGGTGTATTTTCTTTTTTCACTGTGCCTAATCAGGTATGTACAGGGAGGCTAATTTAAATTTAATTATTTTATGGTTATTCATTTTGTTAGGGAAGGATAATCTGTGTCTCTCAGGTTAAGCAATTAGAAATAGTTGGGACTTACACAAATATTTTCTGTCTTAAATTTCCCAAATTTCTACCTTACTGGAACATTTTTAAAATATTTTGTAATTATATACTTATATAATTAGTTATAAAATGCTCTGCAATTTTCTCACACAAGAACCTATGGAAATGAAAGCTGTCACTTTCATATTCATATCCAAGATGAGAAATAATACTGATCTGAATTGAAAAAATTACCTTAATTTTTAAGCATCTCACTGGAATTCAGGGACCTATGGAAGAATAAGGCAAAACTTCTTGACATGTTCAAGGGTTATTTAGAGAAAGAATACGTATCCCTAATAATTTTTTTTTTTAATGTGTTTCAGGTTTGTGAGCCAGGTTATGCAGGTTTAGGAGTACACATAACTGTTGTAGATTTTGCTTTTTTTAATGAACTAGTTTTAGGAGGTTGCACTAGTTTGCAATAGCAAGACAATGAAATTTACATTTCACATTTAACAATCCTTTTTAGAACTACAAATAAACAAAAAAATTAAACAAACAACCCACCAAAGTGTTCTTTTCAAATTTGTCAGCGGTGTTAAATTGATATGTATGGCAGTATTACTATAAAAATCAACTAGTTAACACTTTAGTTTAGAATTTAAAATATCATGAAGGGATACATTTGTCCAAAATTCTCTTCTGAACTTCATTTTCAAGGCATGGCACATTATTAAATAGAAGTGTTTTTGAAAGAAGAGAGGGAACAGGCTTTCTCTGTTCAGTGAGTCTGTGTTTTTTACTGCTGCCATGTGAAAGCCATAATTTATCTGTAGAAAAAAGGTTATAATTTCAGATTTTACAGAATGTTATGCCTCTTGTTACCTATCCTGATGGAAACTGTATTGAGTCAGTATGAGGTTTAAGTTAGGTTCTTCCCTATTTTAATCAAGGCACAAATTCAAGGAGTTAGTTGAGTTTGTAGCTTCTAGAACTGTTTCACACACAGTAAATTTGATTTTATTAAGTAGGGAAAATGTACAGATGTTGTATTGTCTCATTTGTGACAGGGCAATTGTTAATAACTGTTGATTCGTCAATAAATTTTAGCCTGGCTTACTCCCATTCTTTTAAGCAATTGGATATTATATTACTAATGATGGTTCTAGAAGAATTTTCTTCTATACACTCTTTTTCTAATGCAAACAAGTAAAAATTTTATTTGTTACTTTTATCCAAGTGTCAGTGCTTGAACATAGAAATCTAATTGCTGCATTTTCAGGGCAGTCTTTTGTCTGAAGGAAATTCTTCAGGCATACTTTGTTCACATCTGCTTTTGGTGTAAATAAGCATTAAATCGTACAGCATGTTAAATTCTTCCAAGGGGAACTTTACAAGTTGTAAATTAAATAATTAAGAGTTGAGGACAAGCAGTCAGCATGAGGGACTTTATTTTTTCCAAATAGTGTGTTGCTGTAGAGAACATTTCCATTTCTAGTGACAGAACCATTCTTGGTCATTCTGCTTCTGCAGGTTTCTCTGCTAGAAGCAACAGAAAAGTCATGAAGGTCTGGACAACAAATTAGCCTTGGTAATAACATCCACATACATTGAGTCAAAAAACCCCAAAGATATATGAAGTTATAATTGTTTTAAATGTTTGTGTTTTCTGGCATCAGCAGTGCTTTTAAGATTCCCAAAACTGGAAATCACAGGTTTCAGCTATTCTTGTCTGTCCTTGAAGTAACAGGGTGGGTTTTTTAAAATTATTCTTTTAAAATGCCAATCCTATACAAAACTTGAGTGATTTATTACATTTTTCTAACATCATAATTTCATTAGCATAAAATAAGTAAACATGTTTCAGGAAAGCTAAGTGGTCTGTGGGGTTTCGCATGGAGAGCTGATTAACTCTGGGGTTAACAATTGTTTCCATGATGATACTTCATACTATAATCATCTCAAAATAAATAGGTGATTGCAGTTCAGAACATAATGACTAATTATTTCTCATGTAATTAAGTGATAATTGATCTAATTAATATAATTAATATTGTACCTGTAGATAAGTGTACATACTGTCTATAGTATCATCCATAGATAATTGTTAATTTTAGATGTATTTATTTCTTCAAGTATTTTTCGTCTGTTATTAAAATCACATCTGATTCTGCTGCAACTGTAATTACAGAGAAAAAACTTCACACCTCTGAACTGTGCATTAAGGCAAATTAATGTTTTCTTTGTTTGAAAAGTACCATTTCTGTGGAACTCAAGAAAAATACTACAATACTGACGATTTTAATAGCAGTGTCACAGAAGTATTATGTGAGTGTTATGAAGTAATAGTCTGTAAGCGCCTCTGCTTTCCATTTTAGTAGTAAATTTCAGGAATGTTCTTCAACTGGTTTTTGCTGCTTATTATACAGAAGTAATTTCAATTTGAATGAGTACTTGTTTTAGTCATGTTACTAAACTGATTAGCCACTTATTTACAGTCACAGTCATTCTCTAAAAGCAATTAAAGATACTATTTTTAGAGCAATCAATATTTGACCTATTGGATATTTGAGGATATAGTTTTATGTTAGAACAAAAAAAAAATCTTCTTTTATGTCATAAGTGGTATAGGAATAACTGAAAAGGAAAGATGTTTAAAGAATTCAGAAGTTGGGCCATTGCTAATAAACCTTAGAGAGAGACTATAGATCTCTGTGTTCTTTATCTTCAAAAGCTCCCTATCGCATTAGAGAATTTGGAAACACAGTTGTACAGTTAGAGCTCTGCATCTTAGTCCACCCTCTTCCCATTTCTTGCAACCTCCATGTAAATCAATGCCAAAATTAACACTTTAGAAGAAATAATGTATCTGAAGAGCTGTAGAGAGCAACATGTGCCTCTTTAGATAGATATAAAAAAATCTTCATATATTACTTCTCTTTGGTCGAAAATAAGGGCCTGCCACATGCAAATGTTTACCAAAAAGTGATGGTGTCCTGAGGACCAGCAGTTCCTACAAATGCCTGCAATGCTTGCAGTACTATACATATGGGGCTATTGAAAGGGATTCAGTATCAAAATTTACGATCATCTCTAGTCTGATATTCCATAACATTGAATTACAGCCATGTATTTCTCCTGTTTATCCCCATGTAAGTCTATTTGTAGAAGCAGCCAATACACTTTGGTAAACGTATAATTAGTTATCTTTAACTTTCCTGCTGTGAGCTTAATCTGGGAATAGAATGTAAGGGATACAAAGGATTACACTCTCGAAAGTCAGTAGGAGTGATAGTAGTAGGTAGGGAGCATTTTGGGAAGTAGGTCTGTTTTGAACAGGAAGCTGTGAGCTGTCTCCCCAGATGTGAAGCGTAGCAGTAGTTTACTTGTATGAGAATGGCACTCGTAGTTAATTACAGGACACTACACTTGTATACCCTTGGCACTTTCATGCAACTTGCAGTTCAAGTTTCTTTGCAGAGGCATAATGTTGTGCAAGGAAATAGAAATTAAGGGATGTAAGTAAAGAAAACTCACAAAGTTAGAGGAAGCTAGTGAACTGGTAAGATTTAGGGAGATTTTCTGTTCTTGCCGAAGTTGCAGACTCATACTAACATTGGTTGTATTCCTGCTGGTTACAAAGCTAACCATGGGTGCAAAAGAAGCAGGGAAAAGAGAAAAGATACATGGGGTTTGTTCTCTTGGATACAAAAGCTTCAAGGTTTACTAAGGTAGGAAAGATGTTCTGAAGAGTAAACTGATTAGGCTAAGTGTCTTCAGAATGTCCAGTAATAAAATGATGATATATTAATACAAGAAATGACAAATAATGAAAGGATTAGCATGAATCAAATCTGTACACCATGTTTCTAATAGGCCTGAAGTCCTGACAGCATTTGACATGCAGAAGTATCAGACATCATGAGTGGGAGGAAGAAGCTATTGCTGATATTGTACAATAATCCATATTCACACCTTTATATCTTTCAGACTTAGCAACTTTGCAGAAACACTAAACTTAGTGTTTCATTCCTCTACAATTAGCTGTATATGTACACAGTGGCATTCATGCAAGCATATCACTTACTATTGTAGCCCGTCAAAGGTTTAAAAGGAGGAAAGTTTACCAGATGTCATAAAGGATGTCTGAGGGATATTGATGTTGTTTTGTTCTTTTTCCTTCCTGACATCCCATTCACTGTCACATAAAATTTCTTGAAGAAATGCAGGATAATTTCTCATCTTGGTTCAAGTGTGAATTTGAGGAAACAGAAAGGAATTTGGAAATCTTTAGGGATGGCCAAAAGATTCAAGACTATGGTGGTGGTAATTTCATTTGAATATTTTGGAGTGAAAGGAGAACCTCGAATTCATTGTTCCGTATATTGTCTCAGCCATTTTTAGTCATCTGTTGTATCGCATAACACCTGTTGAAGTATGGGAATTGCAATAATCAGTGTTATATAGGAGTTATCATAGTGAGCTGAAAGGTAGGATTTTAAGTTGTATTCCCCATATTTTACTTCTTAGATGAACTGTAATGTCAGTTCCTCAGGTTCAGTGTTTTACCTAACTGACGTGATTAAACATAAAAAATTTGCGTAGGATAAGAGTGTATTTAGTGGCATGAGAAATAAAAATATGAGGATCATTTATGGTTACCCATTTAAATTTCTTGCACATATAGGTAAAATGTCAAGCCCAGCGGGCATATAATCCAGTTCTTGTGCTTTGAGAAGACTAATAAGAGGTTTATTGACCATGGGAGAAAACAAACTTTTGTTTGTTAGTGAATACAAATCAAGAAAGTGATATATGGGTTCAAAAAACCATTTCTGAAAATATGAATTACTCAGTAGTACTGGGTCTTTATTGATACTTAGTCCAGTATCCTTTTCTTTTCTCCATTTGTTCAGTGCTTCTTTTTCACTAATAGCTCCTGCCTATTTGATTATAGGTGGTTCAACAAGCCAACTCTGTTCTTTCTTGAATGTAAGGTTAAATCTGTATGGTCAAGATCTGCCTGAAAGACTAGAAGATTCTGTCTCCAGATGTGGCAAAGGATATGAAGTCTGTTGAAAAATGTAAATTAACTTAAATCAGAGCTGCTTTCTTCTAGCAAAGAACTGATACGTGAGAGAGGTGTCACAAGAAAAAGAGAGTTTGCATGTAAATATATTTGAGCAAAGGAGGATTTAAATGCAGTTGAAGTTCCTCTGGAAATATATCAAATAGATAAATAGCTGCCTGAAAGCAAATACCTAAGGGTTGTCTTACCTCTGTAAGTTGAGAGCTCACGAGGATCATGTTATTCTAAGGGAAGTCATCCTTCAGATAGGTGGAAGACAACTCTGGTGTTTTAATCTTGGGTTATTTGAATTGGCAACTAGACTACCTTATCAAGTGAAAAGTTTGGAAAAGGAAATATTTTACACAACCTTACTTTTGAGATACATCTGCAGCCCTTGAGAACAAGATACTGAAACAAGCTAAGGACAGAGCTCAGTGGACAGCAAATACCCAAGTGATCTCTCCAAAATTTGAACCTGCTCATCCAAGGACAATATTGCATTAAAATTTCCTGAACCCACATTTACCCAGCTTGTAGATGAGAATTTTTAAATGAGCTGGTGGTTTTTGTATGACAGGCCGAAATAAGTTCCTCTGTCATATGAAAGCAAGTCCTTCAGTGAAGGCTACCTGGACATTTGTTGTTTTAGGGCAAGTTCCCACATATGTATGAAAACCAATGGGACAGCTGCCCTGTTTCATAGACCTTTTTTCTTTCTTTTTTTTTTTTTTTTCTTCAGTTTAATCTATTTTCCTTTCTGAGCAGAGTTCTTGCTAAACTGTCTTTTAACACATAAGATTTAGACACTATATGATCTAATCATGGAAAGGTGCTTTTAAAAAAAATCTGTTTCCTCTGTTCTTTCTGTAGCTGAATTGATGTTTTTAGATTCTCTCAAAAGAAATCTTTTGAACTAAGAAATACTTAACTATCTCAAAATGGAAATAGTGTTTCTTTCAGATGAAAGACCCGGGACTGAGAGTAAGAGGAGACGAGGAGGACTGTTTTGCCAAAACTGAGTTACTGTAGATTTTTGCTATATGTACCATTTTAATTCAGCAAACATGAAGGACTGTATTGACCCAAACTTGAAAACAAATTATAAAGGAGAGAAAAGGTAGACTCTTGCGGCAGGTCTCTGTGGCTTTTTTTTGTGTGTTTGATTTGTTGGTTTTTTTGTAGAGATTTTTCCCCCCTTTGGGTCGGTTTCTATTGCCAGTAGTACCAACGTACCAGCTCTTGTACAAACCCAGTAAGCTCAGCACCATATATAACTTCTGCAACAAAACCAAGTAAAATCTGTATTGTAACATAGCATAATCCTAGCAACACTTCACTTGTTCTCTTTTACCAGTTGTGCATCAAAAAAGTGTTTTTAACCAAATTCAGACTCCAGTTTCCACTTTCTGTTGAGTACAGATTGTGTCAGATTCATGAGGCTACAGAATAGAAAGAAAAACAGAGCTGAACTATCTGTCCGTGTAGAGAAAGATGTAAGGGTAGCCCCCTGATTTTTAAATTTCTTTTTACTGTTTACACCAACTTACTCCATCCAATATATATAAGCCAGAATGTAGGACTGCTCTTTGTGTGAGAGTGCATTCCTCCCACATCCCCAGAGACAAAACCTGTGTATGTGCTCTCTCCTGTGTATGTGCTCTCTCTCCCTCTCACCTCATGATTCTTGTGTGTGTGACTGGATAGTGGCCTGTCTTCAATGGGGAAGGTGAGAAACAACTCTGTTTGGGTTTTTTCCCTACTTGATGGGAACTGGAGGAAGTGGGTTTATGTCGTTCAAGTAGGGAGAGACATGAATGCAAGTTTCCCGTTTCCTGGACATGTATTCTAACAATTATGCTGTGTGCCAGAGGCAGCACTCATCATAACCAACTGTTTTTCAAAGGCAATCTGACTTAATGATATATACAGGTTTGAGGAGTGCTTTGCATGTATCTATCAGATCAGACCTGTTAGGGCATTTAGGTGTGTATTTAGTATTTTCTTAGTTACCTTAGGTAAGGAGATATCCTAACCGGGTTCCTTAGTTAAAATGGGACATAAGGTTCATTAGGAAAAGTAGTAACGAATATTGGATACTCAGGAAAGTTCTTTTTCTGGGCAAAAATATGAGTATGGAATTTCTGAATCTAAACATCACTATGTTCTTTGTCTTTTCTATTTGTCTGAAAATATTGCTGTGTACTTGTTAAAGATTTTACATTTATATGTAACTTATTCTAAGAGTATTCAAACTAAAGTAAAATAAATAAAAATCTGCCTATAAGGTTGGATCTCATTTCCAGGGGAGTTACTTGCTAACTGCAACATCTTTCACGAACATTATATTTGTTTTTACATGTTACATATTTCTGTCTTAGGATGAAAGACTAATTTTTGTCTAAATATCTACATTACATTATGAAGTTAGGTATTATTTGAACATTGTGATTCATAGGAATCAGTATATAATGTATCTTGAAGATGTGGAACCAAAGCTGCTATTTGAAGGATGTTACTTTTATAACATCCCCGAATTTCTCATCTCTGTCTTTAATTTTCCAATGCAGATAACAATACCCAGACCTTCAGTGGCATCCACACAGTCTGCTTCAGAGAGCTTTCACTATGGCCACCAGCTAGAGAGAAGAGAGCAGGATGGTCACTCTGTGGAACACACCGTGGAACTTTCCTCTCCAAAGGAAAGTTTGCCAGGTTTGGTTGGGACAGAAGATGCACTTCCTGCTAGTGCCAGCAGACCAGATTTGATACTTAATATTAGCCAAGAGGTGCTTGACAGGGAAGGACTTGTCAAAGAATCTGTCAGTGTCCTGGACTGTGACCAAAAGAACCTATCTGAACACAATAGGATACAGGAAGAGAAAGAACTTGGAAATATTCCTGTGGAGGAGGCTGAGGAGGAAGGGCTTCCAGTGGTTTCTGAGGATGCCATTGAAATGCTAAGCAAAGAACCGAATTCTTCTTTGCCAGGAAACTCAAAATCTGCAGAGGAAGATCCTCTAACAAATACTGAAGCAGCTCAAGAATCAAAGTCAAGGCCTGTCTGTTTGGTGCCAAATCAAGATGAGGTTCTGAAGTCAATAGCACCTAAACCATCAGAATTGTCTCCCTCAAGACTTAGTAATGCACATGTCAATAGACAGGCAAGCAAAATAGCAACCATTCAGGAAAATAGTTTTCATTCTGATAAGGAAGAAGTCCATAGCCAAGATTTGAAATGCCACCAAGTGGCCCTTACAACTTTTTTGCAGCAGGAGAATAAAAAAGAGAAAAATGCTCCCAGAAATGGAGAATTATTCCACTGCATTTCAGAAAATGAGAATTCTTATCGATCTAAGAAGGACTCAGTTAAATCTTCTTTTGTATTCAGGCAGAGTCGAATCCCAGTTTTAGCACAAGAGATAGACTCAATGTCAGATTCCTCTTCTGTTTCTGCAAAGGAAAAGCTTCTTCTAAAAAAGGCCCATCAAACAGACTTGGTCAAATTACTTATGGAAAAGAGACAGCTCAAATCTTTCCTTGGTGACCTCTCAAGTGCCTCTGATAAGTCACTGGAGGAAAAAATGGCTGCTGCTCCAGTACCATTTTCTGAGGATGATGTCTTAGCTTCATTTTCTAGATTAACACTGGACTCTCATTTCAGCAAGCAGAATGAAGATAGCTCTTTATCTCCAAGCAGCCCTCAGTCCAGAAAAAGCAAGATTCCAAGGCCAGTGTCTTGGGCAACTACTGATCAAGTCACCAGTTCAAGTTCAGCTCAGTTCTTTCCTCGGCCACCACCAGGAAAACCACCTATTAGACCTGGGGTAGAAGCTAGGTAATGCAGAGAAAATAGAAATAGATTTTCAGGTTGAAAATGGATTCGAGCTAGACTGTGATTACTGTGCAGGATGTAATCCTGTGGAAGTTCCATCCTTTAACCAATTTTTAAAAAATTGCTGGGCTTCAATTCTCTGAGAAACTTTACGTTGTTGGGGAATGAATAAGAATGAACCTGGTTCACTGTTAAAACTAATACATCAATAGATGTATATTCAATATTTTGATGCCTGACAATCTATAACTAAATCTTTACACATTTTTTTAGGTCACTTTTCCAGAACTGCTAGTTATTTACAAACCCACTGAAATTTTAAGGAGCTGTTTTATTCAGCCCCCTTCAAAATTAATGTTCTTAATGTAGACACTGTAAATATTTGGAGATTCCAGCCATCAACATTGAGTCAATTAGCTATGCTCAGATAATGTCTAAGTAAACCACCTAATTAAAGGAGGGCACAGTGAATTTTAGAAGACCTTCCCTTTGCCACGTCTATAGGCAGACAACCACAATCTAGTTTTGTCAGTGTCTACATTCCCAAAATAAGGATAATTTTGATACAATAGTGCAAAATCCTTTGAAGGAAGTTGCAGTAGGCCTTGTCATCCCTTAAAATTGTGTATGGGAGCGTACTGATGGTGTGCAGGAACGGATGTACCACTCTAAAATAACAGCAGTAGCACTGTTCTTCAGTGCACTTCTTCCAACATCACCAGGAAATTTCAGTTATCCTCAGTGTTTACCTGAGGCTGTTTATGTGGGTGAGTTTTTACTTATAAATACTGTGTTGAGCTGAACAACACAGAAGCCAAAGCCTAGATTCAAACACCTCTACCTAGTGGGAAAGTTGAGCTCCACATACCTGCTCCACAATGCAAGCTTCTCCTTAGTTTCTAGTGATACAGAGTTTCTATTTGAATTTCAGTGAATAGGTGGAAATAGAAATAATCTTTCTTTGTTTCTTCTTAAGGTTGCGCAGATACAGAGTCCTAGGCAGTAGCAGCTCGGACTCAGATCTTATCTCTCGTCTGGCTCAAATCCTACAGAATGGATCTCAGAGACAAAGGAGTTCTACCCAGTGTAAGAGTCCGGGATCTCCACACAGTCCAAAAACGCCACCCAAGAGCCCTGTCATCCCCCGCCGCAGTCCCAGTGCCTCCCCTAGGAGCTCTTCTTTACCCCGTACTGCCAGCTCTTCTCCGTCCCGGGCTGGGAGATCCCATCATGATCAGAGGAGTTCATCCCCACATTTTGGGAGGAGTAAATCACCTCCTAGCCATTCAGGCTCCTCATCTTCTAGGAGGTCCTGCCAACAAGAGCACTGCTGCAACAAAACAAGCAAGAATGGTCTGAAAGGATCTGGCAGTTCTTTCCACCATTCCCCAAACACTAAGACTTCCACAGGAAAGAGCAAATCAACTACTAAGCTTAGCAGATAGGAACTGGGCCTTGACAGGTATAAAGTCTCCTCCTAAATCTGATGCATGTTGTGTCTGTGTACTGTGTATTTAAAAACTAATCAAAAAAAAGTATATTAAAAAAAAAGTGTTGAATCTGCACATTTTAAAGAAAGTAGCCATTGTAAACTATTCATGAGAAAGCATTTTGTGTAAATAAGTGGCCAGGCTTTGCCTTAGAGCAGGCAGCAAGCAGATCCACAAGATGGGAAGTAGAAGCGAGGATAAGAATGACTGGGTAGTCAAAGAGGTGCAATGTATTCAGAGTGAAAAAGTATCTTGAAGATGAATGTTTTAAAATGGTATTAATCTCACTGTGTTTAGTTTCCCTAGTTAGAAGATTTGGCCTAATTGTTTAAGGCCTTACATACTCAAGGAGTATGTAAGATAACCTGAAATGGTTATTCCCAAAATGACATCACCACTCGGGAGATAAGTTCTGCTAAAGCATTTCTTTGCAGTTTTAAAAAAGCACACACTTTAGAAGATGATATTTCTATCTTATAAATTTCTTCCATTTCGAGCTTCACTCACCTCTGAGTCACTGAGTGCTCATTTTGTCCCCTGTCTATCATGGCACAAATTTTTTACCTAAGTATCATATACCTTACCCCTTCTTGACACTGATGAAATTTTAAAAAAATAGTATTTGACAAGATGTTTTTGCGCCAATATTATTTAGAAATTTGTTTAGCAGTAATTGGGATCCAAGAAGCTGATTCTCAGTTCTATATCGTACATTTTTGGGTGGAGTCATAGTGGTCTTCAAACCACGTTTGCTAGGATTTGGAAAAGCATTCCTTCCCAGGAAGGAATCTGCACTGGATGTTGCAGATTTACAGTAAAATGCAATGTAAGCTAGAAAATAAGAACCTTTCTTCACCTCCTTAATTCATTTGAAAAAGGAACCGTTGTAATTGCTGACTTTCGTTTTTCCATTAGTTACGGATCACTTAAACCACAGATCTTACAATGCAGAGATGATTACAAATCAAGATTTGGTTTTTCGATCATTTGTTTTCTAAAATCATGAAAGATGAAACAGAGATGAGGAGATCGTCTACTTTGTGAACTTGATAGGTTAGAGCTGACAAAAATGTACTTAACACCCTTACAAAATCTGGGTAAGAGTATTAATCATCAAAGCAAAATATACGTAAAGAAATCTGAGATATTTTTTTATATTGGATTCTTGTCATTCTGTTTCCCAAATGTGTTTTTGATAGCCAAGCTTTGTTGACTCTCAGTAAAGTCTATGGTGTTTAATTCCTCCAGCTTTATTAGGTAGGTAGTTAGTAACATCTTGTTCTCTGCAGGAACTCTGTAGGGAATGAAAGGTACAGCACCTTTTGCTCTATTCAGAAGAGCGTAGTGGGTCAGAATAGGGACACACAAGAATACAAGCCTGAGAAAGATGCAACCAGCTCTCCTCCCTAATGATTCCTGTCGTGGGGACTCTGGATGCATAGGAGACTTGTCAGTTACTGATCTGCTTGCTGTAATCATATGCCTCTCCAGCCAGCATCTGTGCTTTTTAATTTAACCTCTGCCAAATGAATACCTTTGGATTAAAAAGGGAATATTTTGTCTCTGAGCTAACACATTCTAATGCTGCATTAAAGCTGCCCTAGAGCTGCACTGAATTTCACTTGCTTTGTCAGACTATGTTGATTCTTTTCTTTTCTTACTATGACTATGTATATTGTTTCCCATATGTAATGTAGCACAGTGTGGAACCTTAATTTCATTCAGGTTTCAAGCACTACAGATGAATGCAATAGGTAGGGTATACCTGCTTTTTCTGAAGAAACTGTACCATTGGAAAGTCCTATTCCTTTGTATTATATTGTATAATAGGTGCTATACCAATATTTGCATGTCCTCATGGTAAATTATATCATATAAATATTTATATATACATATATGTATATGCTTATATTATCTCATTCTTTCTCATTTTTCATTTGTAATTTATGGACCACAAATAATACAGTTCCCTTTTCTGTTAGTTCCCATATACTTACCTCTTCTATTCTCTCCTTACCCCCGCCCAAAAAATCTGGAATGCACAAATTCTAATAGCTTTTATACCTTGGTACAAAATTGAAGGACTGCTGATTTCTCAACCAGCCAGTGTTTTGTCTTGCAGCTTGTTTGTTTTTCTTTTTTTTATTTCTAATTTCATGTGCACATTTGCATATGGAACAAGAACAAAGACTCAAAAGGTATTTTTATTTTTTATTACAAATAGGTCTTACTCATTTTTATTTCATAATGTGAGTTCTTAATTGTGAATACTTGTCATATAGGATCAGTGACAGTCTATGAACACCTAATGGATGAATGTGACAACAGCAAATTCCATCTCTTCCTTCCTGTTTTCTACATGTTTCCTTACGGTATGCCATAAAAAAGAATTTGGTCAAGTTGTGATGTTTTTGTCCTGGGCACTTGCTGGAATCATTTGTTAAGGTGGTGTGGCAGCCCATGATTATTTTTCCTTATTTCTGAAAAGCATTTATTATTGTCATGTAAGTTTATTCCTATGTGACATTGTCAGTTTTCATAAGTACTAACTTTATGCATCCTTGCTTGAAAATGCTGAAGTTGAGGTGTTTACATTTTCTCTCTGGTGTTACAGGATCCAAAATTGATAACTGCTTTAACAGGTGAGAAAGAATATAACACCTATTTTATGTTGTCTCCAAAGTTCAGGCTTGTCCATTGTTAGACATTACTATGTAAAATAAATCAATGCTGTAGAAAATCACTTGTACTTGAACTACTTGCCAATGTAAAAATAGTAAACTATGCCAAAAAGAAAGAGAAGTCAGTTGTGATTGATGACACAGGCTTCTTTTGGTGATGAAAAACGTAAAAGGACTGTATACCCCTAGTTGCTTTTTTTGCTGTGGATTCAACAGGATCTAAGGAGAAAATCATGAAGATGTAAATGGAGGAGCAATTGTGAATAACTTAGCTTGAACTACTTGCTCTTCTTGAGTTTTTTTCTTGCTTGGTACCCTTCTCCCAAAAGTTTACAGAATTGCTTACTATAGTCTAACATAGCAGTCAGTTAATGTTATTAAGTAATAGTCAACTGATCAACTCATACATAAATATTAGCTTAATATTTCTAGAGGGCCTGTATAATCATTAAGGACTCTGTGAGCCTCAGTATTTGAATGTGGAAATGGCTCTGCAGAAAACCACCAATGTACATGTGTGTGACCCTTGTGCAGAGTGTGTGTGAATAGTTTATGGCAGGTTATCTGCAACACATTTTCAGGGACGGGGAAGATTCTTCTCCATTGTACAAAACTACTACAGTTACTCTGCATAGCACACAGCAGCTTATATAGGAATATTAGCTGGGAAATAATAAAATTCAAGGAGCTGTTGCTTTGTCTTCTTCAAGCCTCCATTTCTTTGGAGGGCAGTGCAATGGAGCCATGACATGTAGCAGGTGCAGATGCTGCATGCTCATTTCCTCTTTATGGTGTATTCTGTGTTGTGGCCAGCACTTTGGAGCATTTTTTAGAGAAACTGAGGCATGAAGCCTTTAAACTAAAATAGAACTTGAAATCATCAAACATTTCACACAGACTTTTGTGCTACAATATTGCATGGTAAAATCAATCTAAGTTTCAATCTCAAAAATCAATAATAATTAACCTCTTTATTAATTAAAAATGTCAATTACTACTTAGGTAAAACCCTGCTAGAGTAATAGAAGGTGAGTAGAGCAGAGAGTAGAGCAATGTTGGCAAGTTGTATGATGCTGAACACTTATCTACTGCTTGAGTAGGATTGTTAAGTGTAGAAAATTTCACTGCTCAAAGGCAGGAGCAAGATGAGGTCTTAACTGCTAGTTACATGTAATTATACAGGAGGCAAACCCCTGCAGAGTGACACAAGGTATTCATTACAGCCACCAGCCACATCCTGTCTTGGGAAATCTGAACATATTCTTACCTTGAAGCCTGCATGATTGAGATCAAGCTTTCTTGCATACCTCACTAAACAGTCTTGATGTATAAGAGAGGATTTGGTCCTATATTTAAAAATAGCTTGAAATATTTCTCATCTGAAAAAGACTTGCTGGAGCTCTATCATCTACAATTTCTAGTATTATGGTATTAACTATTGCTGGGAAAACACACAATTTTGATTTTATATATATATATAAATACACATTTGTACATAAGTGTATCTACATATACACTTATATAGATACTGTATATTATATAGAAATATATATATACATACATACATATGTGTGTATATACATATAGATAGGAAGAGTCTCAGCTATTCCATCCTGTTCACTGGAATTAATTTGCCAGAGTGTGCCAAGGCCTCTTTTGCTTTGATTTACTCTGATCTCCTTTTCATTTACTGCAATGTTCCTATGCCCTTATTCTGATTCTGTGTCTTTTGCATATTACAAGGCCTGATCCTATAGTCCTACTTGGGCAAAACACCCATAAGTCCTTCTTATTGCAGTAACATTTATGCAATGGTTGACTGTAATGCTTCTAATTTTTTTTTCTTTTTCTCTTTGATGAGAATGTAGATAAAGCCAGATTTACAGTAGTCTTTTTCCTGTAAACAGAATTTTTCTGTAATGAACTGAACATTTGTGTGGAACACTAAGAGGCATAAATTCTGGTAAGAAGAATGTGATTATTCCAATTTCTTAGAAGGGTCTAATGGAAGACCAATGATATATGCCTCCATTTTTTATATATATCTTAAATGAGAGAGTAGTGTTCTGAAAAGGAATAGGAGAATAGAAGAGAGCTCAAAGTCAAACTCTTTCTCATTATAGGCCTATAATTGTGGATTTCTTTATGCAAGACTGATGCTGTGAGGTGCCAAGAACCATGTCTGTCTTGTCATTCTCAGTGGGTCACGGTCTGCTTAGGTTAACACCAAGATTCCTGTGGTGCATTCTCTGTATGCTTTTCCACTTTTGGGAATGGTCAGAGAACTGTTGGCTGGATAAAGGCCTTGATGTTTATCCATGATTCCTCTCTTCTACTGGTGAAAGCTTTGGGTGCTTGTTGGATGGTGAAACATGGCAGTGCTAGATTAGGAGTTGAACTTGGATCTTGGGGGTGTTTTTCCACCTTGATGATCCTATGTTTCCTCTTTCTGAAATTTATAGATCAGGGCATAATAGTCTTATTCAAATTCTTTTAGCTAATCAAGTAGGCAGGGAACTGATGGTATTTGTTTGCTGTTTTGCTTTTGACTCAAATGTCTTTGGTTGTAATCAGTACAATTTTTGGTTACCAGGAGTGCTGGTAAAAGGAAGTGAGGTTCAATATTTTGACTACATGCAATACACAGGCATAAGTCATACTTAGCTAATCAAATTGCATAAACATGCACCTCACATAAGAATACCTCACCTGTCTGCTTGAAGCCAGTCTTCCTTTTCCCTACCCATAATATCTGTGAAAGAGAAATTATATAATTAAATAAACATATAAGGAATTATCTTAAGATACTGTCAAATGCCAAAAAGTTTTTATCACTCATTTTCATGTGGTTTAAATAATCAGGCTTTTAAATACCTATCTTTAAGGAGGGGGTTTTGTTTGGTTGGGTTTTTTAAGGAAAAATGTACAGGAGTCCATTGTTTTAAAGACTGATATATTAACTTCGCAACGACTCTTGCCATCCAGGTTTGAACAGGTAGGCTGATTTTACTCTCCATTTATGATAACACATTCTTTCTCAGCAGTAATAATGAGAAACACAAATGCTATGCTCCCGTTTCTCCTCTACCTGAAGAGCTTGGATCCATGGGAATTCTTGCTGTTCATGTGCAGGTGAAACTGTTGAGAGCCAGCTTTGGCCAAGAGTACAGTGTGGTTTCTTTTAAAACAATACCACAAATGGGCTAGTCATGTGAGGTCCCGATCATCCACAAGTGGCTGTGGGAATTCAGCTGGAATTAATTTGATGTTTGTTTTGAGATCACTTGATCTTTGACCTTTTATGTAAAGGGCCTACGGTAACAGCAGAACAGAAGAGATGCAATGTAATTAGTTTGATCTGCCTGGCTTCAAATCCTTTTAAACCCATATCTGCTGCATGGCAGGCAAGGTCATAAAGGTTTGACACAAAGTGAAGTAGGATTTTTGGATTTTTTTTTCAATTTCACATCTGTTTCCTCTGACTGAAGATCTGGATTTGTTGCCAAGCAGCATTCTCTGCATCCTATCTACTTTCATTGGCTAGAAAGCAAGACTAGAAATTCTTGCCCAACTTTTATTTTTCTTTCTATAGAGTCAGACCAGACTCAAGTTGCAGTGCTTGTGCTAACAGATGCCAATTTTCAAATGTTTTCCTACAAATACCCAAACTAGTAAATTAACGAAATCACCAGCAATGCCTTCAGACAAGTAGTGATTTTTGAAGTGGCCAACCAATGGCTACTAATCTAAAATCTCTGGGCAATACCACAAAGAATTAAATCTGTGTATTAATTAAAAATACAATGCTGTCACCCCATAAGAAATCAAGTACTCAATAGTAACTTCTGCAGCATCATTAAATTAAGTGGAAAGTGGTTCCAAGATTGTTTTTTACCATTGAGGACGACAAATGTTGAGTCATTCAAATTCCGTTGCTCAGTAATTGCAGTTCTCTTCCCCTCCTTGGAAATCTTCTAAGCCATTCTTTTCATTTAAGTTTGCTCAGGCACCCAAGAGCATAAAGAGCTAATGCCCTTGTAATGGTCATTTGTACATAAAGTTGTAATTATTTATTTTCTCATTTGTACCATATCAAGGCTTTGTACAATGTTTAAGTTTTGTTTTCAAATTATTTTGTATTTTATTTTTATAAACTGGTTCTAAATAAAATACTCATTCAGCATGCAAAACTTCAATTCTTGATTGTGTTTGTATAATGATTCATTAACTTATAAAGCTTTAGCTGAAATATTTTTCAATGTTTTTTACTATTGCAACCCTGTAATTTAAATGGAAAAAGTGCTTTGGCAGTGATTATTTTTTTCTGTGTTTCAAGAAAGTAAAAAGCAAGCGTGTGTTGGTACTACTGCAACATGAATCAGATGTTCATATTGCAAATTGAGATGACTGGATCAGTGGAAGTTTAACTGATTTAGTAGGTTCACGTGTTGTATATTAATAATAGAAAAATCCAAATGGCCCTCCTCAGAAACTTGACTTTCTATTTGATCTTACCCCTTCTGTTTGTATTCATCTAAACAATAAATGATTGGCACAGCCAGATCAGGTCAATTTAAGTAACAATATGGTGGTCCTGAAAAGCCAGCTGCTGATAGCATTTTTCCCTTCAAAATTGTAGGTTTTTATTTAGTCAGAGGTCACTATAATTGACCTCTTTTGGGGATTATCAGCTGTTTGGACGTAGTCACTGAGCTTTTACAGTCTGTTTAGGAGACTTTGTCTCCCTCTGTGCAATAAACTTAAGCAGCAGATAGCAGAGAAATGAATGAATGGAAGCCGTTACTGAATCTGTGTGCTATGGGGAAAATGCAGTGTTAAGCTACCAGTTGCTCTAGTTTCCTCCAAGACCCTTTTATTTCTCTTTCTAGAGACACTAAGCCTAAGTAGTGTAAAATCATCACAATTTATATTTGTGGTTTGTGTGCCTGAATGTCTTAGTCCTATGCTACCAGAAAATAGTCTGCACTTCGCACAGTGGGACAAGTTTTTTCGGGAAGCCTACAAGAACTGGAGAAAATTCCCTGGGTCTCTTTCTAAGTATTACCACTATTATGCTGTGCATTCAGGCAAATTTAAAGCCAGCTCTGTCTTTGCTGAAGTCATTGGCAGTATTTTCATTAAGCTTCATGACCAGGTCATTAGCTCTTGTCATTTATACAAACAGCCTAGATACCTTCACAGGAGAGGAAACAAATTGGGAATTCATTTACTCAGTAACAGTCCAAGAAAATGATGTTTCACCTTCTGTTAAGAACAGCCAGAAACTTAATGGCATGGCTTATGGATGGTGCTTGTGATTTCAGTGCTCCCAACACAACCATTATTTGATTGCAGAAGGGGTGTGTAAAGAAATAGCAACCAACTGTATTAATTTGAAGATGAAAATATCAATTTTGCCCACACTGTAGTGATGAGAGGTAACTCAGTTTCTTTCCTTGTTTAAAATATATAAATCTAGAATGTATTGCAAGTGGAAGAGTGGTTTTGATCTGGCTCCAGTATATTTTAGCAGTACAACTGAAACACAGGGAAAGAAGCAAGATCAGAACAAACAAGCTGATGAACAAGACTGATGTTGAGGTCTGGTTGTTGTCTGACCACCCCAGTGTCTTTTAGCACTGCCTGGCTTGTCTTCATTCATACAGGAGAGCCAATCTGCCCATTCTGCTCCCAGGATCCTGCTGCACTTCTCTACTCACACTGTAGCTGCCTCTCACGTAAATCAGTACTGGAACATGAGAAAGCAGACACAAGTCAACTCTCCCGAGAAATGCTGCACTACGTGAAATTCAAGGATTAACAATTGCTAAAAGAATTGAAACATCAAAAGAAAGGTAAGAACTGCCAGTTGCAACCTGGACAAGCTCAAACTGCTGTGCAGATGGACCAGGTAGACTGTATTTGCTAATCTGCCTGGAAGGTCATGATTGCATGAATTAGCTTCTTTGTCCATGAAAACAAAATACAGAAAACCCTGCTCAAGAGAGCTCATCTGTACTGATGGGGGAGAAGTAATGCTTCCAACAGGTTAATTTGGAAAGCTTTTAACATCATAGACACAAAAATCTGATTTAGAAGAATTAATTCTTTGCCATTGTTAATCTCAGCAATTTCTTAAAACTTGTCACCCATACCACCTTCTTTTGTTAAGGTAAATGTGGAAAAGAGAACTTTCTCTTCTTCACGGCATTAATCCCAATTAACATTGTGCTGTACATGCATACATTTTATTTTTGTGAGAGATTTGCATATTCTTGTCCATCTGTGATACTGAAGGGAAACACTTGCTAAACTGATTACTTTGTATTCACATTTTCATAGGCATCAGTGGCTGGTTTTTGAAGTGCAGGTGAGTTAATACAGTACATCAAAATGGTGTAAGGGTAGAAATTGAGTACATTTGTGTACAGTGGTGTTCTGTCAAAGCTGACTGCAAAAGTGGCATACCTTATGCTATAATTACATAGGCTTCTAGAAAAGGAATAATTTAATTGCGATTCTCTATGTTATTTGTATTTGCTAAATTCCTGCAACAGGAATGCTTGTGCAAACTGACTGTAACAATAGAGGCAGCTAGTCACTGCTATAGGCCAAATTTTATCTGTAGAACTATTTTTAATGTTGGTGATAAATGCTTAAGAAGAGAACCTGTATGATTCTTCAAGTCACTGGACAAAATTTCAGGTGTGAGTGTTTATGTTTGCCATCCAGTACAGACACCAGATATAAGAACATTGCACCCCTGCTACTTCGGAACTGTGCAAAGTAGAGTGACTCTAATATATAAGCCTGAAACACAAAATAGTGCCTGTGACAATAGTTTTCCCTATCTAAATGCAAAATGGCGATTTTTCTTTTTGGCATGAAGATAAAATGATTTTGCTTGTTTCAGAGTTGACACCAGGTTACATTTTGCTCCAACTCTTCCTCATCTTTCTTCTTCCTTGGCTATATAGTTATGAGAAAGGAAATGATAATGAAAGCTTCCTAAACTATGCAGGAGCATTTGTCTGAAATGAAGTGAGCCCCTGCCTCCTGTAATTTAACAGCAAATCTGACTTCCATTTCATGTAAAGCAATACAAAGCTTTTTGTTTTCTGTATTTCAAATACTATGGTATTGATTCCATAAGGCTTACAAAATCAGATGAAGATACAGCCTATATATAACCTATATGTCAGAAACGGGCATCACTCATCCATTCCTCATTTCTCTGTATTTCTCTACTTTAACCATGTGACAAAAAAAAGAGACTACCCTGCTAGTGCAGTAACAAACACAATCTCTCTGAAGCAAGGTTGCATTTGACAAGCTGGAAATGAACAACAGCCACGTGGAACAATGCTGCATGAGTTCTGAGTAGGACACTCATGAATGCCTCAGTCCTAAACCATTCCTAGAATAAGCAAGTATCTCAAACTCCTGTGATGCCTTGCACAGCTCAGACTTAAAAAAACTCAACAACCAAGCAAATGCCCCCAACATTATAACTACTGGAACAGGGAAGTACTTAAAAAACCAGCTACTTCTGAGGTTTGTTTAATCCAAGAACCAAAAAACTTGTATAAAGTAGCTCCTGGTGGTAGTAACCATGTTACTCATGTTACTTTTTTACCCCACTCTCATGCCTTTTATTTTTCACAAGGTGACATTAAACAAAGGACAATACAGACAGAAGTCTTAGTCAAAATAAATGTTTGTTTTTTTAAGAGAATAAGAGGATAAAGAAAAGAGAAGAAATTTATTAGCCAAGTGCAACAGAGTTAACTGGAGACTGGTAATTAGTGTTTAATGCCACCTATAGCAAAATGTTTCCCACTGGGAAAAAACATGGGAGGCAAGTCCACTTTGCTCCTTCAAAGTCACGAGGCAGAGCAGAACATACATCAGCACCCAACAACACAGTCATTTTACAAATATTCAAGTTTTTACACATCTGCAAAGCAGAAGTAGTAGCAGCCATTTGGATGTTCTTTCTTAATGGTTCTCAGGGGGGGCCTAGGAAACTCGGAAGGACCTGGTTCTTGTGACATGGAGCTGGAGCTGCAGCTGCTGCTTCTGCTGCTGCTTCCAGCCAGCTGAGCTCTAGCTCTGTCCTTGGCAGGGGAGAGCTGGGGGGATCTTGGGCTCAGGTACCCCGCTGTAGTCTGAGTAGATGCAGTGGCATGTGTGGTTGGGCCAGTGTTGTTTTTCACATAGACATTCTTGATAGCAACAAGCGTATGTGCCATGATGCTGATGCTGTTACTCAGATCTTGCATGCCTTGCTGCAGCAGCCGAAGATTGTGGTTGACACTGTCAAAGCCAGACTGGATCACCTGTATTTGGGTCTGCTGAATCTGCAGTAGGTCCTCTTCAGTCATTTCATTTTGGTCTGCCTGGGACCTGCCTTTTGTTTTGGCTTTTACTTTCCCAGAGGAACCACCACCTGATGTCCCCAGAAAAGGCAGTTGTTCTTGACTAGGTGGAACCACTACCATGTCCTCAGAACTTTCTTCTGCCTCTACTACCTTCACTACTATTTCTTCTTTGAGGTTCATCTGCTCAAGACTGGATTGATGAGATGGGCCAGGACTGCCATTAAACCCTAGAAGAGGTGTGGGGGAGTGGGGAAGAAAAGCAAAGTAAAGCCCATGAGTAACTTCATAACTTCAGTGGTGACATTTTCTCATCCACTAAGCACTAACATTAGTCTTTGAAACAAGACTCTCAAACTCACACTATGTTATCTTTGATAGTTTTAGAATACAATTACCTTGATAGGTGGTAAGAAAACCATAAATACGCATTCACCAGTTAACCATGTATCTGCATACTACAGTTCCCTTACCACCCCAGAAGCCAAGCTTTATGCTCCCAGAGACAAAGTTCACTGCAAGCTCATTTCATGCTCTACAGTGCACGCAGTAAACATTAAGAGCATTGCTGAAACACTGTGATTGCAAGAGTCCCTTGATATTCCAGCGTGCTAGGACAATATCTCTGGCACGTACAAAGTTATGTGTTCGCAGAACTTTGTACTAGCTGGACCTGCATGCTGCCACGGCTTTTTGCATTAGCAAGAATAATTACTGCAATAGTGAAGATCAGTAGCCGGGTCTAACGCCTCGTGGATGGGCAGCATCTGCTACGAGACGCGGTTTTTACTCTCGGGTGCTGTTCTCAGGCACTTCTATGACGTAGAGCACGAAGCCTCACAGCTCTGTGTGCGTGCACATAGGTTTTGCCTCTCCAAGGATCCGCGCCAGAGCTTTCCTGTGGGGCCGGTGCCCGCGGCCCCTGCGCGCACGCAGCGGACGGGCAGCGCCGCTGCCCCGCGGGCCGGGGCTTCCGCG